>JAAONU010000002.1:9989182-10589182 GCA_012932295.1 Cyclina sinensis | reverse complement strand
ATTAGCAACTACCTGTAAATACTCCTATATCTTAGTAACTACCTGTTATTTTGACTATATTTTAGCAACTACCTGTAATAACTTCATTTATTTTATGCCTACCAATGAAATATAGGGAAATATCAGTGAGATAAAAGTGATAATACACTGTTTTGAATCAGTTAATTACCATTTTGATAATACACTGTTTGTGCCGGAACTACTGCTTGATGAAACTTCAGGAATTTCCCCCACCACGTAAATACAAGAGAATCCGCTGTATTTCAGACTGTGACAGCGAGTGAAATTTATTTACCTTGTTAAATCCAGTTATAATATTGAATTCCTGAGCCTAACTAGTTGTGAACAATGATGAAATTCGCCATAAATTATTTAAAATGTCTGATTTGTTTACATAACTCACATGGACAATATCCAATATGGCCGACTTTCAATTCAATTGATTGAATATTACTCGGTATTAATCCGCTTTTATAATTCAAGTATGTATGGCTAAAATTCAATAAATATTGATAAACTGTGTAGAGAAAAATAAATGTTATTTGATGAAAGTGTTTTCAGTTTATTTCAGCAGAAGTAAAGTTATCATATGTATTGGAGATTGTCTGCACTTTTTTTGTGCGGAGTAACCAAAGTACGCATAAACTGATTTGGGGCTCACCATGGGGAATTTATTGAAGGCCCTGATTAAAAATATCATAAAAAAACCCATTTTTGACGTGTTGACATAAAATAAAAAGAAAATTTGTTTGTTTTTTAGTGGAAGATGGGAATTTATTTCATCTCGTGAACACCATATGTTGATATTTTCACTCATGGCTGCGCCACTCGTGAAAATATCACATATGGTGTTCACTCGATGAAATAAATTCTCATCTTCCACTAAAACAAACAAATATCCTCTATATCTTAGTAACTACCTGTTATTTTGACTATATATTAGCAATTACCTGTCTCTATGTTTTCTCTCTGTTTCTTCTGAACTGGCACTACTACTCCGAGAAAAATGTTCGGGATACAGTTCTTTATAACCGCTGTGACCCCATCTGAAAATACATATGTGAGTATAGTCATGATGATGTGTTATATTAATTGTTAGATTCATATGATAACAGTCAACTTTTTATTTTCTTAATATATAACAGGTAATTTTCTACTTTTACATCTTGCCAAGACCCATTCTAGATAGTGAAAGTTTGTCATCTAGCTTCATCTAAAGAGATATTGTGCTGAATTCATCAGCTGTTATATAATCAGTGATTTCACATGTCATTATTTAAACTGTTCATTCAACTTTGGTTTTCCTAAAAGACAACTTGCTAAAATGTTTTTAAAGGGTTAGACTGGATCAATTATGGATAACTGCTAATAGGAATAGTAATAAGAAGAGCTTTATAAATCATCCAGTTAAGGGCAATGCTGAAAAGAAACAAACAAAATATCAAAAACATAAACTTATTTTGCAAATCCTTTTTTTTTTTCATAAAAATTCTTTTAATTATGGTTTTACCTGTTATTATCAGCCTCTTCTGCCTTATACAGTTCTTTCATCCAGTATGTTCCACGAGGTTCTTCATCCATGTGAGCTCTCCTTTCTCTGGAGGAAGGGAATTCATATCTCATGTCAACACCTCTGTCTTTAAGAAATGAATAACTGCTGCCTCGTGATTCCTTTCTGTGAAGTTCCTTCTCCCTTTGTCTCCACATATCCGTTTCTTCCACAACCTGAAATCCACAGAAAGTGGGATCATGTCTGTCTTTTTCATATAACATATATTCTGTGCAATAAAATGGCTGTTAGAATTGCAAATTTTACTGAATTTCACCTGAAGATGAATATGTAAACTGTATATAAACCAGACAATAAATATTCTCAGATGAGGACCTTTTATACATCAGATATGGACAAAAGCCCTCCCGGACAAAAGCCTTCCCATCCAAGGTGGACAAAATCCCTCCCATCAAATTTACTGGTAGGACAAAAGCCCTCCCCTCACATTCACAAGGTGGACAAAAGCCCTCCCACACTGAAAAGTATCAAGGCCCACTTTTGTGACAAAATTCTTAATAATAAACATATGCGGTAAATATTTGTATAATGCCAAGAACATTTTCTTCATTATATCATTATTTTAAAATTGGGTAGGGAATGCTGTTACAGTGTTACTTTAAGGGGACAAAATAATGTTTGAAGAGGTACAATTAATTTTAGTTTATGGGGAATCTTTTATGAATTTTGCTCATATGAAAGAATTGTGTAAAATAAAATTAAATATATTCACAGCAGATGTAAAATAATACAGAGGAAAGCTCTTAATATAATGGTTAAATGGACTTTGAAACTTTCAATGCAAATGTCTTGAATGGGGATTTTTTTGTAAGCATATCCTGCATAACACAATATGCTTTCACCTTAGTGTGGTTCTTGATAATCTCCAAGTTCAAAATGAAAACTGATACATCACATGCACCTTTTCTTCTAATTTTACAAAAACAGATTGCAGAATAAGCACAAATTTTTAACAAATAATTACAGGAATGTGAAAATCAAATATCAAATACTGACTTTGATGGGAGGGCTTTTGTCCTACCTGTAAAATTGATGGGAGAGCTGTTGTCCACCTTGTAATTTTTGGATGGGAGGGCTTTTGTCCAGGAGGGCTTTTGTCCATATCCCAGTTGGCCTTAATGTGTTAAAACTTATTTCATTAAGTCTGAAACTACATTTTTATCACAACAGATAAGGCTAAATAAAAAGATATGAGTGGTTCAGGAGACCCAAGTGACCCAAATATACCCTGACTCTTAACCTTTTTCTTAGTTCTAGAGAAAAGCACAGTAAAGAATTTCAAGCACAAAATTGTAATGGGCATGAAAAATCCAGGGGTCACATCAAACTGGTACTAATTTTTCCAGAAATTTACACTAGTCAGTACGCTTGCCTTGTTTCTATCTTTTAACCACACCTTATTTCTAAGTGTTCATTACTTTTATTGTATTTCTTTAAAAACTATCTGATATTTCTTTTATTTATTTGCAGTCTCATAGTCTCATGCCACAGTCTGATCCGGAAACATCTACGTCACTGTAAAAGGTTTGACATAACTGGCAGATAGAGAGATATATGTCACAGAACCAGATTCAGTCATAAATCTACTAGCATACTATCACAAACTCGGGTAACTCGGTAGAGCACATGACCTGAAAATGGGTGGTAGTGGGTTTGAGTCCTGTCCTGTGCAAATTGTAAAAGAGCTTTGGTAAAGGTAAAGGTTTACTGTTTATTTAACGTGGGTAGTCAATGTGGTGTGGTGTGGATGGAATGACTTATTTCCAGAAGAGCCCACAGTGGGTGTATTTTACACCCCCGATCCCCAGTCTAGGTCGATACTGCTGGAAACAGTAACAGGTCAGGTGACCACCCAGTCCTGGGAAATCAGTCAGTAACCCAGTCCCTACCCGGAATTGAACCTGGGTAGCTAGCTTCATAGCCCAACGCATAAACCACTTGGCCACCGAGTCATCTTGGGTGTCTATCACAAGACCAATATCAGTGATTCTATTACTTACGTCCCATCACTAGACTGGTAGCTCAGCTACTCACTTTGTGTGTGGGGGTGGCGGGCCTGCTAGCTTGAGTCCGCGCTGGGGAGGTTAATAATTTTCCCACCCTTTGACAGTTACTTGAAACATTACTTAACTAAAATAATATCCTTGTTGCAGATGTTCCATAAGTACAGCCTTAGGATTTATCTCAAGAATGTGCATGCTTTTGTTCCAGCTATAAAGAATAAACTGTTTTGAAGTCAGATGAGAAAACCAATACTAAATAACAAAGTAAGCGTCTTGGCCCGAACAATATTGAGGGCAAAACTTGCTTCCTTGCCTTGTTGTGTGAATCCGTGTGCTTAATGACATTCTTAATTAATGTCTTAGTAACAGTTGACAATATCTTCTTCTCTGACATCCTGACCTCTCTTTAATTTACCCTCAGTGTACCGCAACTAAAGTTTTTACTTTTGTTTACATTTTTGATTTGAAAAATCATTTAATAACGGAAAGACGATCTTTTTTACGACAAGTACCTTACGATTTTGCTTTAGGGACGATACGGACCATGGGACAATACGGACCAGACGATAGTTTTTTTTCGTCAATGTACAGTAATTTTTAAAGTACCTTATTTAACACGATTATTTTAGGAGACTAATTCTCAAGATTTCTTCCTGCTTCACTGGTTTTAAAGCAGTTTTTGTACAGATAATAACAAACGAATCTTGGTATTATCGGACCTGGTTCCATTTTTATTGTTTTTTTGTCATAAAAAACATTTCTTTAGAATATTTTTCGAGTTGCTAAAACTGCTATTAGGCTCCGATCTATACAAATTCCCGTCATAGTTCATTAAGACAGGCTGGAATGACCGATCACTGGGTGGGACTGACAAACTCAGTGAAAAGCACAAAGCTGCACATGTAACTCCCATTTTTACATGATACTCACAAGATCCGTAATACATTAATCCTGGTTCATGAGAGCATGAGGCCGTCTTTGATAAATGGAAGACTATATACGTCCTACATGTACGTAGGACGCTAAAATAAACTCTTCTTTCTTTCTTTCTCTCTTTCTTTCTTTCACTCTTTCTTCCTTTATATGTTTATTTATTTTGGAGAAGTATTTTTTTTGTAAACAAAATAACGTATGTTCGGGTTGAAACTGGCGTTCTTAAAGAAAACCATAATAATTTTTGTCCCTATGCAATATTACACAGCCTAAGTAATACACTATTAATCAATCTCGCAAATACGTTATTTCACTTTCATAGTATTACGCTGCCAAAATACTAGTAAAGATGGTTATTGAAACATATTTATTTCAACTTCATTGTACAGAAGGAAAAACGGATAAAAGGGACGTTGTCCTATATTTTTAAACAGATATCTAAGAATAATAAAACACCGGTTAACATGTGTGTAAAAACTAAGCAACTGTATTGCCCGGTCTTTAATTGAAATAGCTGCATTTGTTGTTTTTTGTATTTTGTTTATATTATCACGTTTTCATTTTTTTCTCGTTTACCTACCGAACAAAGTGTGGAAGTCTGGATGTTGAATAACACGGAACCATGGAACTCTTTCTGACAGGCTTCGCAAACCTTTATTCACACGAACTGCGTCCCGGTTCCATTTGTCGAGGAATCGCAATGACATACGCCCATTGTCAAATAAATTCTGTGCCCTCGGTAATATCTCCGATACGATGACAGTAGCACTGAAACAGTAGCAAATATATATACAAATTTATTGCAAAAATCGATATTTTAAAGACTTACAAAGTGTTTATTCAAAGACGTTTATATTTTGCGTAAATGGCCTTTTTCATATCTTTAACTCTGTATTCCGTATATTTGAAATATTATTATGAAAATTTGTTGGGTTTTTTTCTCCCAAATTTCAGTCGTTTTGTATTGCGTTGGAACTTTATACACAAGTTATCTTTATGTCCCATGTTAAAGATTATAATACATTAAATATTCAAATTGGTCTTCTGTAACTGACCCTGAACTATCGTGCAGCTTATTGCACAATTCCTCAGTTTCAGTTACTATACATTCTGGGGTCGCACTTCCGATGTCGTTTGTTCCTATCACCACTACAATGACCTGAAAACGGGTAAAATTCAATTATTAAATGAACTTTCAACATCTCTGTAAATTTCACATATATCATTTCTCAAATTTACTCCGAGAATGGCTAAGATATCACAAATACCTATCTATAACGAATAGGATGTTACCTTGCTTTTAAAACTGACAGTATTAAAAAAATCTGTTAGTGTTAGATACTATGAACATTTTCAGTGAAAGTAAGTAATTAAGAAATTATTAACAACATTGATATATTTACGGCACGTGCTTAATACATGTATATTGTATATTGTTTTGTATTACAATCTTGTCGGAAGTGCCACTACAATATACTACACATCCGCACGTGTCACTGACAATTAAACATCGCTATTTGATATGCGTTTCAACGCAATCACAGCAATCAGCCAACCACTACATAAAGTTTGGAAATCTAATCAGATGCGAAATAACATGTTAGATGATAATGTTTTGTTTTTTTAATTGTAAAATAAAATATGATTTTTTCATGAAGTTTTATATGTAAAATCTTGAAATTCAGGACATAATTTGAAAAAAAATAAAGCCCGTGTTTTTAGGGTTATAATCAGATATGAATTATTACTCTTAAATAATATCCACATGTCAGATTTTAAAATAATCAGCTTTATCGAAAAAAATCAAACTTACCGAGTGATACTCAGCAACTTCGAACAAATATTCCTTTTCCAAGATATGGTGTACACGTGCACCAGGAAATGCGAATACGGAATAGTCACTACGACACAGATACTCACTAAGGAACTTGGTCTGCGAGTGTCCAACTATAAGAGGCATTATGAATAATCTACAGATAAATTTTAATAAAATTCTTAAAACTGTCCTTGCTAAGATCCGTTTTTAAAAAAATAAGAATACAATTATCACAAATTACACAATTCTTTTCAGCAATGCAATAGAAAAATATCTAAACAGTATGAGAAATTACACCCTGTACATACCCTTTAAAAACCATCTTCAAATCAATGATTGTCACACGTGTACGTCGTTTTCAGACTATAAAACATCTTCTTTGATGAACTTCAACACCTTCACAGGCGGTACTTTGTCATTAACACTTAAATTAATTTGTGTGACACAATAAAATAATTGTGATTATCGATATTTTTTACAGTTATACGTAATTACAATTAAGATACTATTAAGTTAAAGTGTTGAGTTTTCAAACTACATTACCGTTTTGCATACTCAATTAATATCATTGTCTAACTCAAAAGGTGTTAATCTCTGATTATTGATTATTGAGATTTCTAGTTAAAATAAAACCTGGTATAGCTCTACTGATAATTTAACCTTAATTTTAAGTCAACATAATAGTCTCTTTATATGATATAATCAAATAATGTAACTTTTTTATTGCCACAAATTACCACAAATATCAAAACCAACACTGTTTATTGGTTTCCCTATATGTTTAATACGATCCCGGATCCCGGGCGTCCCGGGTCCCGGATCCCGGGATTTTCCCCCCGCCTACGTTAACTAAAAACTAATATATATAACCAAAATATGAAATGACGGTATATTTTAGTGCAGTTGTTATCCGTTTTAGATGGTTATGATTGTATGTAGGTTTTAAAGGTAACTGTGTCAAAACGTTATGTTATTACTTATAATATTGTGGGAGTTACATCAGATCAGGAATTGTAAATGTGCATGTTGAACATTACGTTTGAATAAAGCAAAATAAAATCATAAATCGTTATTTTTTATGTCAGCTAGTATTTTAGGGAAAAGCTAAGAGTTTTGTTATCAATATATTTTTAAGCAGAGGATAAAATTTTTAAACATGGTCCGTATCGTCCCGAAACATGGTCCGTATCGTCCCGAAACATGGTCCCTATCGTCCCAAAATATGGTCCCGAAACATGGTCCGTATCGTCCCGAAACATGGTCCCTATCGTCCCAAAATATGGTCCGTATCGTCCCAAAGTATGGTCCGTATCGTCTGGTCCGTATTGTCCAATGGACCGTATCGTCCCTAATTCACGATTTTGAACGCAATCAACAATCGGGTACCTTTGGTCAATAACGCACTGGCTTCGTGCAGATGTGTTGCACGTTTTTAATTTAAGATACTTGATGAAAGAAAGAAAGAAGCCGCACCCAATATGGCTATTTAAAATCAGCAAACTCACTCCAAGTAAAATAATGTATTTTCAGTTTCTTACACTTATCGGAAGTACGAATGTAAATATATCCATGTTGGGATTGAAGTTCCTTGTTTATAGAACCCTCTACGAACATGTACTCTGAAGATTTTTGCTCTGTGCTCTCTTTCCCATGTTACAAATAAAAAAAAGACCCTGACTAACCCTGGCAGTTAGCTAGTTTCAGTGTGACCATGGATTTTTTATTGAATATAGTAGTACTATAATACCTTGAATTCCGAGTATAACTTCAATCCAAGGCATTTTGTTGATCAGAAATTTATACTTGGATTGAAAGCTGGCATATTTTGGGTTTTGTTGATATTTGATGTCGGTGGGGGTGGAGTGGGGGTCGGTTTTTCAATGCACTTACACACACCATAGTAGGAAGCCTTTTTGCTAAAAAGGACCGCAGCAGATGTTCTTCCTTAGCCAAGTTAAGGATTGAGACACTGATTCACTGTAAAATCTTTATATAAACTTATGACCCGGTATTGTGAAAAGAAAATATTACCAAAATGCAATTGATATGGAGTATTGGAACAAGTAGATTAGAACAATCAATTCTTTTTTTCTCGCTTTCTTTAATTTCATTTCTGTTTGGTCTTCCTTCCTTCCTCTCCTTATTTTCTTTCTTTCCTTCTTGTTTTGGTTGTTTCTTTCTTTGATTTTATCATTTATTCAGTTCTTATATGTCACCAGGGCCTTAATTGAGAGATCTGATCTCACTGACCTTCACTCTTTGTACGTTGTGTACATTGATTCTAGTTCTTCATTTATATCTGTCTCATAAAATATAGAGAATAATTCAAGAAACAGCTATCACGAAATAAAGTCTAGATGCACATATGTCTACGCAAATTATTTTTTTCTTGTGTCGTTTATCTGTGGAACGATTTGCCATCGTGATATAGAAGCTTATTCTCACAAGTATTTTATAATCATCTTCTGAAAAATAAATTATCTATGTGGTTATTTATAAGAAAACATTTAACTCTCCTTGCTCATCTCTCCGTTATATATTCCTCATACTTTTTCCCATGAGTTCGGTCTGTTCACCTTCTTTTTTGCAGAATAATTCTTCGTGGCCATTCAAGACTGTTATTGCAATTCAGGATTCAGTTGGACAGGAAAAAAACATTTTACATATTTAGAACAAAAGATCAGAGCGTAGGAACATTTGGGCTATGGAATAAGGATGGCATGGTAGGGTGTCCTATCCCAGTCGGAGAAAATCTGAAATTTTCCCTCAAAAGGCCATGCTATCCTAGTTTCCGATTCAGTAATAATTTGTATTGCAGACCATGAGTTTTGTTTCAAATAAGTTTTTTTGTTGTTACTAATTATTACTTGATCTATTTTTATATTCATGAATTTCTTTGATCCTTATTCGGGTTCAAATCATTGCTGTAAACCTACGTTCGACTAATTCCGTTTCACCCTAATGTAATTGTACCGGAAGTAACCGACGATGGATTCAGATTTGAAAGCTATCGTGTAAAGGACTACTTTCAGGTTTTTGTTTTCTAAATTATTAAGTTTATTATTTCAGATGTGATATTTACTTTATACTTCTAGAACTCGTAACAATATCAAAGATTTCAAGAACGCAATCTTTGCATAACAGAACACTTTTGAATCGGGGGATTCGCACCACAAATTAAGAAAAATGTTTTGTAAATGTTGTCACCGATATCCAGATTTAAGTGAAAAAACAATTGCAGTTTAAAAACACTAAGTACTGCAACATAATATATCTCAACCAGTGTTTTATGAAGATTTAATTAATGAAGTAAAGAAAATAAGAAGCACTATTATTTTTTCCACGTAATTCGTAAAAACCATCTGTAAATTCAAACAGAAAGGCTACCAATATGATATTCTATATCGCTCTACACACTTGATGATTAATCCTTCTACAATTAATCGCGTTGCTTACCTCTTTGTTTGCACGGCGGTGGCAAGAGTTTGAGAGTTTATAATGTTTTTTAGGAAAACCCTGAAAAAGAATGTTGAAAACCAATCAGTCTCTTTTATTCTTGCTGATTTGACTCCTAGTTCTTTGGTCTCAGTAAGGTCTTTGAGTACCTATCCTTCTGGCTCTGCAATGCCAGTAGCGTTTTATGTTTTATATGTTTGTGTGCTTTTGCATGCAACATTGTCGAGATGATGGGTGCGTTTGAGTTAACTTACCAAGACAACTTATTCTTGTTTGTTCTTATGAAAACCTGTTGAGGCAAGTGTGAGGTTGGTGCACCCTAGAGCCTGGTTTAAACCACCAGTAGCAAATGCTTTGCCACTGACCGTTCCAAGGCGGTAACCCCGCGGGTTCTCTTTTTCGTTAATTGTTTGTGGTGTCTTTTTAAATTGAAATATAAATAAATTTATGTTATATTTTCTTCTACTTTTTGACTGTGTAGGGATACTCTGTGTGTGTGTGTGTGTTTTATTTTTTTTACTGTGGTTTTTCCTGATATGCATTTTTCACTATATTTATAGGTACACGTGCAATGGGTGTGTCGAGTTTGATTGTTAATATGACCTGCTGTGTATAATTGTAGATTAGGCAGCTGCAATCCCAGTCGCCGGAGGAAAATTTATTGCAGCAAATTTGCAAAATTTATTTAATTATGTTTTCATTATAATACTGCTGTCAAATTTTCGCACTTTTCTGAAACCTTGCGGTCCGTGTTTCTACGCTCTGAAGATACGTTTTCAAATTTTTAACGTTTCCATAACTTGTTATTATCATTTAGATAGTTCAATTTATTAATATAGGAACTTACAGCCCTGAATTTGGTTAACATATTCATTTATCAGAGGAAGGCCATTATGTAAGATATCTGAACATAGAGTATGTGACTCAGCCCTTTTAGCTTGCTTCATATATGAGTTCTTATTTTTTTGGACAAGGATGTGTTAAAACAGGCTCCCTATAAAATCAAGACTCCTTTATAATAAACATTTATTTCAAGTCAATTTTGTTAAATTACGTTATATATTATAGAAAATAGGCAGAACGGCAAATTGTCGGTAAAGATGCGTTTTTCTTCTGACATACACAGTTCTGATTGAATTTTGATGCGGTGTTCTTTCATTAAAAAAAAGCATCCTTTGCGCTTCAAAAACATTTTTTTTAAATATGTCGATCGAAGTTACTTCCCCTTTAAAACCGCATCACGCTCAATTAACCGGATCGATCAATCCGCGTGACCCACATCTTCTTTTTACCTTTGTAGAAATTTGCATTTTCGAATGATTCTAATTCCCATCCATATTACGAAGAAGAACTCAGTTATATTATACGAATTTGATTCTGTTTTGGATATGCCTAATAACAGTACCTACTCAATAATACTTTTTTAATATCGAACTATTTCCTTTAACTTTAATTAACACTCAACCTTAGAACCGCCAAAATGGCAGCCATCGATTAATTACAGCAATACCCACGAAAGTTTTTCAGCATTTTCCGTGTGTTTAAAGGTAATTCCAAATAACGACTAGTATTGGTGCGAAAATCTGTTCTTCTGGATTTGAAATATACTTAGTATAATGTATGTGCATTCTGTCTTGAGTAGATAATTGCTGTGGAGTATTTCGAACAAAGTTGGTCGGGACGCTTCTAAAATTTCACGGACCAGATCATATCGACCAGTTGATGGCCACTACCCTGATCTATCATTTCAGCGTAAACTCGTATTTGACAAATCTGGCATGTTTTGGATTTAAGGTTTCAGAATTGGAAATAAAGAAAAAGACATGGAGTCACAGCTGACCTACTTTATTTTGAAAAAAAAGTTATTTATTCTGTTGCCATGTAATCTTTGTGAGTAATTGGATCACACCTGATGAACATTTCCCTTACTTATTTGTTGAATTAAGGCATTAGCTTAATGAGTTGAGAAAAGCTCATTCAGTGTTTACCTGTTGAACTGAATGGGATTCAGTTCAGGTTTCAATTACAGGTGTTTATCCTGTTGATAGTGCCATGAGTAGTCTCACTATTTCGCCTCCGAAGGTGAACCCATTTTATAGGCTGATATTTTATAGTTGTTCACCTACGTCTTGATCTGCATCTGGTTAAGCGGACTCGGTTCGGCACGGTTTTCACCCTGTCCTGGTTATCTATTAACCTAGAACACTGAGTATTCAATTTGCCAAATTTTGAATAAAATGGTGGATTAATCAGGTACGAAATAAGTGTTTCAGTTCTATTCTTATGTATTTGTGTGTTTTCTTGGATTACAGGATCAGGAATGAATTTAGTTATCATATTTTATCATATCATTTTTGCCTTAAACTCTGTGAACTGTTGGACAAACGAGCCATAAAAAGCGACCAATCGCGATTCCGCTTAACCAGATGCAGATCAAAGTGAGACGTAGGTGAACAACTATAAAATATCAGCCTAAAAATGGGTTCACCTTCGGAGGCGAAATAGTGAGACTATGCCATGAGTAGCCTCTTTACCCTTGGACATTTGGAAACATAATAAAATACTATATTCTGTTAGAATCTGTTCCACAAAACCAAAAATAAAGCAAAAATATGCTTTTAAACCTACATCAGTCTCTTGCTTATGTCACAGGGGTAAATAAAATTACCAAAGCCCCGGCGTAGGTTCGCTGTTTATTCCATATAAAAGTTTGCCTAAAACACATAACATGAAATTAAGTAATGATTGATAAAATAAGATTAATACAATACATCAATATCACAAATTGATTACGCGCTGAGCAAGAAAATACAAATTATAATCACAAAAATAGATTATGAAAAAGATTTCTTACCACAGCGTTTGGTAAATACAATTATTCAAAATAATTTGAATAAGTATTAGTTTAAGTAAATTCTCTCGCAATAACTTCTGAACTCGTAAGAGTAGAAAGTCGTAGTGAAGGCTGATAGATTTGCGCGGTGAAAAGTGCAAAGAAATAGTTAAAAGACCAATGTATTCCTTTTCTCATTCAATCTCTCATTCAAACATATAAAACAGACAAAACGATTGGACATGTATAAAGAATGTTCACTAATTTGCACGAGCAAACACGGTTGAATTGCCTCGGAAGCTTCCGTACATTTCCGTCATCAGATGTAAATGACAGGTAATCCACGATTCAATTTCATAGCAGACGACACTTAGAATAAATGATTTGACGGAGGCTAACGAAGTTTTGTCGCATGCGCGTAGGTTGAGTACGTTTCCCGCTCTTATGAGGCTTACGGCACAGCGCACTTAAACATTAAAATAAAATCAAACATAAAACGTTACGACCCGTGACATTCTCCCCTGCTAGGAGAAAATGTCTCCCGACATTTCCTTTAGTTACACTATGTACAACTAACTACAGTACCCAGTATACATAAAGAAACTTGTGGATTTTGAAACTTGAAATTAAAATATTTATTTAACAAAACTTTCAGAAAAAAATACATCACAAATAACAAATTGCGTTTGAAAATAATTTCATTCGCTATTCATAAGTACTGAATTTTCTCATATGCAAAACATTTAATAATGAAATTTTGAATTATTATCTAATTTCCGCCACTGCTGCTGAAAACCATGTTCAATAGTTGTCAATCGATGCTGAAATTAAAGTAAGATAAGCAGTTTATGTTTATCAGAAAATTTTAAAGGTGTTTACTCAATTTATCTGAAAATTGTAATATCAAAGGCATTGAACCAAAATTGATGAAATTTAAGGTGATGACTCAAAATTGTAGAAATTAAAGGTGTAACCTGAACTTCCAAAAGTAAAGGTGTGTACCTAAATTTCATAATCTAAAGGTACTGTAATATTTAAAAACACATACATTCTTTCTCATATGCCTCTAGAACCTAATTAATGGACAAAATACATGAAAACTAACCCTAAAAGAAAGCTAAAAACAATAGTAATTGGAACTGCAAAATAAAAGTTACTTTGCAAAATACAACATACAAAAATTTACAAACAAATATTACAGTGTATGTAACACACTGCACTTGTGTTACAATTTCTTCATAGATGCCTGAAATAAAACAGTCAGTATGTAGTAAGCAAGGAACTTAAAGATCAGCACTACAAGATAAGACATCTGAAAAATAAACAATTTGAAAACTAAACCCGTGACATTCTTCCCTTGTTAAACAAAATAAATTTCACTCTGTTGTGGGAGAATATCAACATTTGCAGATATTGGGAAAACCCATTCTCCATACATTTCTCTAGGTTTCCTATGTCTCTGAGGTCTCTGGATTGGAACTGGTTCTACAGGTTGCTTTACTTGGGGGCTGGCATCTGTATTGACAGGTTCAAATCTATGACCTGTAGATGAGTGGCTTTGGCTAAATAAATCTGAAAAATGAAATTCAGCATTACCTGATGGGGGTGTGCGTGCACGGAGAATGCAGTAGCATATGAAAATAGTGCCCTAATTTAAACTTTCACTCCATTAGTTGACCATTATGAAAGCTGTACATGATAAACTAGTTTTGTACGTGTCATTAGTCTTGTCGCTTTAAAAGTAGGAGAGGTTTAACGCCGGTAATCAGAATTCACAGTACGGGCTTCACATACAGTTGTTAAATGTTTACCTCTGTAGCAATTTTCTCAGTAATGGATTATACGGTGTTAAATCTGTAAATTATTTTATCTGCCACTATAGACATATTTATCAGCAAATTTACTTGAAACACCTTAAGCAGAAAATTAAACTCTTTTGCCACATATATATTGTTTGCTCGTAAGTTTCATAGTTTTACATACGTAAAGAAAGAAGAATTTCCACCACATTAGGTATCCAATCTGGTTTGTACTCTGAAGGCAGATATCGACCATTCATAAAATAGCACGATATTCAACCTTTTGAGTACAATTATTTGGACTATTGCCATGAGTGGTTCTTGGATTGGAAAATATAGTGTTGTTGAATACACTTATAGATAATCAGTTTTAGAAATTGGTCGGGGGGGGGTCTCGTTATAGATCTGTGACACACTGTTTCTGCCAAAGTTGTAAACATTAAAAACTAGGTAAACAATCTTTAAATTTTAAAGAGATGTTTTACAGACATCAAATGAGGTAAAAAATGTATGTTTTCAGGTCTTTAGTACATCTTCATGCACATACTTAGTACTATTTTAGTGTCCTTGAAGGATTTTAATTGATCGAATTAGGTCCTTGTACATTATACCACAAGTTTTGGATTTTAATCTTGAAATACTAATAATAGTCTTATTACTGCATTTCAGATTTTTATGTCTCAATTTTGGAGAATGATGAAAGTATAGTGATGAATCAGTAAAGTTCTGAAAATGGCAGGTTAGTAGGTAAAGTACTGTGTATATGCTACTGTTTTGGAAAAAAAAGCTTTGCAGACTAAGAATTAGCTAACAATTGAGAATAATGCCAAATCTAAGATGTTATTTTGAGCACAGTCTGTCAGAGACAAAGCTTTTTGTAAGTTTGACTTAATATACATGTATAGTTATAACACAATTTCTGTGTTTTTGACACATTGAAAATAAAGTTCTTTTAAAATTTTTGCAATGATGCGAAAATGAAGTTGTAAATTATGTTTTTCTATTTCCTTTGAATGTTCATGGGATAAACTGTTATTGCATACATAACATGATCAGATAGTTTCATCTTTGAATAACACCTAACAACATGTTTGAGTGTGGTGTACAAGAGGTTAAGTCAGTAATGATGAACTTGTTTTCTGTATTTAGGTTTGTGAAATAATTCTCAGAAGAGTCACTTATTCAGTTATTTTATATTTTTAAACTTTTTATTTAGATAATAAAGATACTGCCAGAAGACAGACAGATTTAAGAATGTCTTCGCAAGATATTCCAAGTTCCGTCCCGTCAGTGAGAACACGAAGTGATTCGAGGGAGCGTGGAAATATGGAAATGCCTGTGTTGTCAAGATCCAACTCGCGCTCAGAAATGCCACATGCTAGATCCGAATCAAGGGAAAGAGCATCTGGGTCGTCACGCAGTGAATCTCGAGAAAGGCCAAAATCTGAAGCATCAGGTTCAAAATCTAAAGACTCCCCAATATCAAATCCAAAAGCAGAATCTCGAGAGCTGTCAAAATCCAAGTCGGATTCTGGAAAAAGTAAATCGGAGAGTAAGCATAAAAGTGAATCTCCGGACAAGAAGTCAAAGTATTCAGAAACAGAGAAAAAATCTAAAACAACACTACAAGTATTAGAAGCCCCACCCCCTGAACCAGAACATAAAGAGCCAATCAAATTGAAGCTTTCACTAGCACAGATACGATCGTACAGTTCTAAGTCAAATACTCTTGATGATTCTGACTCGGCAACCTCATTTGAGGATTATGAAGAACCTGTTGGAAAGAAAAAGACCAAAAAGAAAGATGGCAGTTCAGGGAAAAAGAAAAAGTAAGTTGTGAAAATTGATTGGGATTGTACTTCCATTGAAAAGAAAAAAAATAGGATGATTAGAGTTTTTTTTAAGGCATTTAGTGATCCCCTGAGTTAGCAATAATCAAGTCTGCTTAAAATGTAGAGTGATAAGGGAGGTCTGAAGCATACAGTTCTCCTATAAATGTATAGAGGGGACAGTGCCAGGTCTGAGGTCTGCAGCATGCTTGGTAAGTAGTCTTGAAGCTGAATTAGAAGCTGCAAGCAACATAAATGTTCAGAAATAGTGTACCAATCTGGTTTTTGACCACACATTTTAAAAGTGTATCTGCTTTTGGGATTAGATTCATTACAATACAAGTTAGGTTTGTTATACATTGTGTGACTGAATCGTCTAATTTTGGAGATAATGGAACTGTGTAATATTGCAATCTGAAAAATTAAAGTCGTCGTCATTAGCAATGGATACGTTGTTTGATGGATTCAAGGGACTAAACTAGTATAACTTCATATTTCTATTTTGTTCTACCAGGAGCAAAGACAAAGACAAGGCAAGGAAGTCCAAGTCCCAGCCACTTGATCAAGACTTGCAGGCTCCCCCAGAGCTTGAACTCATGGAAACGGACGTACCTATCATCAGCAGCGACGCTGAAGCCAGCTTGAACCCAGATCCTGAACCCCTAGCACCCCCTGATATTGACTTAACCCCAGATGCAGGTAAGGCTTTGAAAATTTGAAAAATTTATATGTAGGTTCAAATAAAGTGCATGAAAAAGGAAAAATAGGGAAGATTTGTTTGAGAAGGGTGCAACAATGCCAAAGGCACATGCTGTATTCAGAAAAAGTTATATTTGTTAGATAAAAGAAGAAATCCTTGTTATTGTATTTATATATTATGTATAATTTCAGGTCTTGGGGGAAGTTATATGGATATGGAGGAAGATGAACAAAATATAGATATGTAAGTGGAATTTGAATTTAAAAATATATAACAAATACTTGGCTTATAGTTTAAATGGTTTCAGAGCAAACCACACTGATGTTGGCTCAAACCTCTAGCTTCATCAGTGGGTAGCAGTGAAAAGTAAAAACTAAATGTTTGAATAGTTAATGGAGTCTTTAAGCTTTGCAACAAGGTCTGTCATAAAACTTCAGTTTCCAATAGTGTTTAAGGTGATGAAATGGTTTTACCATTGGCTTGCAACCTATTAAAGTCCTAGGGTCACATTGATTTTCACTGTTACAGAAAAATAAATGTACTGATAGGATAATGATCAAACCATGTTCTATTCTTTCTAAAACAATGTTGACGTGTCTTGCTTTTATATTCATGAAAGGTGATTTCTCCATGAAAAAGCCTCTTTTTAATACTTACAATAAAAAATTACTGCACTATATTTCTAACATGTTCATTGATTGAAAATAGCCGGGTTAGGAATGTTTATGGTATAGATGAAGATCAATAAAGTCGGTAAGACATCTTTCTTGGTATAATAATAATAACTACTTGTAATTCTGATCCTGGGATTTTAATGCGACAAACAATTGGACGTACAAATTAAGATGTCAGAAGACTTTAAAGGGGCTGTGCTCCAGATGACAAAAAAAGAAAGTTTTCTTGTATTATAAATTTCTTGTAATATTTATGATAAATGCTTAAAAAATAACCTACTGACAAAAAATAAGTCAAATAATTACATTATAAATTGATTTTTTTCCCTTTCAAAGTGCTATACCGTAACGCGACGGTATAACTATATCGTATAAGATTTAAAGTAAATATCTGTAATATCACATGCGGCGATGGTGGTGACAGTAAAAGCCTTGGAAATATTTTGTTAACATGAGGGTCCAGAGTTCAAATCAGGCTGGAGCGGAAATATTTTTTTTATTCTATTTTGACTTTATAATCAGTTTTGAAGTAAAATATTATGTTGTTATAATCTCACGGCATCTAAATATATAATTTATGAAGAAATTTTTTTTATGTCAAATCTGAAGTACAGCCTCTTTAAAAAGTGGGCAGGCATTGTTAATTAGTGTAGGAGTATGTATTTTAATATGTCACTATTTATATGTTTTTTAGTGGAAAGATTTGTTCGTTCTGTGCATGTGGTATGAAGAGTCTTTTGGGTCAGGGAGAACTTTGTCGCTACGACCCATCACCAGGCTTTAATCCATTCCGACAAGCTGCGGCACTCAAAGCAGCAAAAAAAGCCAGCAGTGAAATGGACAATAGACCAGTTGACAAGGGTCCTAAACCTCTGACCTCAAGGAGAAATAGAGGACCGCTTAAAAGGTAGTTTTGATTGGGTTTTGTGTCACTGAAAGGGGTTTTTTTTTAACAAAGTGATAATGGTTTAAGAAATTGTTAAAGGATTATGTTTTTTGCAGTCTAATAACAAAATTATACAGTAATGTACTATTTGTTGAAACAGTTATTGTTGAACTTAGTAATCCCTCTAGCACGTACTAGCGTGAAAAGTCCAGGCAAAGGAGTAACAAAAATATTAATATTTCCAGAGACACTTTCCGGTCACCAAGACGGGATATAGATGATGACTTAAACGAAGGATTTGATGAGCTTGCTACAGTTGGATTTCAGGATGAAACTGAACTTACCTCGGTGTTTGAATCCTCAGGTTTGTAACTTTTAAGTTCATTACTCCAAAGTTGAACGGAAAAAAAAATTCTGAATTTCTAAAGAAATTGTAGTCACATTTTCAGTTATGTGTGCATTTAGTTTGTACACTTGAATAGGAAAAACCTGTTAAATGGTTATAATAACATGTAAAAAATGTGTTCATTTTCCTTACCAGCTGTCTGTATGTGAGCACATTCACAAACCTGAATCACAAACTGTTCTGATAAGTGAACCTTGTTCAAAACAAGTACAGTATGTTGCCTTTTTGTTTTATCTGCAATAAAACTATATTATCATCATGGTCTTAGACTTAACAAAACTATATAATATTTTGGTTAATCTTCATTTGTTAATTTCAATTTAGTTTTATCTCCTGTAAAGATATTATTAGCATCATGGCCTAAGACTTATCAATAGTATATAATATTTTGGTTAATGTTGATTTATTAATTTCGGTGAGCGCTTTAAGTTAACCATGATGATAAACATTCTGTTTAGGTCATACATGGGCCCATCACTGCTGTGCAGCGTGGTCAGAGGGTGTGGTACAGAATGAGGACTGTGTTCTCAAATTTGTTGACAAGGCTGTTGTAACTGGCCTCTCTAAGGTATGTAAACTCTACTCCAAAAATACGTCTTTCCTATTGATATTAGTTTGACCAACACTATATTAAGTAAGTACTTATTAATTGATGCAGAAAGTTTTTTTTTAAACAATTACTTCTTATAATTCTTTTAAGGAAAAGAAACAACCACCTTCAGTGCATGATTAAAACTTCTACTTAATAAATGTTTCACATTAAGTTTAACCTCGTTTTGTAAGATACTTTCAAACAAATTGAGTGGGTTATAATAAACCTTTAAACATTGTGTATTAAGAATATATATCCATCATATATACATCATACTGTATGAAGCCATGTTCTATTCAAAAAGCTTTATAAACATATACTCAAATTAGACTTAACTTATTGAAACAGTTTCATACATATTTATTGTAACAGTCCTTAGTTCAAGAATTGCCTGTGCTTTTTTCTCTCAATATTTCATTGAATAGTTTCATTATAAAGAAGCATATCTGTTGTCACATTTTGCTTACAGCGTTGCAGCTACTGTTCCCGATTTGGTGCTACAATTAACTGCCGATATCCTAATTGCAATAAGATATACCACTACCCCTGTGCTTCAGGAGGCGGATGTTTCCAGGTAGGTGTCGTAGATATGTCGTACTGATTTACAGAGGGAATTTTATACAGTTTGTCTTTTGAAGTGTTTGGTATGAACGAGGTCCTTCGTTCTGATGCTCGATATTTCAGTGTAGAACTATACTTATTGATTTGTTGGTTTGAATTCAGTGGGTATGTTTGTTTGTCCATTTGACAAAATGGTGAAAGATTAATTCCTGTTCTCTTTTGTATGCTTACATGGATCTCAAATTTAAATGTAAAGTGAGTTCTACGTCTTTAAATGTCAGTAGATATCCAGAAATAATGGATTATTTGACTGAGTGTATGTGTTATCAGACCTTTGAAACTTTGCAAATGAAAGGGAATACAGTTTAACGGGAAGTCAAAAAAGTCACAGACTCCGAAAATGTGTTTTGAAATAATACGAGGGTTGATCCAGAAATAATGTCACTACCTTCATATTTTTTTTATTTCTTAAGGTATGGTATCGAAATTTCTATATGTTAGTTCTCTAAGACTTTTTTATTCACTGACCAAGTAGCGTTAAATTTGACCTTCACATATTTTCACTACACACTATCATAAAACCGTAGTGATGCATGGTCGCCGCGCGTGAAAAATATGCCGTGTTGTGGACTTACGATCTCAAATTAAAGTAAAAATTTGCTGAGTAACAATGCGCGAAATCATAGGATGTTATGATGACGTGACGTCATGAATGTCAGTTATCATGTGCTGGAATTCTATTGATGTGGTTTAAATTTAGCGTGCGTAACCTATGTTTGAAGTCGGGTGGTGCGTAAGCCAAAGATGTCAATATCCGACAAAACGCCACAACGGGCAATTATTCACTTCTGCTATAAACTCGGGAAGTCGCCATTAGATACGGTCTGCATGATCAATGAAACATACGGCGAAACTAAAGTGAACAGAAGGTTAGTGTATAGATGGTTCCAGCGATTCAATGACGGAGATGAGTCACTTGAGGACAAAGAGAGACCTGGAAGGCCAGTTGATGCACGATCGGATCACAACGTCAAACTTGTTTCAGACGCCGTCAATGAAGATCAACGTTCAACGATTAGAGCGTTATGCGAAGATCTTGATATGAGCTTCGGTACAGTTCAAAGAATACTACATGAAGACTTGAAAATGAGGCGGGTGAGTGCTCGCTGGGTTCCCCGGTTATTAAAAGATGAAGAAATGGCAACTCGTGTAAAGGAATCACAGCGATTTTTACGGCGGTGGAAGAAGGAGGGGTACGACTTTCTGAGACGAATCATAACAGCAGACGAAACATGGGTTTATTTCTTCGATCCGGAGTCCAAGATGCAATCGAGCCAATGGAAAAAGAAGGCACGCACCTGCAGGACCGTTGGAAAGCACATGTTTATTGTGTTTTTCGACATGGAGGGTGTTGTGTTATGCCATGCTGTTCCCAAGGGCCAAACTGTCAATGCAAAGTATTATTCGAAGGTAAGCGCTTTCATATTAAAAAAACACCACTTCCTGTTTTTGAATATGACTAATTCCTTTTAAGATTTTATGACAAATGATCGCTGATTAATATGCCTAGCTGCAATGTGGAGTCTACCCAATATTTGAGTGATTATAAATTTGCTCTACTGCAGGTGCTAACCACCCAACTCATGACTGCATTGCGTAAAAAGAGAAGACATTTCTATGAAGACATTGAGCGGTGTATCCTACATCACGACAATGCCACGCCTCATACGGCACGTGAGACAAGACTCACTCTTGATGTCATGGGAATGGAGACACTTCCGCACCCACCATACAGTCCGGATCTCGCGCCCTGTGACTTTGCCTTGTTTCCTTACCTGAAAAAACAGCTCCGTGGAACTAATTTCCAGACATTGGGTGAACTACAGCAAGCCTGCAACAAGACTTTCTCAGCTCTTTCCAGAGATTGGTTTGGGGATGTTTTCAGAAAATGGGTGTCCAGACACGAACGATGCGTATTGCATCAAGGACGGTACTTTGAAAAGGAGTGACAATCAAATAACCTAAACGACGTACGATTCAAATAACGTCCGTGACGTCGTTGGTGCGCGGCGCTAGTCAATACCCTGCCTCCTTAATTGTCCTATATTTCGAAAGTGGCAAGTCCGATTTAAATAATTTTTGCAGAGTAAACTTCAAAGATAATGAAGTGCTGCAGTACAAATTTTCCGTTTGATACGTCCATCAGAAAAGATTTCATCACGTCAGTGACATTACTTTTGGATCAACCCTCGTATAAAATGACTAATGTAAATGTGACCAAAGCTTGTATAAGATCAAACTATTACCAGGAAATATACCGGTAAAAAAAAAATGTACATGTATAACGATTGTTTTACAGGATATAAAGACACTTTCCCTGTTGTGTCCAGAACATTCAGATGAGGCCCAAACTATTGGTATGTATTCTGGGAAACAGCAAAACTTTGTTGTAATTAGTTAACATATATATGAGACCAATAGATATTTAGAAATAACCTGATTTTGCACAAAGATTTAAACATGTAAAGTCCCTTTTATTCCCTTAAAATCCCTTAGTTATTGCTTTCATCATTTGTCTCTTTATTAAGTGGATGTGTTAAGAGCCATTCCATTAAAACATATTTTCCACTACATGGGCATTTTCATAATGGACCAATGCCCTTTTGAAGTTTTCTGTTGTTTCTAATTGCTGGTTGTTAAACTGTTAAGATCTTGATGCCGGTATGTCA
Source organism: Cyclina sinensis (assembly GCA_012932295.1). Taxonomy (NCBI): domain Eukaryota; kingdom Metazoa; phylum Mollusca; class Bivalvia; order Venerida; family Veneridae; genus Cyclina; species Cyclina sinensis. The sequence goes on along the minus strand of JAAONU010000002.1, from coordinate 10,566,395 downwards.
TATATTTAACCAGTGGTATATCAAACCCTCAGTACTTAGTGAAGTATTAAACATGATAATGTTTCCATTTACTCTATGTTATAGTGGTCAAAATTACAAAGAGTATAACTGTCAAGATAAATGCTGAAAACTCAATGAATCACATACATTAGAAGTTGTAAAAACTCCTGTACTTTAAGATGGATAAAAAAAATACCTTTTGGTGAAGTTCTAAGTCAACTTTTGACTGGTCCAGTCGAAAAAGAAATGACAATTTTCCTAGCGGAACACACCAGTAAAAATTATTGATAGAAAATTTTGGGTCAGCTTAACCAAAAATTTAACTTTATGGATATTATAACATTACATATAGATTTGAAGGTACAAAAAGGTTCACCACTTGTTTGTACATTTTCTAAGAATCTTTCACTGAAACTCCTTTGAATATTCTTCTTACAGATTCAGCAGGTAACTGTGTGTTTACTAAGATTGGTTTTTGGGTCATTTTGGTTTCCACATTTTTATGTCACATACCTACCTAGCAGATAGGTGAATAAAAGATAAGTTATGCATAAAGCATAATGAATAAGATTTTATTAAGCAGTTCTGGCTTTGAATCATTCAAAACTTTTTTTTTATATAGATATGTAGGCAGGTGACATACTATTGTTTTCTGGGGCACTCTTGTTTTTAAAAAGAATAACAGAGTGCTTGAAACATTAATTTGCACTGAAGTAATTAATAACTGAAATTTTATCGAAGTTTGAGGTAGATCTTAACAAGAAAAGGTTTGATAGGTACAGGCTTCAGTGTGTGGGGTGAAACTTGTTCAAAATTTGTATTACATTTTCTGTGAAGTCTTTTTTGTTTGCATTGGACTAATTTCTGCGTTTTTCACACTAGAAATGATGCACAAAAATCAAATTCACGCTATTATAATACAAGCAGAAATTATAGGAGTTATCTGAAATCTGGTACATGTCTAAAACATAAATATATCATTTTGCTTCTAACATTTAAAACTCAGCCATTATTTTTCTGCAACGTCTGTGAGTAAATTGTGTTAGTTAATGCCAGTTAACATTTAGACCCAGGGCTCCAGAAATTATCAAATCTCACTTGGTCTGAGACGATCAGCAAAGAACAGTGTTTAATGTTAGTATGCCTTATATATGCTTTCGGGTCTTTTTCTCATATTGAAACATATGAACAATTTATTGTCACTGAGTGACAAGTGAAATTGGTTTGTTGACATCACAAAAAAAGGGTTTTATACATAGTGAAAGTAAAAAACAGAAGTAGCACAACTGGGATTTAGGTGTGAAATTTTTGCGTTTTGATGATCTGTTGTACTTAATTTTATTATTTTTTTGGTAAAAATTGGTCCAGGAAGCTGAAATTCAATAAAAACAGACAAATTTTCTGTTTAAGGAAGCCTTGTTTAGACAGATCAGTTTGTTTACCCAATGCAGACCACTCTTATTGACATACATATATCTGATTGTGGATGTTCACAGCCAGTACAGCTGTCTTGAAATTCTCTCTGAAATTGAAAATATGCAAATTTAGGACCTTGCCATTTTTGCCCTTTACACGAAATTTCATCCCTGGCCAGCGAATTTTACCAACTTCACAGTAACTGGTTTACAATTAATTAACTTAAATGTTATGATTAACTGGAGGTGATAACACTTAAGAATCATATTAATGAATAAAGTTAACTTCCTACCACCAATGGCTTATGTTAAATAATGTTTAAAATAAAACAAGCGTGATCACTTGTCTGAGGTTCATGAATTTTGTAATTGTATCAAAAACATAAAGGGAATGACATACTTTGCTATTCCCTTATTTGTTGATTCAGTTATTTCTTTGTTATGCTTTAAAAATAGGCAACATATATAATGAAGATTATTGTTTCATAGTAGAATTTGTTGGGAAATACTACATTATGGAGAACAGGAAAATTGGGAGAATTAGAATGGTTCATTCTTAAGTGTGGGTGTTGTTTTTTCTTTTGTGCACAGTATTTTGACAATTTTAACATGAAGGGTTCCGCAACATTTTTGTATTAAGCGATTTTCGTTTTTCATATACGCAAATGAATATTCCACTTTACTTTTGGATTGAGATAATGGATAATAATTTTTTTTTTTTTTTTCAAATTTTTCACTGTTTCAGCTTAAAAGAATAAGGAAATTGAATACGAAAAATACAGTACTGTTACAAGTGTTAGTTTCTTGAAAAATAGTTCAAACTTACTCAAAATTTCTATTTAACTAAATCTCTACTTTATTTTTTTGTTTGAAAAAGCTTTAAATGAAGTGAAAAGTGAAAACATGATTTGTTAAAGAAAACCTTTAGATAGTGAAGTTTTTAAAATTTTATTTCAGCGGGTGATGAAGCAGTGTGTGTGGTTTGTAATATTGTTGGTAACATTGCTGAGCAGCTGTTCTGTACAAGTTGTGGCCATCATTACCATAGTAACTGTCTTCATCCAGCTGTTGAAGTGAATCCAACAGTTCGGGCAGGCTGGCAGTGTCCAGACTGTAAAATTTGTCAGACTTGCAGGTTTGTATATAATCCAAAGACTAATGAGGTGTTCTAACTTCTAATATGTTATCAGTAGAAAAAGGTGTTCACAGTGGAATGGATTACAAGATTTCTTTTCATGCTAATATGAAAGATACAGAATATTTCACCACTTTCAGTACACAAAGGTCAGCATGTTGTAGTAACAAGTGTTGTTATAATATCATTGCTTTTCTTCCATAAGCATACCTGGGATCCAAGTTAAATAATGCAGATATAGATAAAAAAAAATATTAAAATGTCTTGTGTAACCATTGTTTCTTTTCAAGTGACATTTTAAGTATGTCAGTAGAATATAAAAGTTAATTTTAAAAATTCCACATTCCCCACAGTCTGTCTATAAATGTTTTTATATTCAACAGACATCCAGGGAATGACAGTAGAATGTTGGTGTGTGATATGTGTGATAAAGGGTACCATACTTTCTGTCTTAAACCTGTCATGTCCACTATTCCAAAGAATGGATGGAAATGCAAAGTAAGTACTTCTCATATCACTCAGTGTTGTAGTTTCTTTAACTGTCGTGCAAAAGTTTGTTCTCATCTTTGTAGATTTCAAGGTATTAACAACACATTTCAAAGAAAATTAACTAGAGGATACATGTAATTTAAAGCAAGTCAAAAAATAATTTTGGGAGAAAATGTATGAAAAAAAAGCTTAGCTTATGCCAGTTTTCCAGCAAGGACGAAGATAGTTTTTAAAGATATACAATAAAACTTTTTCTGTTTTGAAAATAGATACATCAAGAAAGGAAGAGTCCTGTTTGAAATGGTTTTACTTTGTGACAGACAATATTTTCAAACTTGCAGTTTAACCTTATAAATGTCATTAATGGAAAGAGGTATATGTTAACTCATGTTTCGACTTGACCTGTTTTTGTTTTTAGAACTGTCGTATATGTGTGGACTGTAACTCTAGAACACCAGGGAGCGGGCGTAGTTCCCGTTGGCATCTCAACTACACAGTATGTGATAGCTGTTACCAACAGCGAAACAAGGGGCTCTGTTGTCCCCTATGTGGTAAAGCTTACAGACATTTCTCCCAGAAGGCCATGGTGCAGTGCAATATGTGTAAAAAGTAAGTGCATTGTGGGATATTTTGTTAGAGCTTCCAAGTGAAGAGGTAGATTTTATCTGATTTGGCCGAAAGCTGGTACAGACAAGTAAATTATTGACATAAATTTCTTTTGGAGTAGTTTTTCAAAGTTACAAAACAAAATGATTTGTTCCAAACATTTCTTAATGTGGGTCAAGGTCATTGACCCAAGGTCTTTTGCTGCTTGTGAAAAGTCAAGGTCATAGGTATTGTTTCAATAAGCCTGCATGTTACAAATGTACAGTATATCAAAATCAAGGTCATTATTACTTAAAATGGAAAATGTTTTCAAGTCTTATAAAAAAAGGAACTAATCTATAATTTGTGCTATTATCTAACCAAACTATCTACATTTACAGTTAATGTTACTATTTATGTTTTCAGACTAGTACATTCAGAATGTGATGACAAGATAGATGCTGCATTATTACTACAGATGAAAAATGAGGAACCTACCAACTATTTATGTACTATATGTAGAAATAGGGATCCTGAGGTAGGTGTCGAAAAGGTAAAAAAACAGATTTATTATATGACCATGATTGAACTAAGGAGGGTTTAAATAGTAGTTGATTTATTTCTGCTGTTGCTTAGTTTGTTAATTGGAATGGCATTTATATTTTAGCAGCAATGTGGCAGTTGAATCATTTTAGTGAAGACGTTTTTCTGTGGAACCAGTCTGAACTCTTTGATTGTCCCTGATATGTCAGTTTTTTAAGATGGGAATTTTTTAGCCTTTTTCAGTCAGGAAATTTTTACCTAGTCCAGTCACTGTACCCTGTCATAGTAATGAATAAAATGAGTGTTAGACTGGATAAAAATAAGCCTTCTACTTTGAGTTGTTGAACAGACTGTCAGTATTTAGATATTCCCTTTAATTTTTACCTGCAATTTTTGACATTGTAGATGGATATGCCAGATTTTCCTATGCCAATAGCTGGAATGATAGAAGACTCAGGGGATGGTGTCTTTATGCCTAAAGGTAATGCAGACATATTTGTGTAATCTTCATTCATTCTGTTGAAACATGTAAGGGTTACATAGTAAAGTTCAGCTGTAATGTCACTTTTATTATATTAAAAATCATGTGAAAATCATGATTTTGAAAGAACCAGAATCTAAAATTAGAACAAAACTCTCTGTAAAAGCCAGTTGGTCATTAATACATCTTTATAACTGGTCTTTGTTTTGGTGGAACTTCACTGTGTTGAATTCATGAATGGATAATTTACACAGATGAATTAAAGATAAAGTGTTTGTATAGTCAAATATGAGATCACACTGTCTAAGCTGATGTGTTGTTGAAATTTGATCAGTACTCTGTAGATGAAATGTCAACTGATACTCATGTCAGAGTGGTCATTTTGACAAGAGTGACATTGTTTACAGGTTGCATCAACACAGATGTGTCTGTGTGTCTGATGTGTCTGTGTGTTCTTTTGTTTCAGATAATTTTCACTACAAAGTATAAAGGGAGAAAACCTATTATTTTATAAGTTAGCTGTTGTTTGTTTTGCTTTATTTTGTGATATAAACAGGTTTCTGTACATTTTGCATTATCTTTATATGTGTATATACATGTATTTGCAGAGAATACAATGGACACGGAGACAACAGATGAGGTGGGGGAGGATAGTTCACAACATAGTTCACAGTTCTTTATTAATGAAGACAGCTGTTCTAGTACTGATGTGGACCCTGCTCTCTTCTATGGCAAGGTAATGAGAGATACACTTAGTTTATACCAAATTTATTTTAGTTCGATTGTGTAGGAAGCTTTTAGCTTATAGACACACTCTCGAATCCGTTCCTGGAACTAACCAGTACTAAGCAATGAGTGTAAAGTTTCTTGCTCAAGGAAACAACGGCTTGCCCCTGACTGGGTTTGAACCCGTGCGGCTAGCAATCCTTGAATACACTTAAACAATGTAAACTAAAACTAAATTGACAAATGTTAAATTTTGGCTTACATCTAGCAGCAAAGTAAAAGCTTTGAGTGCTTAAGCACCAGTTTGAAAATTCAAGTGACATAAGAAAAAAAATAATGTTAGAAGGTAGTCTTTTGAATTATCGGGCATTCTTGACAAAAGGATCGGAACATGAGGGGCAAAAGAGCAGTTGGAATCAGTTAAGAGCATGTCAGGATGACAAGTTTCACTGGAAAAGTGTATCAGAATCATGTTTTTAATATTTACATAATTTCAGATGTCCCCTAATTATATTCCTGGTAGAGAAGGGGAGCTAGGCAAACATGGTAAACTAGTTGCCATGGCAAGAAAGAAAATGTCCATAGCAAGTAAAGCAAAGGTAAATACCTTTTCAGATGATTGGATTAAATATCTGTTTAAGCACACAACTGCCTCCAGGTTTTAGTTAATACAGATTATAAATAAGTTCATTTTCAGATAATTTATACTTAGGGCTATTTAAGTAAAATATTTACATGTTTGTCACTACAGGAAGGCACTTTCAAAATGAACTAACCTACTTTAGAGGTATATTTGACAATAAATATAAAATACCCCAACCTACATATAAAAAGACAACACTTGATAGAATTTATTTTTGCCTTCTTAGGTTAGGATTTAACTGGCATGGCCCTGAGGAAGGAAGTGTGATAAAAACTGCTTACCTTTCTCAGATAGTAGCATATGCTCTAGGTATTGAAAATCTTATAGGGAAATGCTTTGCCTCTAAGTACAGAAGATAGAATGCACTGTGATTTGGAAAAGGTATTTCATAAGGTATATCACATGTTTCTTGTAGGGTCGGAGTATGGGACCAGAGAAAAGAAAGAGGCCGCTAACATTTGGGGAGAAAAGAAGGGGACCCAAACCAAAGGTAATTCATTTTTTAACTTCAAATTAGCCTACGAGTCTGGAGATCATGGTTTGATCCCCAATAGGGCCTGTTCTTAGATACTAAATGGGATGTTAAACCTGAACAGGTCTGTTTTCTGTCCAGTTCATGTCTGATATTCTGTCATATTTCCAGTCATTAATAGTATCTTCTTTTCCCATTCAGACAGAAACAAAATTTCCAGTTGCAAGCCTTAGAAATTCTAGGCAAAAAATTATAAAATTTGATGATGACCAGTGCAAAGATTAAAAAGTACAAAATTAATGTTTTGATTGAGTTGGAACATTCAGATTCTGTATTCAGGAATCATTGTGAAACAATGTTTTTCTCAGATGTAAAAGATGTGAAAAAGGTTGATTTTGTTCTGAATTTTTCAAAGCTACAGAATTTTATTGTGGTGGAACATTAGTGTGGTTAGAAAATTCCCATTGTAAAGGGTATGGGTCATACTCCCAAAATGGTGAGAAAAGCCCTGCTGAGTTCACTCCCTTACCTCTCTATATTACATCTCTATCATTTCAGTTACATGCTACCATGGGTATAAGTCAAACAAAGAAGACAAATGATACGGATGATGACGATGATGATCATCCCAACACAATAGTGCTAGCAAATAAATCTGACACTTTCACTTTTGATCAGGTATGCCATTTTTGCTCATTGCTTGTTGCATTGGTTGCATCATCTTTGGTTGAGACTTTTGCATTGGCCTGATATCTCAGACCATTTAACAGTTCAAAAACTCAGCAAAGTCTGACAGCTGTTAAACTTTATTACATTCCTGTTTCAGGATATCTGTAAAAGTTGTGGCAGTTTTGGTAAGGGTGATGAGGGTCGTATGATCGCATGCACTCAGTGTGGGCAGTGCTACCATCCATTCTGTGCTAATATCAAGGTAAATATAGACTTGACAGGTGATATTTAGTAGAATTTTTGTGTGGTACAAAGATGCTTACTTGATAAAAAGAATGATACAATTTCAGCAAATGCATCTATTACTAAAAAAACATTGTGATACCTTTTATATCAGTTAGGTCTTGAAATTTCCCAGTTAAGACCATAATACCGTGACTTTATCATAGAACTATTCCTTTTAAAGTTGGTCAGTTATTGAGAAACAAAAAAAATCATTTCCAAGATGATAAAATTGAAAGAATCGGCCATTGGAAGTTTGTTTTAAAATCCTAATATATGTGTATAGTATCGGAATAAGATAGTTTTGTCCTGGTTTTAAAATTAAGAGGTTAAACGGTTTTCAGAAATTTCTGTGCTTACTTCAGGAGTGATATATATAAAAAGATTATGGTAAATTTTTTGGATGAAAAATATCCATGTATGGACTTTTTCAGGAATACTGAAAGCATTACTGTTTTTGTGTCTGTTAGCATTGAATTCAAGATAAAAGTGTAGTTCCATGTAAAGGTAGATAATGATAACCTTCAGCTGGTTTTGCAGACTTCCATTGTGAAGTTCTATCTATACCAGGTTACCAAAGTGGTGCTACAGAAAGGTTGGCGATGTTTGGACTGTACAGTGTGTGAGGGGTGTGGCCGACCACATGACGAAGGGAGGTTACTCTTGTGTGATGAATGTGATATCAGTTACCATACTTACTGCCTGGATCCACCGTTAGACCATGTACCTAAAGGAACATGGAAATGTAAATGGTAAGGCAATACAATCTTCCATTTTAGAGAGAAAATCTATTGGTTAAAGATTAATTTAAATCCAAGTCAGATATAGAATAACTTGTAAGGTATTTTGATAAGACAAAAGATTGGAGAAATTGTAGTTTTTATCAGGCTAAATGTATTAATGGTCAAGTTTGTAAGAAAATAGCTTTCAGTTTCTAATTGTCAAGGATTTGTGGATTTGACTTAGGCTGAATTTAAAATATATAGTTATAGCTTGAAGAAATAATTCTCAATGGTAAAATGGTCTGATTTAGGTTAGTCTGAAAGTGTCATAACATTTGTTTTAAAGTAGAGTTTTATTAATGCTTAACACAAAACTTGTATTATATTTTTATTTTCAAACCCTGTAGGTGTGTTATGTGTATTATATGTGGATCTAAGACCCCAGGATATGGTTGCCAGTGGCAGAGGAATTATACTCACTGTGGACCATGTCACAGCAAGATTTCATGTCCGGTGTGTAGAATCAAATACATGGAGGAAGACCTAATTATGCAATGTGTACAGTGCTACAGGTAATTTTGAAAAGAATGGGATTTTCTCTTGATATTGTTAAATGTCTTTCACCCTGGACCAGGGTTCCTGGTTTATTTTAGATCAAAGTTTAGTTCCGATTAGATAAGTGTAGCTTTTTATCTTCATAGGAGGAACAGTGAAGTAAATTAATGGCTGACTTGTAGAAAGTAAGGTTAAGTCCAAACCAATAACTTCTTGTAAGGACGATTATAATAAAACATATATTCTTACCTAGGAGATACTTTCAAAAAGGACTTAGCATCTAAAGGTTGACAAGAAGCGACCTTGCCCCTCCTCCTTCCCCCCCCCCCCCCCCCCCAAAAAAAAAAGATGTTTTTAATTGAGTGGCATAAGCTGAGCATTTAGACATTGCAAACTACTTATTAATTCAGAGCAAGCTGCCTTCTAGGGTAATAAATAGAGGAATTGATGATTCTTGGAAAGAAATAAAATGATAAAAAAGGGGTTTTATTTACTTCACCAATGATTAAGTTGTTATCATCACTGTTTTATAGATGGTTACATGCTCATTGTGATGGTGTACATAATGAAGATGACGCTGAAAGAGCCGCTGAGCATGGCTACCATTGTGTTTTTTGTAGACCTAGAACTGGGCAGGTCGGACCCTGTAAGTATTTCCTAATATTTGTCAATGGTTTGACTGTTAAGAAGTTTGCATTGAATTTATCAGTTGAGGATTTACATATTTTACTCTAGATACATGTATGTCTCTTACATAAACATTTTTGTATGAAATGGAAATGAATTGAAACTAATTATAATTATTTATTGGTCCTTTATACTTTCCAAGAAACAAAAAGGATGAAGTTTTGAATGTTTGCTTTTTATTTTCAGTACCACCACAACTACCACCCCCACAGCCAATTTTTGACGACTTTTCATTGTCGTTCCCATTTCCGGTACCCTCTGTTCGGGAACCAGAACCGCCCAGATACTACCTCTTCGATGGTGTTCACATCACACAGCAGGCTAAGCGACTTATTGAAAAGACGATGATGGAAGCGCCGAAAATCAAACGGAACAGGCGTTGGAGCAAAAAGCCGCAGGATTGGAACGAGAAAAAGGAAGAAATTGAAAAGAAGATTGAAGAGTTAAAAATGGCCAGACAGAATTCTCAAGAGTCTGAAGGAACATCCACTCCAGCATTGTCACGGCTTTTGTCAGTCGGGTCGGATAAAGATGAAGACAAAGGTAAGATTGTTATGTTATTACAGTTTATGTTATTTATTACAGTTGATTCCATTTATTGAATAAATTTCCTTTTATTGGTTGAAAATCTTAAGAACTTTTATTTTAGTGGTAGTGCTAAGAAATTAAATCTAAAGTCTAAAGTTATATTCATATAAGTGTAAAGTTGGCAATTACATTAATTCAGAGATGGACCTTAAGTCACCAGAGATTGAAGAATTGCGCCTCCACCTTGAAGCAGAAGCAATCAAACAGCTTGAAGATGAAAAGAAAATGAAAAAGAAGAGAAATATTACAAAAATAGGTATGTAAAAAAATATACTTTAATCTGAACTTGTTATATTTTTGAGTTTTTTTTCTAAGAGTTAGGGAGGTTATGAAACTGAACATATACCAGTGCTTGGAATGATATTGAAATATTATTGTTCATACAGACTCATTTGTGATTTGTTTTTCAGGATCTGTAGGTTGATAAAGCAGGGAGCTTTACATAAATTAATGTCCTTAATTAAGGCTGGTATGACTTATTCATTTAAGGTTAAATGTGTGATCACCGGCGCGGCTGGCTTAATCGGTAGAGCATTGGATTGTCAATATTGACGATCCCGGTTTGATCCCCATCAGGGCCGGCAAAATTTCTCTGTGATAATTGATCTCAGACTATACGTCTATAGGTCATTTGTCCCTCACCTCTGAAGCAAGTGAGGAAGTAGTCTGTCACTTTTGGAGAAATTGGTAACTATACTGGTTGGATACCCAGGAACACTAGTTAAGTGGACTGACCACCGGGATATGACCTTAGCTGTATAAAACTGGCGTTAAACCCCAATAAACCAACCACTTATATATGGTTCATTGAATTTATTTAGGAGTGGGCGGTTTTAATGCATTGAAAAGGAAAGCTGTAGGGAGGGGAAGACCCTCTGAAGATGGACCGCATCTAGAAGGGATGAATGACAAACAGCAGCCGACCCCTGGGGCCATGGAAGGGGAGGACAGTATGCATATGCCCACAGAAGAAGACAAGCCTCGTAAATGGCAGAGGAAAGTCGGGTCTGGACGGCGTAAAAGTGCTTTACAAGAAAACTTCCCCTCTTATATGCAGGTTTGTTTAGAAAATTTTAAGTTGTGTAAAGAAGGTTTTTTGTTTTTTTGTTTTTTGCTAAACATTACTAGTTTAGGGCAGGAAACTGATATCAATTGTCTCAGGTTATGGATTCTGTCATTTTGTTGGGGCAGCTCAGTATAAAAGGTTTTGAGAATTAAATCCTTTGTAAATTGAAATTTTCTAATGTTAAAAGTTTGAAAAGATATTCAGGACTAATATGTAGGGTCTGATGTTTTAATTTGTTCTGTAAAAGTGTATAACTTAAATGTAGTTATGCAGGCTCTGGAATGTAAAAAGTTGAAAAAAGGTCTTTACATGCAGTAATTTTTCATTGCAGGAGGCATTCTTTGGTAGTGAAATTCTGTTTAAAAGTAGAGAATCTATAAAAGATACTCTGAAATCTTTGGACTCAGATGAAGAAAAATTATCATCTGAGACGGCAAAGTTATTTACAGACACTTCCGTAAAAGATGAAAGTTCAATACAAATATCGAGCCAGATTCGGAAAGAGTTAGCTGAAATGCCAAAACCTTCAGTCGTAGAACCGTCGGATAAAGGACAAGATTTGAAGGAGACGTTAGATCATGACGCAGCAATAAGTGGCTCATTGGAACCAACAGACCTACCATTACTGGATGATGTTGGTGATTTTGACATAGATGATAACTTTATCAAAATGATTGAGAGTGAACTAGAAGGTGGCACTCATCTTGACAATGATATAGAATCAGGTAAGTTAATGAAAACTTCACAATCATATAACCTAGAAAATATTAAGTATAAATGATGCATGTTTTAGAAGAGAAAAGAATGTTTTTCATGGAAAAACTGCAATTATTTGTTTGTACCTCAGTCTGAGAACACAGGCTGTGATTAAACATGTCAGGAAGGAAAAACAAGTGCTGTTTCTTGTGTTATAACTTGTGAAATAATCACCCGTGATCATACTGTTTGACAATGGGTGGAGGATTTGTATGAAAGGCCTCAGAAAGAATGATGAAATATTTGAGCATATTGTACAATATTATTTCTGTTTATATAAAACAAGGGCTTTCATTGTGATAATACTGTGTTAAGGAAAATGTGATCATAAGTTTAACAAGGTAATGTCTGTTTGCAGGGTTAAATACAGCTTTGCTTGAAGAAGAGGAGGCTGCCGAGGCCCAGGAACCGAAGGCATCTGAGGATAAACCACAAGATACAGAGAATCTTGGTGACCTAGATGTTGATACCATATCTATGCTGTCTGCAGGTATACATATTCTTACTATGTCTTGATGGTTATAGAGGGGCAAAAAACAGAATACTGGGGGCAGTGAATAGGAAGCTAACAGATTGTGATTTTAGCTAATGTTTGTGGTTGGGTTAATGCAGTAGATGACATAGGTGGGATTTTTTCTGTTTGACAACATCATTTGTAATATCATTTACATATGCTTAAAAAGAAAACATAGGCATAAGGGTGTCTAGACTGGTGTGACTTGGGAGTCACAGCTTGTTCTCTGTGGTGGCGTTTGTAACAATTACCTGTAGAGAGATACTGTTGAGGTAACTGGTTAAACAGATTGTGTGTAGATTAAGAAATACTGAAATTACTAAGAGAGGAAATTTCAGTTAGTCTTACAAAGCAATTTATTTTGGTAATAGCAGGTCTGCAGCAGATTGACAGCAAGACGGTGGAAGACATATTTAAAGGGGTCATGCAGGGTGAAGGTCATGGTGAAGGTCAGCAGGTTCAAGGGCCAGGACCGTCTCAGGCTCAACAGCAGCAGCAGCAGCAACCACAGCAAAATCTTCCATCAGTCCCCCATCCAGGTCACCCACAGGAACAAGCCCATCCACTTCCTGGGCTACAGCAACCACCACAGCTACCACCAGGTATTCCATAAAGTTATAACTATTTGATATAAATAATGTTATAGTTCGGACTCACTTTCTGTGTACTACTTTAGCAAGAAACATAAATATTCATTTTGATTGAAAAAGAAATGGAGAAATGATGACTTAACCCTTTGTGATGTATGAAATTTTTTTCAAAATCAATCTTTTATGTTGGTGCACTTCAGTCACATTTGAATCATTTTTCATGTAAAATGCCAAATTATATCCAAGTTTATTTTCATAAGGTCTTTGAAGATTGGTTATGAGTATATATGACATGGAAAATAAGTTGAATTATCTCTTATGATGACCTAAAAAGAATTAGATAAAAATGCAAGCCTTGTTTTAAAAGGTAATATTACAAGAACTGGATTCCAGTGCTTTAAAGAATGCAAATTATTTGTACAGGTCAAGGATTTCCATTGCCAATGTCCTCAGGTCATGGCCCAGCTCTGCCAGAGATGTCCATAAGGCCATCGTTTCCAGGATTCCCCCCACAAAACTTCCCGTAAGTACATTCAATTCATGTAAGTACAGCAAGTTCCCAGAAGCATATTCAGTTTAAAGACAGTTTTTAAAGCCCTTTGATGACTTTTAAGCAATGGCTTAGTTTTTCTAATCAAAGAAAATTTATTATTTTATAAAAGTATTCATGAATGCCCAAGTTCTGTGAGTTTAGATATTTGAAAATTTATGAGCTGCAAAATGGAAAATTTTTAAATAAATTTTCTTGATGATTTTATTCATAGATAAAAGATTATTGGGATTGTTGTGTTGAAATACCAATAAAAAATGATTTTTACAGATGTAAATTGTATAACTGCAGTTAAACGTCATATCAGAATTGTTTGAAAGCTTTTAAGAAATAATGGATGCATTTTCACTTTTTGGAATATTGTTTTAGGAGACCACCTCTTCAGGCAGCCCAGTTTCCACCCAATTTTATGCCCCAAGGGTGGCCAGCACTTCCAGATGATTCCACCATTAATGACAGCAGTAGACGTAATATGCAGAAATGGGAATCTGATGAGGACCTAGGTGATAACGCAACAATTTCTCCAATACTGTATTGTAATATGGTTCATCCAGAACTCAAGAGGCAGTACCCAGGTAAATGGATAGTTTATGGTTTGGATAAAAGTGTTTCTGAAAACTAAGTTGAAGTATGGATAAATTCCTTGTGATAATTTTGGTGTTATTGTCGTCATTGTTGGTGCGAAAATGCTAAAAGATGGACCTGTATTTCTTAGAAAAATAGAACGGTGTCATTTTGATTATGTAAAAAGTCCCCTAACTTCTAATGTTGTGGTAATAGCATTGTTCATGAGAAAATGAAGCCAGTCTTTGTTTTATATGCTTATGTCTTATTAAGTACCAACCCCTTTTTTGTCTTCTACAAATAACAGTAAGTTTATTTTCATATTTATTGCTTATGATTTACAAAGGACAACAATCTTTTTTGTGTCTTGTAATAACAGTTAAAAAAAATCTTTCAGATTGGTCGGAAAGATCAAAACAGATTGCAAAGATCTGGCGAAAATTGACACCCGATGAGAAACAGCCATATCTGGTAAGACTTTTAACAAAAGTACATGAAACAGGATCTAACACCTATCAAAAGCTTGTTCCTTATCAAATAGAGAATTTTAGTACTTTCAGACAATAAAATATTGTTTGTAAAAGGTTGTAAATGGTTGTAATTCTCTTTGATGTGGCGGAACAATTAGACTTACATTAATTGATAATATATGAATATCCAGTTACGACTGATAGAATGTTTTAAGTGATAGCCAGCTCTAGTAATGTTAGGAACAGTTTGTCATTCATGTATATCGATCTACTTTGGAAACACCTGTAAATTAACCTTGATACTGACATAGCCCATTGTAATAGGCTAGCTAATTTTCTGAATACTTCGCTGGTTAGGTCACTACATTTCTACAAAATAAATCAATAAGTATAAACATAGCAGAAAAAAATGTTTTACAGTTAAAAGCGAGAAAGAACCGTGGAAACATAAAGGCAAGAACACAGACCAAACTGACACCAGAACAACGCCGCAAGAAGGCAGAAACATTGCAGCAGCAGCAACAACAACAACAGGGTCATCTCCCAGGCATGCAGGGAATGAGGGGACAGGAAATGTTCCCAAGCCCAGAAGGCAAGTAGACTATGGTCTTCATCTATTTGCCAAACCATATTATAATTTGGTTGTTTAAGTATAAAGCTTGCTAAGATGTTCATATGAAATACTCAGATCCATAGAATAATGTCATTTCTGCTTCCTTTCCATTTGTCAGCGACAGAGTAATTCTTACTTTAAAGGATAAGTTAGAATATATATACCGATAATTTGAAAGATTTTGTCAGTATATCAACAGCAAATGGAATTAACCTTAAAGTTGTAGGCTGTACTTAGGTAAGGGATTACAATCATAACTCATACTGGTGTTATAGCCCAGCTCTGCTGGTTCACATCCTGTGGCTAGCAGAGCTTGTAACATTTAAGTGTTACCACTAAATAATACATCTTGGAAAATATTTTCAAAGATTTTTTTGTGGATTTTGTTTTGCAGCAGGGACAGGCATGCAGAGCCCTATACATTCCAGCCCCATGCAGAGCCCAATGAGACATGGGTCACAGATGATCCCAAGCACACCCGATGGTAAGCTTGATAGTCATTTGTAATTGCTGTATGATGCAAATTTGTGAATGTGGAAAATAAGCTAAATAAAAAAGGTGTATTTTGTAAAATGAATTGCCACTGTCAAATTCTTTTTATCGAAAACGACTTACTAACAGGTGGGTGAACCTTTGAGGGGTTTTCACATAAAAAGTGTTCTGAAAAATTATTTATTTGTAAGATGTTATTACCATTATAAATTTGAATTTGTGATTCTTGCAACTAAGAATTAATACTAGTGCAACAACATGTAAGAACATACATGTGTAATTCACCACTTGGTTGAAGAAATTGAAACAGGTCATTCAGATTTTGGTCATATAATTTTAGGCCATTCACCTGGTCAGCCAAGCCCACAAGGGTTTCCAGGACCTCAGCAGGATCCTTATCATATGCCCCCTACACCACGTTCCCAAGATCCTTATGCTGTCACCCCACCCACTCCTCGTCAGCCAGGGTCAGAGTTCAATGTACCTCAAGATGCCATGAGCCAGTCTCCTAGTAGGAAGCCAGTGGATCAGTTCAGTCAGCCCCCAGGAACTCCTAGACCAGGGGAACACACCCAGCATGCAGACCAGTTCAGGAGCCCAGTTAGAAGCTCAGAACATTTTGGAGCAGGTACAGCTCTTCAGGATCAGTTTGGACCAGGGGTCCCAAGGTCCCAGCCAGGTATGGGCCCAAGGCCTCCTCTGAAAGGTCAAGTCATGTGGTCAGGGCAGGAACAGGATCCTTACAGTCAACCCCCAGGAACCCCTCATCCACATGGGCCTCAGATGCCTCTCAGGTTTGAGCGGCAGATGAGTGCCCCACAGCCTACTGCCAGCACTGAAGACCAGTTTAACATGGCAGCTGCCACAGAACACCCCGAAACAACATCTGCTATGGATCCATTCAATCAACCAGGAGCCCTGCAGACACACACTAGACCCCCTAGACCACATATGCAGAGAGGACAGTCAGTGCCCGGAGGTGAAGGTCACATGTTGCCAGGACAACAATTCAGACACCCATTCCGTCCACCCCACCCTAGTATGATGAGACCACCAGGCTTACCACCTGAAATGTTCCAACAGCAAGTAGGGCCCAGACCTAGAATGGAAATGCCACCCCACTCAGGAATGAGACTCCCAGATAGCTCAGCAGTAAGTAATCAATATCAGACTCTTATTACATTTAGTAATAATGTTATATTCATATATGTATATAAGTACAGGTAAAACACTGTTTAACTTCTTCCAAAGTGTTAAGTGTTTTGATTGATAGTAGAATCTTTTAATTATCTTGTCTAGTTTTTAAGGTTAAAGGGTCAAGGCTATTGGACTAGCTTTGTATTTGGTCAGTGGCTCCTGTGTGCAAGACGTTGAGCCCTTGAACTTTACCTGTTATTTTGTTATGGATAATACAATAATATCTCTCTTACTTTGTGCAAAGACACTTAACCTATTATGACCTTTTAACAGGATCAGAAACTTGGCAAGAAATGTCAAGTTCTTCAAGTAGATAATCTTTGAGTCTCTTGCTATGTAACATGTGTTGTGATTGGTTGAATTTGAGTCTCTTGCTATGTAACATGTGTTGTGATTGGTTGAATTGTCTGTTCATTACCTTGGTTACATTTTTACAAGAAGTTTTCTGCGTTGCCCTATTAACCTTGTGTTTATTACCTAACACAGATACAAATATATGAATTTCCTTTTATGTTTAATTTGAGATATTCCATAGTACACAGACAGTTGCTTGGGGTAAAATGGTTAGTTGAGTTCTGCACATCTATGAAACTTGGACATATGAAAATTTCATTTAGTACCTTGAATGATTCTGTTGATCTCTCTTCTTAATGGGAGATAAACTTGTATATCAAAGAGACATTAGAAGTGTTGCTCAATTTCCATGGTTTCTTGTAGTTGGTCAAAAGACCCATGGAACAAAAGGTAAATGTTAGAAGAAAAAAAATATATAATTGTACTTGTATATATATATATATTTATTTACAAACAACCAAGCATAAAAATCTTGAGTGAATTTATCCTCTTTTTATTTAAACAGTCGCTTTTGCTAACTTGGTGTTGTGACTTCAATTAATATTGTAAAATATAGCAAATTCTATTTTGAGTAGATGCTAATATTCGTTATATAATCAGGAAACTAAAATACACTATGCTTCATCTTTTTCTTAACACCAGTTTGTCTAAAAGACTTGTACATTAATTTTCTTGGTAGTCACTTCTACAGTTTACATCATGCAGTCCTGTATTCCCATTGGAAAATTTTTACGTGCTTAACATTTTTCTGGGAAGTTGTACTGTTTATGTCAGAAATTTGAGAAGTTTGATTAGAAAAAATGTTTAAATCTGTGCATTTTTGGAAAATAGGTGTCATTTTGGCCTTAGCCTTGAAATGGTGTTAAAAAAATAGAAGCTGTGTGTAGATTTCTTTTGTGTGAAAACTTTCTCTCTTTTTTTTTTTTTTTTTTAAAACTGCACTTACGTTTTGGGTTAACTGTACGTATTTTTTCCCTGACTCCCCTCCAATATGTACAGGGGATAAAATTGTTTGTTTTAGTATTGAATTAATCTCCATCTGGAATCTGACAAAAAGATTTGTGAAGCAAATTTTAGCATATTTTTTATATACTGTATACTCCCATTAAAAAGCCCCCCACCCCCCACCATTAGCTATGGATATTTCTAAATTTAAATTTCAGATTTCTTTTTTTTTTGTGTACAAAAAAGGTTTGAGGTGGGGGGCAACTGTTAGGGGGAGCTTTAAATGTTTTGTATATGGTATAGTTTTTTCCCATTCTGCTGATACGAAAAAAAACCCAACCCATAACAGTTCAGTCCTGTTTCTGAGAATTGGAAGAAAATGCTTGAAATTAAACTAGCGTCAACATTTTTTGTATCATTACACCTTACAAAAGCTTTAATCGTAATTGTTAGTATAATGGGAATTTTTACAGATTCAGCAATATGTGAAACTGGATTTATATATATATATTTTTTCACTGGAAAAGCATGACTGAATTGTTAAATTTTATATTGATTAGTGACTTCTGTAGATGGTTTAACTGTAGGTCAAAGGTCATAGCACACCAACAAATAAAAGTAAGCCCATCTAGTGGCTCTATGGTTAGCATGTCTGACTACAAATCAGGAGATTGTGTTTCGATCCTGAGTCAGGGCTGTTCACCTATGATTTTAGTTGTTAAAAGGGACATTTAACCAGAGTTCACTCACAGATGTATGTAACAAAATGTTACTTGGGGGCATCCTTTGATCATTCAGAATATTTTTCTAATTATGTATGGTACAGAAGTCGGAAGTTATAGCTATAAAATAAGTTCTAAGTAAATTTTTTTTTTGGCATTTTCCAAGCCAAGACCAGGACTTTGAATTGTGTTTAATGATACCAAAAGAATCAAGAATTACTGGTTTCTTCTATTGAATACTTCCTCACAAAACCAGCGATGCAATATTTTATAGCTGTAAGCTTTCAAAAGTGTAAAAGTGCTGAAATGAAGAGGCTCTAATGAAAAATACTTGTCAGAATCTGCACAAAGTTAATTGGTCTGCTGTAACCTAACTTAGAATATTAAGTATTGTAGCTAATTCAAAATTTTATTTTTCTCACTGTATTCTTATTCCACAAGGCAAAATTGTGAAAAATGCTGAACTTTGCAGATCATACCACAATAAACTCAAAGATTTATATCTGTTGGGTTTCACCGTAATATGTGCTTGGAAGTCATTTATGAAACTTTTTTTTTATTTTGTTGAGAAGGTTTACTAATGTGGAATAAGATTACTTGAGAGTTACTGTGTGGCTGATACCCCTAGTATGATGTCACCTGGTGTTGTGTATTTAACCTATTTTCTCTCTCTCTATCACTTTCTCACTGCCCTCCTGGCAGTTACAGCGGATATTTGCCGTCGCAAACCGTCCACACATGCCTCCGCTAGCCAGGATGTGGCCGCACCATCTCGAACAATCTCTACAGGCGGCCGTGGTAAGTTGCATGGGAAGAGGATCTTTTTTCATTAACAAAGCTATTCTAATCTGAACTGCATGCACTAACCATCACTCTCAAACTTAGGCTTGATAACGCTGGAAATCGATTCAGATTGGATATAACCTCCAGAAAATTACCAATGTCAGAGCTAAAAAAAAAATTTCTAGTATGTTCAGGGTTGTTAGCTTGATCAACTTGAAAGTTTGATGTGCTTTAACTTCTAAACATTGTGTAGTTTTATCTTATTTTGAAGTGTTTTTCTTTTCCCTTGGAGAAAAATATGGACATCATTCAGCCTAGTGCCTAGATAAAACATTACGTGGAATTCTGTATTCATGAAAAACTGTAAAGGCTTTGAATCTTTTTCTGAATGGCACATGTTTCACATGTTCTGCAGCATGAACTGTAACGTTTTAGAGTTGCTTGATGCATGTATATACCTGCTTTTTAAATTATTTTTCCCTTAACCTTTCCTTTACAGAAAACTTAGTGTTGTCCCAAAATGTAGTAGTATTTTATACTGCAACACTGTTTAGGAGTTGATGCAAAAACTATTTTTCACAGATGTACACCAAAGTCTGTTCTTATGCACTTCATAGTGTATTTTGGTAGTACAGTTGAACATTTAATAAGGTGTATTTTGATGATGAGTTAAGATTTACTAACAATTCAGTTAATTGGTCACAGGTTTTCCAGTTTTCTTCTCTAACTTTAATAAGATGATTTTTATTTGAAGTCAAGATCCTGAAAATATATATTTCTCAAATTATTCAAATGAAAGGTTTTCATTCTTAACAAGCTTGTAGATAAAGATTCTGTCTTTTCATCTAATTTCTTTTCTTTGTCTTAATTGATGAATATCACAGATATATTTTCATCTGTCCTTTCAGAATATTTCTATCTGTATCTTTAAATTGATTCAGTTTAGATTGCCCTTTAATTTAAAGTAGCACTGTCAACATGGTTATTCTTGAATAGCAGTATCTTGTACAAAAATTCATTGTTGCTTGTCTGGCTTTTTCAAAGTTGATGAAGTTTCTTTCTTGGTCCATTTCTCCTCCCTACCCTACAAACCATTATCACACACCACCATCACTTGTCAGCCCCACTGCAAAGCCCTTTCTCTCTGATTTCCTAGCTTTCCAAGATACTATATTGCAAGACACTTCCCTTCACATATGTGTCAGTGATGTGTTTGATGCATGATTATTTTGACTGTTTTAGCATGCATTCATGGAACATAAAAATGCATGATCATGTTCTATTTAGGTGCATGAAAACACATTCCTATAAAAGCATTTACATGTGAGATGAATATATCATGACTAGAGATGGAATATTTGTTCTAAATACAATAACAATTAAAGTTTTCTAGCCTGTAAAATTGTGATAGAAATGTGACGCACTGACTTCAATGAAGGGTAAAAAAAAATGTTTCCATATTCCATGAGAACTTCCTGTGGCATGTTTTCTATAGCCTCGGAAACAAAAAACTCATTTTCAATAGTTGCTGGAGTTTTTATGGTAAACATATTTGAAGAAGGCATGTTAGCAAGCTATTGTAGGAATTATTAGCTGGATCTAATGAATAGGAAAGTACTTACTTTAAATGCAAGGAGTTTGGTTTGAAAATAACAAGGTAGGTAGAAAAAAATTAGGGTAACTGAGATTGAGAAAAATGCTACCAAAAAATCAAGGAAAATCAAAAGGTGCAAAATAAATTGAATACAAGGGGGAAACTACCATTAATGAAAAACGAGATATTTTAGAAGTTTCATGGGAATTAACTGTGTTTAATTATTAGTAAAAATATTAACTCTGTTTAATTGATAGTCAGATTGCTTGAAATATTATCTATTTATTCTGCCAGCATAAATAACCAGAGTAACCTGTGTAAGTTTTGTTGTCATATGATATGATACTTGGGATAACATTTGAAAAATTATGTCCTTGCAGGCTGGGAAGCCAACAGATGCTCAGAAACAACAAATGATGGAGTTCTTTAAAGAGCAAGCGGAAAGGAAGAAACAAGGTAGCATCTACTGTCTTTTGGTGGTCAATATGCCTGAAAATACAAAAAGTCTTAATTTCTCAAGATCAGAGAAAAAAAATGGATGTTTTAGAGGCTGTTGTCTTAGAATAATACAGCATTTGATTAAAAGATTATGTCAGACTGTGGCATTTTTTTCTAGTGATAAGAGTAATGGTGTTGACTACAGATTGATCACTAGCTTAAAATTCAGAGTCAGGTTTTCACTGTGCTTTAGATAGGTGTTTGGTCTTAACATTTTTCAGTAAAAAGTTGGGAGGATAAATTGGAGCATTTAAGTAATTTTGTTGGTCAGATACATGTATTTAAGACCTCCATTTGAGCCCATGTTTCTGTCCTTACTTAAAATATGATGAGCATGGCAGTTTCTAGTCTTAAAGGATAGTGGTATATGCTTTATGGGGTTGTACAAGATCAAAGCAAATCCATCTGAATTAATACTAAGTACTTATTATTAGCAGAGGGTTTTCAAGAACCAGGATTCCCTCCTGGTATGAAACCTCCAAGGACGAGAGACGAATGGCGGGAGAAGATTAAAGAAGAAGCTAAAAAGCTTGGTTATGTTCGAGGACAAGCAACACCAGATGGCGCTAGTCCACAGCCAGATCAGCTACAAGGGCAGACAACTGCTGGTGTTGCGAATGAAGGAGATGGTGAAAAGAAAGCAGAAGGTACTAAAACAGGAAGTGATGGCCCAAAACCTTCAGTGTCTTCGGAAGAAGAGAAGCCTGATGATCAGGACTTAGCCGACTTCTTTGGTAAGTTCAGAAAATGAGGGAAGAAACATTTTAAAGGATTGTTGTTATGAAATAATGCCAAATATTCAAGATAATCTTTGTGTAACAGCCTGATTTTTTCTTAAACGCAAAAGTTTACAGGGGGAGATAATCTCATTTAGGTTGATTGGTTTAGTTTTAATTGTTTCTTCCACAAAGTGGATACAATGTGAAAATAATGAAGGAAGACGTTCTTTAATTTCCAGACCCAGATGGAACATTTGACATCTTGAAATATGCTGACCCTGACCTTGACCTTGGGTCAGACAACAAGACAATTTTTGATGACCTTGTAGAAGATGTTAAACCACAAGATGAGGAGAAGAAAATAAAGAAAGAAGGCACATGCCCGGAGAAAAAATCTCAAATAAAACAAGAAACAGAAGGTAAGAATAATGACCACATGTTCTGCCAGTAGATTCTAGTGGTGCTTATAAAAAAAATATCGCAACTGAAAAGTTAAATTCAATTCATAAGTTGCAGAAAAAAGGTCTTACAGTTGGTGTTTATGGACAGAAAGAACATGTTTAATACTTAAAAGTAATAATATTTAACTTGTAACTTGGCTTTAATTAACGTGTGTTAGGAATATGAAAGTAGGACCTAGTGATCACCCTTACTTAAATGCCGTATTTAAAGCTGTTTTCCGTTTTTGCTATTCTGTTGATAATAATGGCTCAAAAGTAATAGATGATAATAATTTGTTTAAGCGTGCCACATAAGTGCAAACAGTACTGTAATTGGCTATTTCCATAAAAGGAATGTATACTAAATTCTATATTAGTAGTACTTCTGGTGTATTAATACAATATGTTGATTATGTCTGTATGGAGGAAAGACTGTGAAAACTTATGATTGTGTTTGATTCCAGGAGAGAAGGGAGACGGTGACAAGCCGAGTGTTAGTGAGTTCCAGGCCAAGTTCTTAGAGTTTAGTCAGAAAAAACAGGGCCTAGGGGAGGAAGGAAAAGCTGCTGGAGAAGCTGGAAAGAAGTCCCAGGAAGCCAGCCAAGGGGTTGTAGTGAAGACAGAGGGTGTTGATGGTTCAGAGACACGAACTCCTTCAGCCCCTGGAACACCTATGACACCTGCTGGCACAGGGGCCATGACGCCAGGTCAGTACCCAGCAGGAGTCCCATCCCCTCATCAAGTAATTTATGGACAACCTTCTCCTGGTATGCCTTCACCAAAAGTTATGCCATCACCAAAAAGTCAGCCATCACCAAGGACACCAGGTGAAGGTCAGTTTGCCCAGCAACCTTCACCTTTCTCTCAACACTCGATGCAATCTCCATTTTCACCGTCGGCAACTGCGACGGCATCTGCCCCACAATCACCATATGCTGGAACTAATGCTGGGTCACAGTCGCCATTTGCTGTGCCAGGAACTGCTGGTCAGTCAGTGCCAGTCATGATGGGTCAGGGTTCACCTTTGCCTACTTCTCACAGTCCCTCACATACCCCACCTTCAGCCTTTCCCATGCAGAGGTCACCGAGGGCAAATGTACCTGGTCAACCCGGGCAGTTTCCACAAGGACAGTTCCCACAGGGATATATGCAAGGTCCTCACCCACCTCGTGGAATGGTTCCTAGTCAAACTGGCCACCCTTTCAGCCAGCAGGGTGTTAGGCAGCAGATTGCAGGGATACGACCTCCAGCCTCACTTCCTCTCTCACAGCAGCAACTGATGCCAGGGCAGCCTCAAGTCTCAGGGGACATGACCTCTCCTGGTATGAGACCAATGCATCCAGGCATGAGATTGGAGAGACCAGGGTTTCCAGGTCACCCACCTTCATCACCAGGGAAACCAGGTCAAGGACAGGCAGCTGGAGGCATGTTTCCGGGTATCCCAGTAATGCGGCCCACCACCCCTGGTTCACAACCACCGCAGTCATTCATGTCTCAACAGATCACATCACATTCAGCTGGAATGGTTACCATGGCAACAGCAGCATCAACAGTTGCCACAACAGCAGGTCAGAGTCGCAGCACTTTACTGCAGGACCAACCTCTGTTGATACAGGACCTCCTCGAACAGGTACAGTTGAAATCTCTGGTGAGTTAAAAGAGAAACTCTTAGGGTGAGAATAACTGTAATATACCAGCTGATGTATATGATAACATTCACTGGTTATCAGCGTAACAGTATGATAATTCAGTAGTTAAAGAGAGAAGCTTACAGTTTTAGTGTATCATTATCATCAATATTATCAGTAAACTTTGCATTGATTAGTAGGGTAAAATTGTGGAATTTTCATTTTGATAAAATTCGACCATCTCAGAAGGGTTCTGATTCATTAACCTGTACATTATTGTGATGTTGACAAGTACATGTACGTCTGGATAAAGCCATTTTAGAAGAATTATGTCCTAAATCAGATCTGTACATTGGTTTTAGTAACCACATATTAAAGATGATATACATGTGACTGATAACTTCACAGAGCTTTCATGCTGTATAGTTCTGACAGCTAATGTGGTCTGATTACTGTTTACAAATTAAAAAAAGGCAGTCACTGACATCAGTTATGTAAGGTTGTAACAGCTTCAGTTGACAAAAAGATAGCTGTGTAAATATTTTTTGTTTGAACTGATGCGTTTTTTTTAATGCGTTTCACATCTAATGCTTTATTGTGTGATACTCTTCTAGGAGAAGTTAGAGCAAGAGAAAAGGCAGCGTGAACAGCAGGTCATGTTACAGAGGACAGGAGGGATACGCCCTGAGGGTATGATGGGACCACGCCCAGGGGCACCAGGTATGGTAGGCATGCCTCCAGGAATGGCACAGAGAATGGAATCGCCAGTCAGGTTTGTTTCTTACAGATCTTTTGTATTGTAACTACTACGAACATTGATTTGTGTTTCAGCGGTAAGGTTATATGGTGGAAAAGTTATTAAGACAAATTTGTTTAAATTATTTGCTTGGATTGTCAGCACAAGGTTAAGTTTTCGTCTTCATGTTTCCAGACATCCAGGCCAGCCTGGTCTTTTTGCCCAGCCAGACATGCAAGGCATGAGAGCTAAGATGCCAGGACCTTTAAGTCCCCACACCCAGGGTCCTCAGACCTTTGGTGTACCACCTGGGCCTATGCCTCCACCCAAACCTCCCACACCAGGTAACAGATACTTTATTATCTGCAAGATTTGTTCATTTTGAAGAGTAGTTCAGAATACAGCTTACCATACATGTATATAATTTTTAATCTGTTACTTTGATATAGGGTAATCAATTGATTTGATGTAGCCCATAAATGGAGATACTTGTATTATTTTCATTTGTGTAATATATTCTTTGTTTAAATGTATTGCATTCAGTAGACTTGTTATCCATATTCTTCATATTTCATAGAAAATTTAATCAATTACTTCAGTAAGACGTATTACATGTTTTATCAATCAAAAATGGATGTATTTTCTTGATGTAGTGGACAATGCCCCAGATTCAGAGAGGCAGTATTTCCAGTACGAACACTGGCTTATGAAAGAAGGAGAATTCCTAGAGATGAGGGTCAAGTTTCTAGAACAACAGATACAGAAACAGAAACGAACAAAAAAAGCAATAAATGCCAGGAACAGACAGGTAAGTGCTTTATGTTAAATCCATATTACATAGAATTGAAAAAAACAATTTCTCATTATTAGTACACGTGTACCATTGTCCTGTTCAATCATGCCATGTCTTCTTTCATCTCCATAGAAAATATTCAAAATGTATAAAATCATTTCATTAAAAGTTTAACAGAAGTTTTTCTTCAGTTATCAGTTTTGAAGTGCAGATGTAGATCTTTTACCTAAACATGAACAAGAAAAGATTATGTATCTCTTTCAAGTTTTTCTAGGAGAAGATAACTGTACTTTTACTAAAGTCTGCCATTTGTGATAAATGCTGCAGTCATATTTTGGCAACAATTTTAGCATAACCAACATCTGGTTGAATGATACTGTATACTCTAAACATGTATTGATTTCAGTGTTAAGCTGATCTTTCTTCAAGTAGCAAATATTTCTACATGTCACACAGATTTGATAATGTATTGATTACTTTCATCCTTCATGCAGGCAAAGAAGAATGGTCAGGAAATGCCTGCCCAGGATGTAATGGAGTTGGAGAGAGCCAGTCAGGAACAATCAATGCTTCAGAAACACCTAGAACAGACAAGAAAAAAGAACAGGCAACACCAGATTCTTGTACAGGACTATAACACCAAAAAACAGGTACGTTCAGTTTCATTTGGTTGTTGGTGTATTGTTTTGGGAATGGAAGTGACGGTTGGGGGATTATTGGCATTGCAGGATTATGTAATGATATCTGAAAACATACAAACAACTCTTGAGTGTAGATATGTGTAGTTGTCTACAGTTGTTAGGATAGACAAAAAATGGTCAGAAAAGTCATAAACAGTGTTTAGTTTGTAGAAACTAAGCAGACTGGTATTACTGGTAGTGATTTTGTCTTTTCAATTAAGGTTACAAGTTAATAGCTTTAAACAGGTCAGAGTTAAGTTAATAGCTATAAAGAGGTCAGAGTTTGAACTGCTGAGGCAAGGGTGAGAAAAGACCTTCTTGAGAAGTTTGGTTTTAACTACCTTTTGAAGAAAGTGAGGCCTTTGTTTTTATAGGGAAACTCTACATTTGTATTTGACTCTTTTGTTTCAGGAACGCTTCAATCAGCAGATGGTACAGTCTGGTCAGGCGTCCCCTGTGATGGGTTCAATGCCAGGGGCTCCTCCAGTCACAGCGAACATGCCAGGTGGACCAGCTATGCAGCCACCAAGAATGCCAGTGGTTCAGGGTCCAGTAAGAATGACCCGTGAGATGAGGCAGGAGTATGAACAGTATGTAAACAGTAGACTGCGACAGATGGGACCCGGGGTTCCCTCAGGGCCACGTCCTCCCATGATGCCTACAGCACCAGGAGCTTCACCACAACCTAGACTAGCAAATTTTGGAGTAAGATTCTTGTACTTCAGAATATTAATACATCATAGATTCTGTGCATGTTCTACTTGAGTTTGAATTGTGACTGTGCATTTTTCATGGTTAAATAAGTTGTAAAGTTGTCAGCAGCTGATGATAGGAAAAGTTCTTTCCTGTTGCAGTTTGGACCTTTGAGTTAAGGTCTTGCTGTAACAAGAGGCTGTTAGATAGAGTTATATTTTCATTTTATTTTTCAGGACAACAATCCATTCAGTGATACATACCAGCAACAAGAGAAGATGGAGAAAATGAGAGAAAAACATGTAGATCAAACAGGTGAGATCATATAGGTTGATAAATGTATTAGAATTAAATATTAAAAAAGTTTTGTTACAGTCACCCTGTCTGTAGCTTTGTCAGGTCAAAGATTAGTAAAATTAGTGGTGAATGATTTTACACTGATTTTCAGATATGCATGTGTAAGAATATAATGTCAAGAAAAGGTTGACATATAAGGAGTGACGGTCAGATAAAATGTTTGCTTATAGGACTAATTTCACAGTTTTAATCAGTACAAATCTAAAATGAAGATGAGAATTTGTAACTGGATCTGTGTTTTAAACTTAGAAAAAATAAGCATATAAGGATTTAAAACTTGGTGTAATGAAAATATTTAATGATTTTGCTTTGTGTCTTATATTCAGGTGAGACCACAGAGGTTCCTGTTGTTGCCCCAGGTCAGCCTGGGTTTGGAGACCATAGGTTCCCTGGTCCAAGAGAACCACATCCTGTAAGGTTCGCTGGACAACCAATGGAAGGCCAGCATCCTCCGCGGTTTCCGGCTGGACCAATGGAAGGTCAGCAGGCCTGGTTACAGCAGCAACAACAACAGCAACAGCAGAGGTTTCCAATGGAAGTAGTTGGTCCAAGAATGCCGGCTCCCGGCACTAGTGGTGAGATGAGATTCCCAGGACCAACTGGACCCTTCCCTCCTCCAGTACCAACACAAGCTGGGCAACAGCCAATGACTCAAGGTGAGATCATACTTTTCAAAAATTTCCTGTTTATTTTGGAAAAGGGTTAGTAATTAAGGTCCTGAATAGTTCTTCAGCATCCTTTTATTTTGAGGACAGGAATTGTAGTATGTTGAAAAAAAATAAAATTGCAAATTTTTCTTTACATCCTTGGTGATAGGTTCTGTTGTCTTTTGGCAAGTTCTTTTGCAGTGTAATTTTGGTAACTAACTTTTGTAACAGGGAATGTTGATGCATGAATACCTTCCTTACACTACTAAAAGAGTTTGACTGGTCTATAACTACAGTATTGTAGTTTTTCAGAGTGTTGCCTTGGTTTATGTATCTGAAACTAATCAAATGATTCATCTAAAATAGCATGGCTCACTTAAATAACAGTCTTCATCCAACAGACTTACCTATACCTATATTAGAATTAAGGCAATGTTTTATTGTTATAAGGGAACTTTACTGTTTATAGGGTTGCACAGAAAGTTACTTTTCAAGTATAGTCAAAGCAATTCAAAGAAAATTAGTAGTTTTTTTTTCTAAAATTCCGTAAAGTGTCTATAGGAAATTTATTCATTATAACACTTGGGAGGGAAGTCTGTTTTATGTTAGGTTTTTACAGACATAACAAGAAGAATTTCGATTCCATTGTTCAAAGGGTCAGATTTGTTGATTTCTCAATTAAATCTGATAGATTCCAATTGCAATGTTGCTGGCTTGGCTAGTTCAATTGGTAGAGCATTGGATTGTCAAACTTGACGATCCCCATCAGGGCCGGCAAAATTTCACCGTGATAATTGATCTCAGATAATGTGTCTATAGGTCATTTGTTCCTCAGCTCTGAAGCAAGTGAAGAAGTAGTCAGTCACTTGCAGAGAAATTGGTTAGTAAACTGGTTGGATACCCAGGAACACTGGTTAGGTGGACTGACCACCGGGATTTGACCTTCGCTGTTAAAACTGGCGTTAAACTCTAATAAAGCAACCAAACCAATTGCAATGACTTTGTTAGAAGTTACATGTATGTTAAAGGGGCTGTGCTCCAGATGACACAAAAAAGAAAGTTTTCTTGTATTATAAATTTCTTGTGATATTTATGATTAATGCTTAAAAACTGACTAACTGACAAAAAATAAGTCAGGTAATCACATTAAAAATTGATTTTTTTCCTTTCATAGTGCTATACCGTAACGCGACGGTATAATTATATTATATAAGATTTAAAGTAAACAATAATTATTTCACATGCGGCGATAGTGGTGACAGTTAAAGCGTTGTTAATATTTTGTTAACATGAGGGTCCAGAGTTCAAATCCGGCTGAAGCGAATATATTATTTTTGTTCTATTTTGACTTTTATAATCAGTTTTGAAGTAAAATTCCATGTTGTTATAATCTAACAGCATCTAGATATTTAATTTAAGTAAAAAAATTTTTTATATCAAATCTGGAGTTCAGCCTCTTTAAGTATCTCTTGATGTCAACAAAGGTCTTAGCAAGAGACATACATGACTGTAATGGTATGTTGAATAAAACTTATTGCAGTGAATCCCTGAAAGAAGTGGTTTTCAGCTTGCGTTTGTGACTGAGTAAGATTTATGTTAAATGCATGGAAAGATTTAACTCTGTGCAAGAATTTTTTTAAAATGAAGGAAAAAAAGCATTTCTGTTAAGAATGAAATATAATTCAGTTGCATATATACTGATTTGTATGTCTGTATAGCATTTGTCATATAAATACTAAAATAATTTCCACTTCTTGTTATTGATTAAACATTAATAACAGTTTGTTTTCAAATAGGTTAATTGTTATTTATGGAAAGTAAAAATATATGCATGGAAGTTTGCCTAGGAATTGGTATTTAGTTTTTGTATGGGGGTGGAAGGTTGTTTGCTTGATTTTGATTGGCTGAGCTGGCTGTTCCAGAAGTGAATCCACCTCCCCACACCCTGGATGCTGTGACTAACACAACAGAAACAAAGGAAAAAACGAAGAAGAGAAAAAAGAAGAAAAAGCCAGCTGATAGTAATTAATCCAAATTGTGACCTTTTTATATTGTAGTGTGCTTTTTACTGACACCTGAGTTTGCTTTTTTCAAATGATTGTGATTATTCTTTGCTTAGTGAGTGAACTATATATTGTTCATTGGGTTACAGATTGTTGTATTCGTATTTTAAACATATAGAAATTTCAGTCCAAAGATTTTAGCCGAAAAGGTTGCAAGAAAACCACCTAGTTGCCCAAAGGTTTTGGATTGAAGTTTCTGATAGAAAAAAATGTTTTGCATACCAGAAGTGCATGTAAATGCAAGTATGATAAATTGAATATTCTTTCTGACATGTTTTTCTGTCCATTTTATATGTAGATGTATCTATTGAAGTTATTTTTTAAAAGCAGAATCTGTTGTCCTCTGGTTAAGATAGAGGTGTAAAAAACTTGCTTCTGGTATGCAAAGCTGTGAGCCAAGCTTACAGTAGAGAAAATTGCACTGAATCAACTTTGAATACCTTGGTGTAAACAAATTGTTACTTGAATCCACAAAGTTTCATTTATGTTTTTGCATTTGATTCCTCTTTTTGACTTCTAATCAAAGCTTGCCTTCTCTCATTTAATATGGTTCTTTGAAAAATATTTTCTTTACCAAATTTCATGGGAAATTGTCCCCAGAATGTCTTAAAGATGTTATATCATGGATAACTGGGAAATATTTAATAAATGGGTATACCAATGTGTGTCACATAAGAGGTTATAGCTTGTTCATAGTGAACAGTTTTTACCAGAAGTCTCCAAGGAAACTACAGTTCAGATGTTTGAAAACTGCTTTGGTTCTTTCCAGTAGACACTTACTGTTTCCTTTTAGAATCAGTAGACACTTGTAGGTTTCACGAAATCTCACATTTCATTGAGTTCTGTGAGCACATTTACTGTGTTTAGTTTTACCCTGTTGTATCATTTTGTGTTCACCCCTTATTTATGTTCTGTGAATCTTTCCCAATGTATTTAATGAAAACACATGAAGATTTCTAGTGAGAGCTTTAAACCATGTTACTGAACAGGAATAGTAAATTTAGGAGAATGGTGGAAAAAAGGGAAAAAAAAGGAAACATTCTCAGATATTGAAATTTGCAAATCAAGTCCTGGTTGATTTATCTTTCAGTAATATCCAAGGATATTTTTCCCTTGCATTTTTTTTCTTGCAAATAAGAGTTGCTAGAATTTGTGCTTAACAGGAAAGAATGTGTATTGTTCCTTTCTCTTTTATGACCCATTTTACAGTTAAAGCAATTGTAGGTGAGATCAAATGGATGAATGTAGGCGTAAGTGCCATCATGGTTTGCTGCAGGACCAGTCTTGTATATTGGCTGTAGCAGGAATTCGAACAGAAGTCATATGAAGCTATACTTGTTGAAACCAAAAGCTTTCTTTCTTTTTAAAAGACAATAATGTGAATTTTGTGCTCGGGCAAAATATTATCCAAGAACAGTTGCTCTGAGATTTAAAAGCTTAGGGTTTGGTTTTGTTAGATGTGAAACAGGCTTTTGAATAAATTATTGTCTTGCATACATTTAGCTTACACAGAAAGTATTTATGAAACCTAAGCGAAACGTGGTGCACTCTAAAATACAAACATATCATAATTATACTCGTATTTAAATGATTAAAACATTCTTATATGTTAGTTACTTGTAACATTTGTATTATTAATATGAATTATATGATATTGTAACAGCAACATAATGGATAATAATTGTGGAACAGAATCACTGTCAATCCATTATTTATATCAATGTATCTTATATTGCAATATATTTATATCAATATGCATTTAAGATAGTTCCATTTTTTGGCAGAATCAAGCTGGGCAGAATTGAAATATAGCAAGTCTAAAAGGGTTGTGTATATTACATGTTTACAGGCTAGAAATCATGAATTGATTTGGGATTTTTTAAACAAGTAAACCTAAGTACATTTAAAGCGTCATTTTTCCTTCTAGATTGAATTTACAGACTGATTTTGTTCCCTACAGTGATTTACTTGTATGTATATTATGTTAATTTGCATGAAAGAATATATCACACAGCATGTTTAAAATGTGTACTTCACTGACACCTAATGCAGTTCTTTCCCAGAGTATACAGACAGAACTTAATTCCTCATTTAATACTCTAGTATGGTTTACAAGCTTAAATGCCTGATATACTGGATGTAGGAACTTAGAGCTAGTGGGCAAAAATCTACTTCTTTACTATATGAGTTATTTCAAAACTTATTGTCTGTAGACTTTTGGACTGAACTTCTTAAATTTTCTTTTGTATCTGTGTGTTCTGTTTCATTCAATCCTTTTTGTATTTATTTAAAGTGTGTTCAAAATAGACTGGCACATTTCTTGATCTGATATGAAATAAATTGACTGATGCTTTTTATGATTTGACATAAAATAGACCAGTACATTTAGTGTCACGGTACAAAATATATTTGCACATTCAGGTTCAAAACTAAACGAGACACAGTCACTGTCTTCTTTACAATCTGATGTAATTGGACTGGTACCCTTGTGGTCTAATGTGAAATAAATTGAAACCTATACTTTCTGATACTCGGTAGACTGGTGGCTTCATGATATAATATTAATGAGTCTGGCACTTTTTTAATCTAGTGGACGTTTATCTCTCCTGGTGCCTTTAATCTTATAAAAAAAACAAAATGGGCAGCAATGGTGAAAGTGATTTAGACACAGTCTGTTTAGCAATAGTAAATGCACCTGTCAGTCAAATTTGTGCTGATGTAGCAAAACTAAATCAAGAAATAACTGTAACTGTAGGAAATCCTAAATTTAGAGAGTGACACTTTTACTAGTCATTTTTTAATCAAGAAAAGAAAAGATCTCCACATGCAGTTATGATAAATAAGCATTTTTAGTTAATGATTGAACTGAGATTTAAGACCAAAAAATAACGTAGAGCTTGTAAGTACATAGTGTTTGTATCAGTTCAGAGAATAATGTTTTCATTGTCGTCCGTATCGTCTGCTGTCCTAGTATTTGCTAAGAGCTTGTCTGTACTGAATAGAAACAGAGAAAACATAAATAACTACCGTAAAATTAATTGCAGTCTTCCTTCCGGAACTATATGTATGGAATAAAAAATAAATTTTCTGCTGACTGGATTAGAAACTTATGTTGGCACGAAGAACACAGTTTTCAGTGGAAAATGATATCTTCCATAAGAATTTAGGCTCTAAGAAACAACTTTCTTCAAGAGGTTTCATGAAACTTCATCACAGTTGTGTCTGTTTAAACATTCTTTCTGTTCTTTAATTGTTTGATTTGGGATCCTTTGTATGCATACAGAATATCAGAATGTAAAAAAAAGGAGACAGATACTTGCAGATTCTTTATTTATATCCTTTTAAATTTGCAGGCTCGCAACCACCATCCAGTCAGCAGGCACAGGCTAAACCACCACCTATGCAGTTCAAGCCCCAAGATGAGACAGAGCGGAGAATCATGGAAATTCTGAGTAACAGCGCTAACATGCAAAGAGGCCAGACTCCAGCTACAACTACTACAACCCAGACAGCAACATCAGCGCAAAGCCCATTAGTAAGAAGATTGTATTTTTTTTTCAAGTTTTAAGTACATAAAAGTTCCACAACTGAGACCAGTAAAAAAGTTGACTTAATAAATTGATCTTAATCGCAGTCCTTTTACATTAAATTTTTTATACTTTTGCTCTAAGATTTTGAGAATTTTTAAGAATTGTGTGTGATTTTGAAATCATGAAAGTGGTCTTAATAGCAGAGTTTCACTGTATCATGTGTTTGTTAACATAAACCATTCACCATGTAGAGCTTTGGTATACCAGACTACAAAAGTCAAAAAATGATCTTGCATCAGTCCCATCAGCTTGGTTGACGCCTTTTACAACTGAGTGATCTACTTGGAAGTTCTGAGAAATTTCTTTTTCATGCGTTGGTAACCAACATGCCAGGGGAAGATGAAATGAAATATTCTATCTGATATCTAACCTTTTTGTAATAAAAAGAGAGTGGCCTTTGGTACTTAAAAAAATAGCAGGTATATAATTTTTATAACATAACTGGGTGATGTAGTTTTACAGAATATTTTAAGCAGGATTCCTTTTGATCTTTCAGACTACTTCAGGTGAAGGAGTTACTACTCCCACATCAGTTGAAGGTCAGCAAACAATAACGTCACAAAGTCCACTACCAGCAGGTCAAGGTCAAGTACCTCTTGTAGCACCATCTAAGGTGAGTTATT
The DNA here is from genome assembly GCA_012932295.1 of Cyclina sinensis. Taxonomy (NCBI): domain Eukaryota; kingdom Metazoa; phylum Mollusca; class Bivalvia; order Venerida; family Veneridae; genus Cyclina; species Cyclina sinensis. The sequence goes on along the minus strand of JAAONU010000002.1, from coordinate 10,531,726 downwards.
ATGGCTGAAAATTTGCTGTCAGGACTTAATATTTAATACTATGAAGGCTTTCCCTGTGTCTAACTTGATAATGAAATATGATAATTTTTGTCCATTTCCTTTGTTAAAAATTACAGTAGATATTGTAATAAGCGACTAAGGGACTTCCAAAATGTGGTCTCTGAATACAACGGTCTCTCAATAGATTTGAATGTTTTTAAAAGACATTTTATATGTTGAACAGTTGTTGAATCCGAGTTTTTTCCAACCCCTAATTCTTTGGCTATTTTTCTTGCACTTCTTGTTTTAAAAAGTTCATGGACTGAAATCCTCTTGACAGTGTCTAGATTAAAAACTTAACAATTTGAAGTTGACGCCTGAATTGCAGAAGCTGTAGTGAAAAACTGTGACAAATGTTATTCAAAGTGTTGAACACTTTTCTGGCTCTGTAAATTGTTTGTCTGCTTGGTCACTTAATAGATACTTTTGCAGTGTATTTTTTTCTGTTGGTACAGGTTTTCTGTGGTTGCTTGTTGCATTATGAAAAAGTTGTTTAATGGGATGTAGTTCTATAGTAAAAATGTTTGAGCATGAATTCAAGGGGTCCTTTAATAGAAAAGTTACTGAACACAGATGGTCGCATGCACAGTGTCTACTGTACATAATACCAGCCTTTTGTTTGTATTTTAGACTCCCCCAGCTCAGGGTAGACTGACACCCGGACAAGGTGGGAGGCTTACACCAGGGTCTCAGGGTAGACTGACCCCAGGCCAGCAGGGGAGGCTTACACCAGGATCTCAGGGCAGAGTAACACCTGGGTCTCAAGGCAGACTTACACCTGGTCAGACCACTAGTGTTCAGTCCCCAGGTCAACAAGCACAGTCACCGGCAGGACAGCCTTCCCCTGCTGGGATGGCTCTTGATCAGATTGTGGCTCAGCAATCTCCTGCTAGACAGAGTCCAGTTGGAGTGCAAGCAAGTTCAGTTCCCTCCCCTAGAGGTCCAAACCAGCAGGTTATTACTCATGTTCCTTCTGCTACTTCAACAACTGTAACAACACAGTCAGTTCATGTCGGAGCCCAGCCTGTTGCAAGTCAACCTAGTACTCAGGCATCAGGTGGTTTAAAAGTGGTTCAGTCTCAACCACAGTTGTCTTCATCACAGTCAGTTCAGACAGTACAAGGACCAAATATAACAACCTCATGCCCTTCATCACAAGGTAACATTCCAGTGTCGGGCCAGGAATTGCAACATACATTACCAGGCTCTCCACATATAATGCAAGGTCAAGGGCAGATTAGACCCATACATAGTCAGCCAGGTATGGTCACTAGTCAGGCAGGTCAGCAAGCTTTGATGCAGGGTCATGTCTCTGGTCCTAGTCAGAGACCAACATTACAAGGAACAGATCCAGGTATGTCAGGACAGTTGAGGCACCCTGCTTTTCCAAACCAGCACCCTAGATTTGCAAGGCTGCCACCTGGACAGCTAGCACACTACCCTGCCCACATAAGACAGTTGATTCAGAGGGGAGAAGCTCCCCATTTCCCTCCAGGCTTTCAACCTTTTGAGGCTTTGCCTAACCAACCAAGAGCACGACCACCAATGTTGCCCCATTGGATGGCACCAGAAACAGCAGGGGCTGCAGGCACAGCCCAAGCTAGGAGATCACCTAGACCAGCTACACCTAATCTTGCTCCTGGTCTTAGAATGGGAGCACAGCCTCATCCAAATTTTCCTCAGGGAGTTCCAACAAGTACACAAGGAATGGGACTTTCACATGTCATTCGAGAGCAGCCAGGGCAACAAACTCAGGACACTGGTGTTGTTTCTACTCAGCCAGCATCAGCAGCTACAATGCAGCAGCTACCTCATAACACAAGAGCTAGTGTAACAAAATCATCTGAAGTCATTCCAAGTACAACAACAGAAAATTTGGCACTATCTAGGCAATCTACTGTGCCTAATTCGTCTGGATCAGGTGCAGAAACTATTGAATCTCAGGCATTACAAGTGTCAGGTGGCTTTCAATCTATGCAAGCAGAGCAAGTTTCAGAGGAAACATCTCAACAAACCAATGAAGACTCATTAAAGACATCTCATTCTCAGAGTGATACAGAGTCTTCAAGCCTAACCTCAGGATCAAATGTAACCGAAGTGTCAGAAAAGGTAAATGTGCCAAAAGAAGTGGAAGCAGCTAAAGAAGAGAGTAAAAAGGAAATGGAAGAGACGAAGTCTGAAAGGAAAACTGAATGTGATGATGGCATTCATTGTGGTACACCACCTCCAAACAGCACATGCAATGATGGTATCCACTGTGGTACACCACCTCCTCGACAAGCATGTAATGATGGAATACATTGTGGTACACCACCTCCACAAGGAGTATGTGATGATGGCATCCACTGTGGAACACCACCGCCACAAGGAACATGCAGTGATGGCATCCACTGTGGTACACCACCTCCACAAGGAGTATGTGATGATGGCATCCACTGTGGAACACCACCTCCACAAGGAGCATGCGGTGATGGCGTTCATTGTGGTACACCACCTCCAAAAGGAACATGTGATGATGGTATCCACTGTAATACACCACCTCTTCAAGGAGCATGCAGTGATGGTTTCCACTGTGGAACACCACCTCCAGAAATAACATGCAGTGATGGCATTCATTGTGGTACTCCACCTCAAAAAAGAACATGTGATGATGGCATTCACTGTGGAACACCACCTCCAAACAGCAAATGTGATGATGGGATTCATTGTGGAACCCCACCACCACAAGGAGCATGCAGTGATGGAATACACTGTGGAACACCACCTCCAAAAGGAGCATGCAGTGATGGTATCCACTGTGGAACACCACCTCCACAAGGAGCATGCAGTGATGGTATCCACTGTGGAACACCACCTCCACAAGGAGCTTGCAGTGATGGCATCCATTGTGGAACACCACCTCCAGACGACACATGTGATGATGGGATTCATTGTGGTACACCACCTCCACAAGGGGCTTGCAGTGATGGGATCCATTGTGGTACACCTCCTTTACAAGGAGCTTGCAGTGATGGTATCCATTGTGGTACACCACCTCCACAAGGAACATGTGATGATGGTATCCATTGTGGAACACCACCTCCAAACAGCACTTGTGATGATGGCATCCACTGTGGAACACCACCTCCACAAGGAGCATGCAGTGATGGCATCCACTGTGGAACACCACCTCCAGACACCACATGTGATGATGGCATCCACTGTGGTACACCACCTCCAAACACCACATGTGATGATGGCATCCACTGTGGTACACCACCTCCAAACACCACATGTAATGATGGCATCCACTGTGGTACACCACCTCCAAACACCACATGTGATGATGGCATTCATTGTGGTACACCACCTCCTGCAGGGGAATGCAGAGATGGCAAAAACTGTGGAACACCTCCCCCGAAAGAAGATGGAGCATCAACATCAGATGGAAATGCATCCTCTAGTCAAAACCTGCCACTATCTGTTGCTACTACAACTAGTCAGGATGATCCCCCACCATTGCAGCCCTCTCTTCTGTCACCTCAACAGATGGCTGTGCAAGTAGATCATCCATACATCACTATTTCGTCTGATCCACCAGCACTTAAACCTACACCTGTTATAGGTACTGCTGCACCATCTAATAGCAGTCCACCGACAGTTCCTCATGCTCAGCAAGTGACAGCCTCCACTCCCACCATTATATCTTCAGAAGGTAGTGCATTTAAAAATCCAGTGACATCAAGGAAATCCCCAGAAATAGATGGAAAAGCTTCAGCACAACAGTCATCACAAATTGAAGAAGGGGTTGCAACAAGTGTGAAGATTAAGGAGAGTAATACAGAGAAGTTATCTGCAACAAAAGTAGATGGAAGTGAGCCAACACATACATCCAGTTTGAAGGATGGTCCATCCAAGCTGCCTTTGCCTTCAACCAAGCAACCAACAGTTTCCAGAGAAGCTAAATCTGAACAAGGAATGCTAGTTGCAGATGCTGGTAATGTACAGCAGCAAGGTGAGCATCAGATATTACACTCTAATACTCCCTCAGCCACAGACAAAGATGGAAAACCAGACACTGCAACTGAAGTGGCACCAGAAATAAGTGGCCCAGTGGAGGTTGGATCAGTGTCGAAACCAGCCGAGTTTTCACAACTTCCCCAATCCAATGCTCCACAAACAACAGTAACAACAACAGGGACAGATTTAAAGACAACAACACCCCCAGCAAGTGTTCAAACTGTTGCATCTGTATCACAGGCAGAGGTCAATTTTGGGTCAAAACCTGTGGAGTCACTGACTGCACCTGCACCAGATGTAGGTCCTTTAACTACTGTGCCTAAACCTCAGCATTTTGGCCCACTACTCCCATTACAATCTGAGGCAATGATTAGACAGATGCAACCAAATAGGTCAACAAGATTTCCTTATCCTGCACCTTCACAAGGGGGAAGATTACCATTTGCTCCAGATCAACAAGTTGTAGTTACGACTATGTCTCATCCTTCAGGTGTACCAGATATTAGGCAGAGATTTCCAGGTCATGAAGCTTTTGCCCTTGCAGGTAATAGGACATACCAGCAAACTGCTGGGCAGATTAGACCAGGCCAGCCAGAATTTTTGCCACGGAGTCAAGCAGAATTCAGGAAGAGGTCACCTGGTCAAGATGTAAGAATGCAGATGCCTTCAGCAGAAGGAATGATGCATCCAGGTCAGGAACAAGGTTTGAGACAAAGAATGCCTGGAGTCGGGCTGCCTGGTCAAATGCCTGGATTCCCAGGGTTTGATCAGAGGATGCCAGTTTCTTCAGAGGGACTTGCTGAAGACTCCCGGTACATTATACAGGATCCAAGATACCAGATGCCAGGAAACCAAGAACAAAGATACTTTATGCAAGACCCAAGACATCCATATGCAGCTCAGATGGGTTTGAGACACCCATTTTATCAACAGAGACCTGGCATGCCACAAATGCCAAGGGGGCATTATCCTGAACATGCTTTACCTTCACAGGCCCAGCCTAGACTTCAGTTTCAAGAAATGACTTCTCAAGCATCAGAGGCTTCTGTTCCATCAGGACAAAATACTAAGACAAGACAAGAACCTGTTGTGAAATTAGAACCAGGGATAAAGCAGGAGCCAGTGGTGAAGCAGGAGCCTAGATGTCATGAGGACACACATGCTATGCCTGCATCAAGTCAGAGAAACATCAATACAGGAGAGTCTGCCTCAAACAGTACTGTAGCCCAACAGTCGAGAAAGGGCCCATCACCAGATACAAAAACCTTGCCTCAACAAAGTCCACGTCCAAAGTCTCAAACACCACCTTCAGCTGGAGGTCATTCAACACATTCAGGAAGCAACAGATCGACACCATTGTCAAGACCACCTAGTGTGCAACGCCAGTCTCCTTGTGCCTCTATTGGTAGTCAGAGAAACTCACCAGCACAGGCGCTGTCTCCAGGGCATTCAGTTGCAGCACCATCTCCAGGCCATTATGTTCCAGCACAGTCACCAGGTCATGCAGTATCTGCACAATCACCTGGGCATTTAGCAGTATCCCAGGCCCAGTCAGTATCATCTTCTATGCAACCACAGGATGATCTACCATCTGTGTCAGCTACATTTGCTGCAGCGGGAATGATGCGACTTGGGGAAATGGCAGGTTCTCCTCAACAGCCATACCTTCCAACAGCTGGTTCGACAGTGCCAGGCTGTAGTGTTCCTGGTGCAGCATTTTCGTCGGTGTCTTCTATTGTTCAAGCTGTCTCTACAGTATCATTTCCACCTCTTCAGGGACAAGCAGTTTCATCACATTGTACAACACCTACTGAAGTTTCATTGCCCCCAAGTACTTATGTGAAGACAGAAGGGTTAGGGGCATCTCTCAGTGGTTCTTCAGCATCCACTCAGACTCCAGTTCACAGTAGGCCAAGTCCAGTCTCAGCTCCACAAAGTGTCCCAGGATCAATGGCACAACCACAACCCTCACCAACAAGCCAGGCTTCATCAGGACCCCGTGCTGCACCTCCTGCTTCACATCCATCAGTAGCAAGTCAAAGGCCTTCACCTTTACAGTCACCACAACAGGAACTTCAGGGGCCACCTGGAACACATGGTCCACTTCCAGGACCAAGAGCATATGGTCCACAAACAACAGTACAAGCAACTTCAGCAGGTCCACATCCACCGAGGGGACGAGGACCACGACAACAGCAGTCACATGCCCAGCAACAACGATACACACAGCCAAGTAATTTGCCACCACATCTTGCTGGAATGTTATCCATGAACATGAGACCTAACAAAAGTATGTACCATCAACAGCAGGAACGTCCCATGGGTCCAATGCCCCACATGAGATTTCCTCAGGCTCATCCAATGTCCATGGCACAAGGAGGACCAAGAGGATTCCCTTTGCCAGGTGGACATATACCAGGAGAAGCTATGACAACATCTTCTGGGATGCAGCAGATGTCCCCTACTGCAAGACATCCTGGTATGATGCAGCACCCAAATATGGTAGGAATGAGACACCCAGGCATGAGGCCAGGAGTTCCTATGGGTCACCCAATGTCACAGATGCACCCAGGGCAAATGTCCCCAACAAGTCCCCATCCAGGTGCTCCACAGATGCACATGCCAACATCAAGTATGGCCATGATGGGACCACCAGGGATGCCGCACATGTCAGTTGCACAACAATCTGGTGAGTTGCCGTCACCAACACATAGACCTGGGGCACCACCAACACCAGGCTCTGTACCATCAACTCCATCACCTACCCCAATATCATATCCTCATGGGGTTATACCACCAAATTCTGTTGGAATGGTTCCGGCATCAACTGCACCAGGCTTCCCAGGTGAGGTTCCTAAAAGACCACCATTTCCATTTCATAGAATGCCTGGACCTCAGAGAATGCCGTTCGATCCAAGGATACAGATGGACCCAAGACTCCAGTTTGATCCAAATATGAGACAAGGCTCTGAAGAAAGACAGCTTCCACCAGGAATGGTTGCGAGGTTTCCTCCTGGTTTCCAGTTCCCAGGGATGCCTGATGGCAAACCAGGCAGTGGGCATGAGCCTATGACAAGCCAGAATCAGTTTGATGAAGCCATGAGAAGACTGATGCCAGGTCAAGGCCAGCATATAGTTTCAACCTCAGCGCAAGGGTTACCTCCTAGGGGTGTAGCACCGTTACCTGGTCAGAATTCACAGACACCCAGTGCGGCTTCAACACCTAGTCCAGTGACTATGGTTAAACAAGAACCATCAGGTAACAACTTGATTTCTTTGCTTTTCATTTTCCAAAACATAATAGAATTCTTTTTATCTAATAATTTCCGTTCTTCCAAAAATAAATCACAGCTGTTGATCAATGAATATCAGATTATTATGCCACCCATCAAAGATGAGGGTGCATATAGTTTTTTTTAAATGCCGGTTGGTCGGTAGACACTTTGGTTTCCAATCAGTATCTAGAGAACCCTTGGACCCACCTTCCTCAGACTTGGTATATAGTTAGGTCATGGGTCATGACTAGAAGATGACCCCTGTAGTTTTTCAGTTCACCAGGTCAAAGGTCAAGGTCACAGTGATCTTGAATAGCAAAATGGTGTCCGATCTATAACTATAGAATCCTTGGTGTCAGGTTGTTTAAATTTAGTGTGTAGGTTGGTCATGACCAGTAGATGATCCCTGTAGTTTTTCTTGTCACCAGGTTAAAGGTCAAGGTCACAGTGTCCTGTCTCCATTACAGTTAAGTGTGAGGTTGTCTCCATCACATTTAATCAGTGATCCCACTTAAGCTTGTTTCCAGTATAGTTAAGTATTAGGTTGTCTCCATCACAGTGAAGTTGTGATCCCACTGTCTCCATTACAGTTGTGATTCCACCTGTCTCCATCATAGTGAAGGTGTGATCCCACTTGTGTCCATTACAGTGAAGTTGTGATCCCACTTGTCTCCATCACAGTGAAGTTGTGATCCCACTCCATCACAGTTTAGCTGTATCCAATTTGTCTGTATTACAGTTGTGATCCCACTTGTCTCCATTGAAGTTGTGAAGCCACTTGTCCCCATCACAGTTAAGCTGTGATCCCATTTGTCTCTATTGCAGTTGTGATCCAACTTGTCTCCATCACAGTTAAGTTGTGATCCCACTTGTCTCCATCACAGTTATGTATGAGGTTAGCAGATTTGTCAATGATGATTTATTGTTGTTTTTTTTTCGAACAGATATACCAATGTTGGACCCAGCAATGGCTAGTCAGAATGCACTTCTGAAGAAACTGCTTGCAAAGAGTAATGCTGCTGCTGCTGCAGCGGGACAGACAACCCCACAGTCGGATAATTCAGAGGTAAGACATGAAAAAACCATTTGGGTTGAAATCTGTTTTAGTTGTGATACTTATTATCCATATGAACACACGTTCGACTTGCATCTTCTTTAGAAATTTGATTTTTTTTTTTCAGCTCACCTGAGCCATAGGCTCATGTGGAGCTATTAGGATTGATCAATGTCTGTTGTCAGTTGTCCATCCACACCTAGTTTGTTAACGCTAGTGGTCACATTTTTGTCTCAGTTGTCATGAAACTTGGTCAGGATGTTTGTCCCAGTAATTACTTGGATGACTTTGACTGTGGGTCGTCTGGGGTGAAAAACTAGGTCACATGGCTCAAAAATAGAAAAAAATCATGTAAACGATCTAGAGGCTACTTTTAGTCCGAATATCCAGGAAATTTGTCAGAAAGGTTGTTCCGATGATTTCTGGCTAAAATTTGAATATTGGTCATCTGGGGTCAAAAACTATGTCACAGAGCCCAAATATGGAAAAATCTTGTTAACACTCTAGTGGTAACATTTTCAACCCAAATGTCCTGGAAATTTGTCAGAAAGGTTATTTTGATAATTTTTAGGTCAAGTTTGAATATGGGTCATCTGGGGTAAATTAACCTGGTCCGTAACAACTTTGTAAAAGCAGTCATACTCAGGTGAGCGATATAGGGCCATCGTGGCCCTCTTGTTTATGATACTTATAAAAGACAAACATGAATAAAGGCATCAGGTGACAGAAAGATAACGTGAGATGTAGGGATATTTATTTCTGACTGCATTATTTCCTAATGAATTAATATAAAGTTCTAAGGAAACTGCATTTTCAGACATTTTTTTATTGTCAGCCAGTTTTTCAGATGCATAGGTTTGATGACCTCATATGCACATGTATTTTCAAGGTTTTATTGCTTTGAAATCCATCAGTTAAACAGAAAAGAACAAAGCAGAAAATGCTTTCGAATATTTTTTTTTTTTTTGTTAAATATTTTTTGTACATGCTGAGCTTCACAATTTTCCAGGATTCTAATGAATTTCCAAACATTCAGTTAACACCAGAACAGCAGCGGCAACTTGAGGAGATAGAGAAGATGCCGCTGACAACGAAACGTCAGCTCTCGGACACTGGATCACTGCTTGATGCAAATGATCCTGATATTGGTGAGACATCTTAACATAGATAATATAATTTAAAATGTATTTTTTCTTGCGAAAACAGTTAATAAGTTGTAAATACAGAAGTAATCTACGAGATCAATTTGTGTGTGTCTTAAGATTGTGATTTTTACATGTTATTTTAGATAGAGGTTTGTTATGAAGTAAAACTTTTTCCGAAAATTGCACATAAGTTTTATTTTGGCATTTCTAAAGGAGGGCTGTTGTCATATTTTAACATAAAGTGAGTATTTGTAGTGAATGTAGGTGAATCCAATATGTAGGGGTTTAACCTATTGTCCGCTTGAAATGTTGGATTTTTTCCAAGTTTCTTTTATGCATGCTCTGTTCTAGAAGCCAAGAAAATTGAGTTTGAAAGGCGTAGAAAGGAAATGGAAGATGCTCGACGTGAAAAACGGAAAAATACTGACGGTACACCCAGAAAACGTAAGAAGAAAAAAGAACAAGAGAAGCTGCAAGCTTTACAACTTGCTGAGGCTCAAGGTCAAATGTTAGGACCCTTTGATCCACAGAATATCGACAAACCTCCAAGCCTGGAAGGCCTCCCTGTGGGTTTGATAACAGAAAAGGAGAAAAAGAAAAGGATACGAAAAGCAAAAAAAGAGAAGCTGGCAGCAGAAGGGGTAGAAAATGTTGACATTATCATGCACAATTTCAACCAGCAGTTGAAGCAGTTGCCACCTGTACCTCTAGTGGAACCAGATGTTGGTCACACAAACACTATTTGTTCTTTAGCTGGATCTGCCTTGGATGTTAATGGTATCTATTATACATTAAACAGCCTAACGTTACATTATGAATTAGTTTAAAATTATTTTGAAACCAGTAATGTATAAGTTTACATTTGATAAACATTTTTTTCGGGCTTTTAAGTGAAAAATAACAGCAACCCAGATTATGGTGTAATATACACATGTAGATGAAATCAAACAATTGTATGTATTTATCCTATCACTAATAACAATTTTGAACTAATAACAACGTGCCGTATATTTTTCTTTATCTACAGTAGTTGGTCGGGTTACGTTTTTACATGATTGTGTGATCTGGCCATCTATTTTTAAACAAAGTGCTTGTATGTTTTTTTGGGGTTTTTTTGACAGTAAAAAGCAAAAGAAACAATGTTACAGGATAAATAGAATAATATGTTGGTGTCGTGGATGGAGAAAGTTTATCTGGCTCGGCTCCAAAATTGATCGGGTTCGCCTTTGGCTCACCAGAGAAATTTCTACGCCTTGCCAGATAAACTTTCTCCATCCACGACACCAACCTATTATTCTCTATGTATCTTGCTATTGCATTACACAGATTTTAATAGTGGTTTTGATAACTTCCTACCTAAATCTGTATTCATTTGATTATGAGATACAGCACAATTTCTATATAGAGTTTGTTTCTTTTATTGCCACATTATAAACATGATATCGTACCTCATATTTGTTGTATTTTGGTCTTTGATGAAAAAAAATATATATATTTCCTTACCAGGGGAGAGCATCTTGTCTGGAGACTTTGGGCTAACCAAGATGCTGGATGAGTTCAAAGACTTCTATGATGAACTGTTACTTGGCAAGATATCACCGACAGTGCTGGCTAGAGATTTGGCAGAGAGACGAAAATTGGCTACAGAATCGAAACATGATCTTACAGGTAAGATCGTTTGTGGCTTTACCTACCGTAGTTGATGTATTTTGTGTGTTAAGTCAAGGAATATTGCAGGGAAGGTGAGGTGGGGGGCAGTGGGAATGAAAGCAAAAAAGGTTCTGACAAAGAAGTTAAATAAGGATAGAAACTTAAGTATAGTTATGTGCTAAAAACAAAATCACATCTTAGGGCATACCGAGTTGAAAATCAGTAAATTTTTGTAACAGTCTTTAGTTAACCAGCATGCACACGACTGTGGCACTTGATCAAAGTTGATCAAAGAAAAAACTTGAAATCAAAAGACTGAATTAACATTAATAATGATACATGTAGCTTTAACATCTTTTGTGTTGTGTAACTGTTCCGGCCATATAAAGCGCACATATCTTATCATGTACAGGTTTGACAGAGGATCAAAAGAGATACCGTATGATGATGGACAGTATTCAGAATGAAGGTCAGAGGTCATCTCCACCGTTTGGTCTCGCTGGACTTGGACAAGCAAGAGGAAACATACCAACACTACCACCACCACCCAGAGTGGAACCCAGGCCCAGAATTCCAAAGTGAGTATAAGAAAATAATTGCATTTGAGTTACGGCAGTGAGCAATAAAGGAGTCAGATATGAAAAAAGGAGTGATGATTTATACAGTGTGATCTTCAAATGTTGGGTTGAGATATACAGGTGCTATTCTTAAGTTTCTGATTTCCTGTTAAGAACTGATGAAATAATGATAAAAACTTAAATCTTTGTTCAGATTTACTCTCTAATTGCTTTATGTAATTTTCTCTAGGGCATCTGGTAGTCCAGATTCTCTGATTTCCTCATCCTCACCAGAGGCTGGATTTGGTGATGAGGAGAAGCCAGATTTCCCCATGCTGCGTCCCATTGAACCTGCTGGACAGGATGAAGAGACTCGTACCTCCCCAACTGTACCTCTGTTACAACCGGTACCAGTCAAATTCCCACCATTCTTGATCAAACAGGAGAACCAGACTGAAATAGAGACACCAAGAGCAGATCTGAAAACACCACTTAATGTACAAATCCCGGCACAGAAAGGCAAACAGGAGCTGGACTCGGCATTATCTGCCCTTGCTCTCAAGGAAAATAGAGACATTGATCCTATGACAGGTCTGCCAAGGTCGTCCAAAGACACATCAGAAGATGCAGAAGTTTCAGTGACCTTGACCTTGTCAGCAAAGGCAGCAGAAGACATTGGAGGTGTCCTGTCAGCCATTGCTGACTTGCTGAAGATTGCTGCACCACCAACCTATGAGGAGAGTAGAAGTCCATCTCCGGAACAGTTTAAATCGAACCTGAAATGTAAGTTACAACTTGATATTGTTTGCTGGAGACACTTGTTTCAGGTCTTGTGTTTAAGGTGTTAGGTTAGGTAACGAGTAGTAGACAGTATCATCTCACAAAAATATGTTGTTACAGAATGAATTTGCAGTCTTTGAAACAATAAACCTGCATACTATTGTTAGCATCTCTTGAATTCAGACTAAAAAAAAACTGTGCTTTAAATTATTTTTGAAACTACCATGTTTTTTGTTTTGCATTATTCTGAAATTTTACCTTTTCAAGATTTTTTTTTTTTAGGTAGAAAGCAGTGGCTACTTCATTTCTCTATTTTACCTCTTTTTGTTTTCAGACAAAGAAGAAGCATTAAAGATCCATTCTCTGTCCAAGTCGAAGCAGACGTACTGCAAACAATGTGAAGTGGCATTCGTAAATGCTGGCATTAGAAAGAAGAAGGCAGAAATTCCAATGCTTACAAAAGAAGAGATGGTATGTTGGTGATTTACAATTTACATAGTGTTACAAAGATGCAGGATATGAATTTGAAGCCAGTATATTTTAATCCATTGTAAAAGTTACAAAAAAAATTCTTGAGATCATTTGAGTCACAACCTTTAATAATGTCAAACTAGGTTAACATGGCTTCCTTAACACCGAGCAAGTAGCAGAAGTAGTAGTTCTTTTCTAGGGGAAAACGCAAGATAAGCAGTATTTCTTACTTACTTTGCTGTTTGTAGTGTGTTGATTAGTTCCATGCATATATACCTCTGTATTTTCCATGCACAGGAGGCAGAGGGTGATATAATGACGTTCTGCAGTCGAAACTGTTTCGCCAACTTTACACTGACTAGACAGATCACTTGTAAACCAGAGCTTGGAGAATTTGATCAGAGCAGCCAGCAGTCAGGTTCATTTCTGGCACCACAAAGAGGTAAGTAAATATCTCCAGCTTTCTGTGATCATTTTCAATTGTGTTGAGCAGAATGTCTTGTAATGATTCTTTTTACAAAAAATTTTAAACAAAAATTCATGTGTGTGTTAACATTTGGAATCATGATTCTTAGAAACTCTTCTAACCTATAAAGTTTCGTTTTTCATATTCCTTTTAATCTAATAATCCCTTGTTTAAACACCCTTTGTAGAATCCCAGAAAAATGCTGAGGCTAACTTATTTTGAAGGTCTTAACACAATAATTTCTTCTCAACAGACCAGGGATTACTCAGTCCAAGGGAGTTAACTCCATCTTCAAGTGCTACAGTCACACCCTCAGTAACACCCTCACCAGGTTTTGGGGCAGAGTCAATGGACACCACACCCATCAAGTCAGGACCACCTACACCACAGTTAGGCAGTCCTCCAATGTTTAGAGGTAGACCAGAGTTAGGCAAACGCCCCTACAGAAGAAGTAGCAGTTTCACAGAGCCTAAGGTAAAAATCAGAAGAAATTTATTCTTCATTATATCTCTATCACCATAATTAAAAGCACATTACCTAGATTTTAACGCTTAAAATACATCCATGACAGAGTTTTATCACATCTGGAAATGATAAATAGCTCTTGGCTTTCATAAAGTTGAAAGGTTGTCAGTCTGTTGCCAAGAATGAAGGGCCATATTGAATTTTTTCATAAAACATTTTTCAGTGTAAAATTTATAGGACATGTGCTATCATTTATATTCATAAAGTAAAAAAAAAAAATGTTTTAAAAATAATGTTACTAATTTTAGAAATGTGCATCTGCAGTTTAATATACATGTACTGCAATGGTAAACAAATCCATTTCAGGCCCCACTTATTAAGAAATGGAAGGACATACGCTACAAGAGATTTGACATCAACATGTTTCCAGAGATACACACGAGCATGAAGAAGGAAGAAGATGAAACTAAGGTATATATCTGTATGATTCATTATCTGTATCAGTTGCCCATATGGCCAATGCCCCCTGAAGAGTTCTGGTATTGTAAATTGTTTGGGATAAGGAAAGGTATAGAAAGCATCCAAGTTTAGATTAACTACTGGTTCTTATGCATGCTGAATATATTACACAGATACATAGGTCCTCAGTTTGATGTCTGATCCAAAAGACAATTAGAAATGTGTTTGCAGAAGCAAGGGATTGGACTTGCGACCCATTGATACGGCGTCATTTGCATTGCTATTGGATCACTGATCCACCCCATACTTCTTTTTGACTTGCTTTGTTTTGTTGGTCTGTTGTATGCTTAGGATAGGTATTAAAATGATTTGAGTGTATGCTATGTCTGTTTGAGTCATTGTTGAGTAGTAATTAGAAGTATCGTGAAGTGAAATTATGTTTATTTCATCTTTAGGCATGGTAGTATTACCCTACACAATGTTTGCAAAAAATGATGATACTGTTTTAATAATGATATTGCATAAATGAACACCCTTAGGAAATAGTAGCACATCTTTGATAGGAGTTAGGCATACCACTTGCCTTTTGATAGATGAAATGTCTGCACAAAACTTTTATATGTTTTAGATGTTAAATAAGTGGTGGTGTAATCATTCACAAGTTGGATTTCAAAAATACTTTTTGTCAGTCTGTACTATCTGTAGCCTTAACTTATATATACCACTGTATGACTGAGATTGTTTTTCTGTTTCCCAGCTCTGGGGTAGTTTCTCAGTGGCATTGAGGCATGACAAAGAGAAAGTAAAGGACACAAGACTGTGTGAGTTCTGTTTGGAACACAGTGATGGTGACTCAAACGGATCGGGCAGGTTAGTTCTCTTAGATGTTTTGGTTTAAAAAAATATGATGTTAAATTTTGAAAGCTGTTTAATTCTTTAAATCAATATTAAATTGAACTGTATGATCGTCTGGTCAGATAACAAGTGCACATTTCGACAGACTCGGGAATTTTCAAGTAATGGAAACCCTGGTCTAGTTATAAAATGCGTATTACATTTAGTATTACTTGAAAGGGTACTTTCAGATATTCTTACCAGACTGCCCTTCGAACAGAAAGTGGCGAATCCTAGATGAAGGAATAAACCAGTCTGTAGTATATGGTTAGTGACTTGCTTTATATTTCAGGTTGCTGAACATGGATATAGACAAGTGGGCTCACCTCAACTGTGCTTTATGGTCACATGAGGTGTACGAGACTCTGAACGGGGCATTGATGAATGTACAGCAGGCACTTAAACGTAGCGTGAAACAGAAGTGTGTCGTGTGTGTGAAACCTGGCGCTTCACTAAGCTGCTTCAAACAACGATGCAGTAACATTTACCATGTTGCCTGTGCTCAGCTTGTTGGGTGCATCTTCTTTGAAGACAAGGTTCGTAGCTACAGCATTTAAGTAATATTCTTGTTTTTCTGAGGAACTTATAAAGCAGTTTTTATGTAGTATTTTCATTAAGTATATAAAAAACTGTTTTGCTCAGTGCAGTCTGTTAGTGTGAAATAGTGAGCTTTAAATATTAAAATGAAAGTGTTCCCTTTAAGATACAACAGAGCCCTTTCTTAATTTTGTTGTGTGCACTTTTTATGCCCCCACCACTTTCGGGTGGGGCATATAGATTTGTCCTTGTCCATCTGTCACACTGTCCATGTGTAGACTGGTTTGTGTCGAATGTAACACCAAACGTATAACTGTTAGAGCCATGAAACTTTCTTAGAATAAGTATCAGCATGTGAACTTACGCACCTGGGTATTTTGACGCATATTTATTGGAGTTGGGCATAGTTATGCCCACTGATAAAGCTAAAAATTAGCATTTTTAGACTTTATACCCACCTGTTATTGTACAGGATTTTTTTGTGACAATACAATGGAATGTGGGGGCATCTGTGTCCTATAGTTCTCTAGTGTTACTGGTATATTTCAATATTGATCTTTTTTTTTCAGACCATCTTATGCCCACCTCACACGCCGAAAGGCATTCAGCTAGAACAGGTCCTTAAGTCACTTGTTGTACATCGCAGAGTTTACATTAACAGAGATGAAGATGTACAAGTAGCCAAGTAAGAATTATTATGAATGTTTTAAATATAAAAGGAAAACACTTCTCTTTTTCATCTCTTGTAAATTAAGACATCTTGTTAATGACTAACTTTTTTTAGAATGTTTTTTCCTTTCACTTTTCAAGTAGTATCTACTTATCTCAAGTATGAGATGCCTGTTTTTCTGCATGAAATTAAGACCTATTTGATGAAAAATAAAGAATGTGTATTTTTAATGTGTACTTGTTTAGTGTGTAACCTTTCAGTGAACAGAATTGTTAACTTACACCTTGCTAAGTACCGGAATGATCATGTAAGGCAGTTTACAGTTTGTTGTAGTCACTAGCTGGCACAGACTTGGTATTCTCAAAAAGAAACAACAGTTGTAAGGTCCTCTGTCCAGGCATTAAGTTGAACAAAAAAAAACAGTAGTTATGTGTAGTCGTGATTTAGAAATTACCTGTTTTCATGATGAGAATCCTGTAATGTGCATCAATTTATAATAAATTTATAATTATGTCCTCCAGTATGTTGCTACAAGAAGATGGACAGCATACATTGCGTCTTGGTTCCATGGTCTTACACTCGATTGGTCAGTTGTTACCTCACCAGATGGGCAGTGGAAAGTTTAACACTCGGGACCACATTTATCCAGTAAGTTTGTGAATCCTTTGTTTGCTGTTAACATGTTTTCTGCCTATGTTTCTGGCTAAGTATAAACCATTACAAGTTAGCAAAATGTTGTTGTTTCACTGTAAGCAAAACTATGGCGATTGATTTCTAAAATTTCAGCTGTGGTTTTGACCCTCTGTGAAGGAATCATTAACTTTATTCTTCCTCTATCTTGAGCGGTAAGTGTTTTCTTGCCGAGAAAATGAAAAATATGTTCAGAAACATTTTTTCTGCAATAATTTTAATGTAAATGGTTATTGTATAGAGACAACATGAAGGGGTTCATGATACTTAATGAAGTGTTTTGCTTGACCTTATTCAGGTTGGTTTCAAGTCGTCCAGGTTTTACTGGAGTATGAGACAACTTTACAAGCGTAGTCGATACATCTGCAGTATACAAGAACACGAAGGTCATCCTGAATTTGTTGTAAAGGTCATAGAGCAAGGTCACCAAGACTTCGTTACGACACATCCCACTTGTGCTGGGGTATGGCGAAGCATTTTAGAACCGCTGGAGAAACTTCACCGAGATGCCGATCTTGTGAAAGTGTTCCCGAATTTCACCACTGGAGAAGAGCTTTATGGGTTAACTGATCCAAATATTGTCAGGCTGGTTGAGTCTGTATGTATAGTGCTATATACATTTTAAGTTCTGTTAAAATGTACCACTAGCAGTATTTCAATATTAGTAGTATTTTATTGTAAGTGTTACTTACAACATTTGTGGGGTGGGGGGAAAATGACTTAATAGTGTCAAAAGGGACAATTAATGGATTTAAATAGAGAGCCAATAAATGTGTGTCAAAATACCCAGGTGCGTAAGCCAGTTTTATTTCATTTACCTATTGGCTGAGTTTAATTTCAAAGTTGTTTTTGAATGAAAAATGTTCTTGTCATAGATTGATTCATAGTTAGAGACTATTGGAAGTAAGTCTAAGGGAACAGATATAATTGGTCATGTTTTATATTTTAGCTACCTGGTACAGACTTACTCAGGGAATATGTGTTTAAGTTTGGGAGACGACAGTTGATAGACCTACCACTGACAATCAACCCATCGGGATGTGCAAGGTCTGAACCCAAACTACGCACACACTTCAAAAAGTGAGGATTGAATTTTATTTTCTTCTAATATTTGCTTATTTTGATGTTTAAAAGCTTTTGTTTTCTATCTTATTATGATTTCTATTGGCATTTAATTCTTTGAAAAGATTCTGGTGTTTCCATGGAATATAACATTCCAAACATAGAGAGATGCAGCCCTAGTAAAGTTGAAACTGAGTTGCACAAGTTGAGTGTGAGTACAACCTTGTTTCAGTGAAACAAAAAATGTTTACATCCCAGTGAAAGTGATAAAGCTTAATGTAAACTTGTATGTGAGAAAAGATTTAATTTTGGTAAATGGAGCAGAAATTAACCAAAATTTGGTATGAAATTTACAAAAATTATTATTTTATTTGCAGACCCCATACCCTACAGTCAAGCCACACCCATTCTCTACCCTCCACTGTCACTAGTCTGACAGGAGATGTAAACTCCCCATACATGAAACATTTTGTACATTCCAAGTCCCAGCAGTACCGTAGACTGAAGACAGAGTGGAAAAATCTTGTCTATCTCGGAAGATCAAGAATTCAGGTATGAATTAAGTAATATACTTAGTCTGTGCAAGTGGATTTGTGTCTGTTTAGATTTTTTTTTTTTATTTCCATGGCACAAAACCATGTTGATGGGACATTTTGAGTTGTTCAGTTTTGTGGTTTTGTAAATTTGATGCCCAAGAGCAAACCAAATGTGTTAAACTTTTAGGAGCACTGATAATGTGTCAGCCTTGCATGGAGCTTAACAAAATTTTGGCACAAAACTTATATGGTGTTGCACACAATTCCATCAGCATAGGAAGTATTTTGTACAGATGTATAAAGGTTGCATTCAGGTCTTAGAGTTTCAGCATAATGCAGATTGTTATATACATTAGGGTTGCATTCAGGTTTTAGTGAACATGTTTCAACATAATAGATTATTTATGTACATAGGGACTTGGATTATATGCAGCCAAGGACCTGGACATGCATACAATGGTGATTGAGTATATAGGAGACCTGATCAGGAATGAGGTGGCCAACAGAAGGGAGAAACTGTATGAATCTCAGGTTCGTCTGCTGTTATATTGTATGGTCAAATCTACTGAACGAAATACCTTGCTGATGAAAGGAATAGAATAGTGAATAAATTCGTCTTTGTTTCAAGTTTGATTGTAGATCATAAGGTTTCATAGAACATTCAGTTACAGGGATAAATGTGAAACCGTGCTATCTGCTTCTTTATTTTATAGCAGTTGGAGCACTTCCACTTTGACCTCTCCACATTGTAACTGTTGTAAGATAATGTTGATTTTTCAAATGCTGAAAACACTTACACGAAAAAATCCAAAACTTAAATTTCAAGTATCAATCTTCATGAATGTATTCTGTAGAACCGTGGAGTGTACATGTTTAGAATTGACAATGACACTGTCTGTGACGCTACAATGGCTGGCGGGCCGGCTCGTTACATCAACCACTCATGTGATCCCAACTGTGTGGCGGAAGTAGTCGAGATAGACAAAGAGGGCAAGATCATCATTATCACCAATAGACGCATCTCAAAGGGGGAAGAGGTCAGTGTTATTTCTGAATTTTGTTTTTATTTTTATAACAGTATGAATTAAGAATCATGTAATTGCAACAAGGCCAGTGCTTATTGAGTCACAATTATAAGTTGGTAAGGCCCCCGAAATGTAACAAGAAGTATCAATTTTTGACATCAGTGTGAATTAAAGAACAGAAATCTGATTGGAATTTATCTCTAAATTATGAGAAAGTTGGCAGTTTGTGTGACTTAAAAGCAAACTGGCGCTTGAACATTTTGGAAAATATTGTAGTTAAAATGCTTGTCGGTATGCTGAAGTAATGTTTGAAGGGTGTTTTTAAGAGCATGGTGCTGCCTTATATACTCTGGTCACCTGCATGCAACAGAAAAGTGACCTAGAATAATTCCAGATAGTATTTGCTTCCAAGGAAAGTTATTATTGAAATTTTGTACTAATAACAGTGTTGTTTGTTTATTGACTAACTGCATGGACATTATTGTTACTTGTTGATTGAATTCGGCAAAATTTGAAAGTTTATTTATGATTTCAAAGAAACTTCAAAATCAGATGTATGTGTTAAAACTGTATACTTAGTATTTCTTTAGCTCATATGAGTGAGACGCTCAGGGTGTTTTGTAATCACATTTTGTCTGTTTTCCACCACTTACTTACAATAACATCCCTCTGCATCAACTTGGCTAAAGTTGATGAAACTTGGCTGGGATGTTCCTGGCATGAAACTCAACCAAAGTTTTTCAAAGAATTCCTTTCCATGCAGAACTATAATTGCTATGGCTACTTGAATGAAAAACCTTCTTATCTAAAACCAGAGTTTTGACATTTGCTTGTAGCATGTCTAATGGATCTCTATCAAGATTCATAACTTGACCCTAGGGTTACTAATAATCCCTTCCAAGGGGTCACTGTTTTTTTTACAATGGAATATAGAGGAAAACGTTACATATCTTCTTCTGAATAACATAGGACCTTTGTGTCCAAACCAGAAGACCTAAAAAAATAGATATTCAATGTGTGGCATTGTGTTGTGTTCGTCCACAAATGATAATAAAATCAAATCTGGCCCATCCCTGGGGTCACTGGCTTTACTTATGTAGGATTTTTTTAAGTTCTCTCAAAACTTTGAATGTGCTGGCCTTGACCTTCCGACTTCATTTCTTGTTGAAGTTAAAGAAAAGAAACTTAAAATTGGTCCCATCCCAGAGGTTGCTAGTTATACCAAACTAAGTGATACAGGTCGGGGTCCAGGTAGTAAAATTGCCATTAAGTGAACATTATTTTGGATGTATGAGTATCCGGTACTTTAGTAGATTGTCTTTCAATGGCCTTACTGTTTAGAACAGTGGAACTCAGGTGAGTGATATAGGGCTGTCATAGCTCTCATGTTTAGATTGTGTCACAAATTTTGCTTTCACAATGCTATTTTGCTTATGCCAGAATTGCACATTAATTTTTTTTCTTATCATTCAGTAAATTGTTTACTAGCTTATCTTTGTGCTTTGCAATACTGCTTTTGAACATGAATATGCAATCATCATTCTGCTTTTCCCCATGGTGCATTACCCTGTTAAAATTTCATTGAAAGGTTGCTTCCCTTGTCAGGAGTGGACATTTAGGGGACATTTAGTCATTTCAGTTCATTACCATTTGAAAACTGATATGATAACCTAATTATTGCAGTGCTCATCAAAATTGCAACTCAGTCTTCGTTTACACAAATCTTAACAATAAACAGTCTTCGTTTACACAAATCATAACAATAAACAGTCTTCGTTTACACAAATCATAACAATAAACAGTCTTCGTTTACACAAATCATAACAATAAACAGTCTTCGTTTACACAAATCATAACAATAAACAGTCTTCGTTTACACAAATCATAACAATAAACTTATAATTCTTAAAAGACTGCTAGTTTGGTCATTATTAGGGTTGGTTGATATTGTTACCTTTTGAACTTTAATGGTTAATGTAATGAATTACATGTGTAGGATTATAACCTAGAATAACATTTAAACAAAACTTTTAAGGGCTTATTTGAAAACAGAATCTGTAGATTTGTTGTAAGTACAGTTTTTCTAGACAGTTTGAATCAAGCAGTGGGTGGGGAAGTGGGCAGGGGGTTGTTGGGGGGAGGGGTGGGCTGGGGGTGTTGGGAAAGAGGATTGAGAGTGGATCCCAAATAAGGAAGAAAGAAATAGAGTGGTATCAATTTTATTTTGATTATTTTCTTAGTATAACACAATTGGTGAGGGTCAGATGTTGAACAAGTTTTACTAACATCACTGCAGCTGTTGTTTTTCTGTTCTTATTACAGCTAACATATGACTATCAGTTTGATTTTGAAGACGATCAGCACAAAATACCATGCAACTGTGGTGCGTCCAACTGTCGTAAATGGATGAACTAAATGACCCTGTTACCATAGTGACGTTGACTTGGTATGGTCTCATGGTGACTGCAGTCGAAATTTCATCATCATTTAAGGCAAACTGGTGGATGATGACAATGTTGTCATGGTAACCATATTGGTTGCTAGGCAACATTCATCAAACTGCACTTGTAAATTTCATCCTCATGGTTTTAGAGATGAGTCACATGATGTTGTTGTCATGGTGATTTTCTCGGCAACCTATAAATATCATCAATAGTGGAGAAAATGTGAAGTTGAAATACTTGCCATAGCATACATAGAATGTGCAGCTTTTTCATGTTTCTGTGTTGTGTTTTTTGCTTAAAGCTTTGTGCCGTGTTATTTTACTGTGTTGTTTTACTGTGTTACTCTCTCTGTTTTCTGTGATATGTATTCTTCTGGATTTATGGTTTTTACAGCTGTCATACGATTACCAGTTTGATGTAGAGGACGACGCAAATAAAATACCATGCAACTGTGGAGCTTGGAATTGCCGAAAATGGATGAACTGAAGATTTTAACATTTGGCGAAAGAATTAAAAATGCAAAGAAAGGAGGTGGCAGCAGGGAAATTGAATAATTTTTAGAATATACACAGATGGCAGGAATTTGTTCATAGTGCAGTGAGTGAAAGCTTTAAACAAACAGTATTATAATATATTAAAACTTAACAAAATATGTAGTCTAACTTTAAAGGGGCATACCCTGCTATTTAAAGATGATAAGCTGCTATCTAAAGGGGCATACCCTGCTTTTTAAAGATGAATATCTATTTAACTGCCTCATTCACATAAAAATGAAAAAGTATTGATAAAGAAGAAATTTTTTTTTTCCTTCACACGCTAAGAATGTGTTCATTTTGGAATAAATGGCTATCCATACAATAACTCTTTGGATTAAGACTAATATAAATGCATTTGCCTGTTGTACTTACAATTTTTGACTGATACCTTGACAACAGGTAATAATTCATTCAATATCATTCACACTGAAACGATTTTAAAGAAAAATGAAATACTCTGCATTTTACGGTATGCCTCCTTTTAAGCCGTAAAATATCTCTGAAAATAAAATGCTGGGCTTGATTTCTGTATGCTGTATAATAAATAGATATACTTGAAAAATGGAATTTACAATAATCATGCAGTTATGCAATTTATTACCAAATCGTGAACATTGTCACTAGATGAATTGTGTTTTTGTGTCTTGTTAGAGGATATTGTACAGTGTTAAAAGAATGTAAATAGTACTACCTCAGTATCGGAATTAATGAGTTGTTAAAACATTGTTGCGTCAACAATGCAATTGTTGTATATAGCTTGATCTTAATCTGTTGTATAGACACAGTGGAGTTAAAAAGTAGATTTAATGTAATGTGTACAATGTATATAGTAGATATAACTTACTTTATATTTGGTGATGTTTCGTATGAAACTCATTAAGAATTTGTATAGTGTAATGTTTAATTGTAAAATAGAGTTCGGCTGAAGACTGGTCTACATGAATGAGCTAAGTATTCTAGATAAGACAAGATTGAGCTGAACTCTCCAATGATAACTACAGTTTTATGCAATTCTTTATTCTTCTGTATAAGAACACATTGAGTATTAGAGTCATTGTAGGGCTTAACTTGGAATTTCAAAAATGTCGGCCAGTTTTTTCAGCATTATTTATAACTTACAATATGAATAAGAATTAAAGAAAATGGGAAAAGTCGATCTATATTTCTGTACAGATTTGTTTGAGGCTGTGTTTGAAGGGACTGTGTTTTAGTATTTATTAATTTGAACCTTTTTTTCTGTTCCGATATTTTTTCTACCTATCTTGTTACAGTGACAGCAATAACCTCTTTAATATTAAATCTCTTTGTAGAATTAATTAAAAAAAAGGATGATGTTTGTTTTATATCTGGAGTTACCAAAAGTAGTTGTATTGAAGTGAAGATTTCTATGTCACAATTTAAGAATCTTATACATGTATATAATCATTATAATGTAACTCTTTACAATTGTTTATTTATTGCTTTGTACTAGTGCTATGTTGAGTTGGTCTAAAATCCTCACTGAAGCATAATAGATTTATGTTTTACGTACCCAGGCTAAAGAAAATGTAGTTTTAGAAGGGGGAAAATATGGTTTTTGTATTTATGAATACATTAAAAATTGAGTTGTGACCACTTTGAAATCAGATGTAAAAGTTATTGAATATAGACTTTTCTTGTAATGGATTCACTCAATAAATGTGTTAAAAATAGATTTAATATAGGTTATTAAAATAAAAGTAAGTGTGCTTAACTGAAGTTTTAATCATTGACCCATGTAAATATTTGGCCCAGGATTAAATTCAAGAGAGGAGATAGGATGTTTGAAGTAAATTTGTATTTCTTGATGTTTTGAATCCACTCTATAGGATGTTTGAAGTAAATTTGTATTTCTTGATGTTTTGAATCCACTGTATATTTTGCCATTTATGGTATGAAGAAATCATGCCAGAAAATTTTCAGCAATAAATTTCATTTAACAGAATATAATCACTTCTCATTTCATCTGAATTGTTCATCATCTGAATAGTTAATCATTTGCATTGTTCTTAGTTTGGTGCAAAACAGTTGTTTCTTATAATTTTCATTTGTATATATATATATGCCATATGTTTGCTAAAAAGCCTGATTTTGTTGAAATCAGATCACAAAATATTTCGACTGTTGCAGCTCTGCAGCCCAATATAGAACTAGGAATGACCACATGAAAAATTTACATGTAGAAGTTGTAGACAAAGGAAATATATATATCTACATATCTCATGGGTATCAGTTAGAACATAGTATGTTTTTAGTCAAAGTAAATACACTGTAGTTAAGAATACATGTAGTTAACAAAATCCCATCTTCCCCACACAGCTCTGTCATGTTTGTATATATTTGCCATGATTAAGTTATTTCACAATTAAAATTTTGATAGATCATTGCAAAAATGGTGCAAGATGGAAAGAAAATATTGAAGGACTTGTGTCAGTTTTGAAATGATCTCTTGAAAATATTCCATGGAATTTGATCTCGGAACTGTTTTAAGAGGCAGCAAGATTTAGAACAAGGGAAGTTACTGCGTTGTGGAGTAGTGGCAAGGGAAATAACTGATGTTGTTCAGTTTAGGTAAGAGGGGTGTACTTTTTGTTTGTTTCAGTTTTTTGTTGTTTTACCAAGATGTACTTTAGAAGGCCTGCCATTTTGTGTCATCAGTGTACCGTTGGATATTCTTTGTTTCGTGTAGTTAGTTACAAAGTGTTGTCATTTATTTCATAATTAAACATCAGGAAATTGCTTGTTATTAGGATTGCAATAATGTAAGTCATTGCTAGGTAATGTAACAATGAGTAATTGCCAGTAACGTTCAGTGCTGAGTTATCTAGATGTGTATATATACATAGGTTTGATTGTTGAAGAAATATTTAGGAAATTTGTAGTGTGAATTTCACAGGATGGTTATTCTTTAAAACAGAAAGCAGTAGAGCCTTGTCATTTTCATGTCTGTAAATATTTCATGTATCAAGGCTTTTTCAAAACCTGTAAGGAAATAGAATTGTTCTCCAGTGAAAAGTGAAGGAGTGTTCCATTGATTATTTAAGTACTAACTAGCATGTAATTACTAAAAAGGTGGTTCTAGTCATAATATTTAAGAGGGTTCAGTTTATAATTATGTAAATCGTTTTAAAATATACTGTCTTTTTGGACAATTTTGTCAAACAGTTACAGATTTTTTTTATAAAACATCAGACTTGACTAATTGTACCATAGAAGTACCAGATCTGAGCCACAAATTACAAAACAAAGAAAAGAAAAACATGACAGTATTTAAATCAGTATAAATAAAGCAGCCTAGAGTATGGTCTTTCTATTTTTTTCCAATATTTGTAGATTTTGGTGTTTCACAGAAAAGGTTGTATAAATTTTGTCCATAAATTATTGCCACTGTTGTAGAATAAAAAAAGATGTTTAGTCCACTGTCTCCATATTACTGTAGAAATCTAGAAATCATATTGGTTGGATTTAGCACTAAATAGAATATTGACCAATCAAAATGCTGTACAGTTCACAGAACCTACATTTGTAAGAGGTGATGTGATTGGATGCATTGGATTTTCTTTATAACATATTTAGCCCTCCAAATTGAAGAACAATTAAAGAATGTTGATGTTTTTCAAACACACATCTTATAATGTATATAGAAATTGATACTTTGATAATACATATTGAAAGGTCTAGTTGTTAGTGTGATGGATGTTTATATATATCCATGTATGTACATTAGATTTCCTGGTTATCATCTGCACTTATATCATGTACCAGTGATTATGTTTGTTTTGTACAAGTTTTACAATTTATCTTGTAGTCACAGTGTTTTGTACCATTTCTTAAAAGAGATTTTATATTCTATGTTTTGAATTGCAAAGTCTGGTACGGTTAATAATACATTACTGAAATATAAATTGGTTTGTCTTTATTCTCCTGTCCCAGTTGAAAACACACACGCACATAGAAACAAACAAAAAACAACATGAAATTTGTTTTGACATATATTTTCTTTAATGTGAACATTTGCCTTTGTTTCTTGCATGTTAAAGGTCTCACAAGGTTTGAGTCTCCAAAGATAAACTGAATGACATTGACATGGTGATTCAAAATACATTAAAATCAGCAAGGTACATCCATTGATTGATTAGTTGACTAACTATCTTCTGTTATACCAAACTATACTACTCAAACTTTGATAGGGGTCACTTTTTATTTCTTAAATATTTTTTTAATGATAACCTCAAGATAACTGTTTTTTTCTCAAACATGTAGTTTATTCATTTGGCAAAGCCGACCTGTCTAGCAGATTTTGAGTGTTTACCTGTACATGGCTCGAGATGCACGGGAAAAGCGATACCCCTGGAAAAGTGGTGCACCGCGGGCATGTACCTTCATGTACACATCCGTTTTATTCAGACTTCGCTTGTGCATAGTAACGTTTATATCGAACCTAGCACTGGCCATGGCAAATCTACGGCAAAGATGGCGTATTGACGATGAGGAGGTGAATAGGGGGGTAGGGATGCTTGAGACTGGGCGTTCCCAACGGCACGTGGCAGGTGTCCCAGAGCAATGTTGCCAGGTTTTGGTGACGGTTTCAAACTTAGGGCATGTCACGTAGGGCGTCAGAGGTCCACAACTCAGCGTGAGGACCGGTTAATTGTCGTTCAAGCGCGACGTCAGGGGTTTGTTACCGCTACTGCCCTCCAAAATGACTTCCAGAATGCCACTGGTGTAAGACTTTCCACTCAAACCATCACAAACCGTCTTCATACAGCTGGCATGAGGGCTAGAAGGCCAGAAATCCGAATCCCATTGACGCGAAACCACATCCAGGCACGTCTTCAATGGGTCCGCGATCACGCCAGGTGGACGCTGCATGACTGGGCCCCAGTGCTGTTCACTGACGAGTCTAGATTTTGTGTGGACTTCACTGATAGGCGAGTGCGGGTATGGAGATCCGCCAATGAGCGTTTGGCACCCGTATGTGTTGCTACCCATGACCGTCATGGCGGGGGCTCGGTCATAGTGTGGGCGGGCATTAGCATGCAGGGAAGAACGGACCTGCACATTGTTCAAAACGGCACATTCACGGCTGTACGATACGCCAATGAGATCTTATATGTGTACGTTCGTCCGTACGCTGGTGCTATAGGCCCTGAGTTCATTTTAATGGACGACAACGCCCGGCCTCACAGGGCTAGGGTCACCGACGAATACCTGGAGGCAGCAGCCATAGAGAGAATGGACCGGCCAGCAAGGTCTCTAGACCTCAATCCAATAGAGCACGCCTGGGACATGCTGCAGACTGCAATATCTGCTCGCCCAGTCCAGCCAACCACGGTCCCTGGGCTACAGCAGGCCCTTTTGGACGAGTGGGCTCGACTCCCACAACAAAGCATCCGGAGACTCATTAGCAACATGAGAAGGCGGTGCAGAGCAGTAATCCAAGCAGACGGACACCACACGCGATATTAAAGCAAAATACAGGTCATAGACTTGATTTTTCCAAAAAGTTCCATTTCATCTCCTGTCTGTCTTATCCCAAATCCGTGCCCCTACCACGGCTCAGCCTCTGTCAGGCTTCAACGGTTTACAGACTTACTCATTTTTGTTGCCATATGAACATATTTTCAGAATCAAAAAATGTAACCTTTCAACCTTAGGTAGTAAATATACAAATTCTTATAAGTGACCCCTATCAAATTTTGAGTAGTATAGTAAAACATCTAGAATTTAAAAACCATGGTTAAAAATGTTAGTATTTTTAGTTCAAGTTTAAATTCTGGTACAGAATATTTATGAATTACCTGACTGTTCCATGATATCTTTCATTCACGCAGCTGAATTGCAAATATGAATACAAATGACATTAAGTTAGAAATAGTATCTGAAATTATCTTTTTTAACATGGAATTGAAAGTTCCTTTTGTGGCCTACCACAACACGACAAAACATAAAACTGTCATAAAACAGATTTTGAAATGTCCTGAAATATTTTTATTAGCTGATATCGAAGTTTAAATGTTGGAATTTGCAGAAAATGACACTCAGCACTCAACATTTTACATTTTTACCATATCCCCATGTTTATCTATAATCATGTACATACTAGTACTGCCTACGTACAGCCATTAAACATGATAGAAATAGAAAATCACAGGAATGGAAAGTATTTGTAATTGCTTTTTTAATCAGATTTAAATTAATATATAACAAAAACAGTGCAAATAATGAACTGGTAATAAAACGACATCTATACAAAATTTTTATACGAAAGTAGAGATCTATAAGGAATTTCTTCTCAGAAAAAATGTCGTCTGCATGTGCAAACAATCATTCAGCTCTGATTCATTCCTACCAAGGTGTCTAAGATATTCTGCTCGGACAATGTTTAGAAACTGTTCTAAAGTTCAATATTTTAGTTTTTAAGGTACCATGCACACTGTTTAACCAATACAAACCCCGGGTCAAACAATAATGGTCCTTGTTTTGTTAACATGAT
Organism: Cyclina sinensis; assembly: GCA_012932295.1. Lineage (NCBI taxonomy): Eukaryota > Metazoa > Mollusca > Bivalvia > Venerida > Veneridae > Cyclina > Cyclina sinensis. The sequence continues at coordinate 10,502,458 of JAAONU010000002.1, read as the reverse complement.
ATGCGTTTATCTACCTCCGGAATTCACACTATTCACTGTCGTCTGCATTGTCCAGCAGATATTGTTTTGGCGGCCTTTATTATTCTTTAACGTACGGACATCTGATTATGATTCTTAACTTTCCAATTATCACTGTGGATGGACGAACATCGGCACGTGCCTGGCCTTGATGGGTCATACGTAAGCACAGAATTCTAATTTGTCTTGTAAAATGGTCAAAACCGAGGACAAAGTACAATATTCTTCATGCCATAACTGGAATCGTACAAGGACAAGTTAATTAATCTCAGGAGAGAAAAATAAAAAAAAAATTAGAAGGATTTGTAGATATTCTGATTTGAAGTTAGGATGCACACAATGACGTGTCATACATTCCTTGAAGTACGGTTAACATACGTTTTTCTTCTCATTTCTGGTCCAGTGTTAAAACTTGTGTGTCACTTTGCAGAATACGTGCTCGGTTGCAATACCGAGTTAATTTTAAACAGTTATCATACGTATAGCAAACGAGATTTTATTATTTCTTACCTAGACGTTATGAAGTTTGCATTTTAACTAAATCACAAAAGGAAATGTATACCTGCTTTTAAAGTAATTTTAGAAATATCAAGAATGCAATGTACCTAGATCTTCTTTCTTTATATCATAAATTGTTTGAACACTTTATCATTGTATGTTTAAGCAAATATGTTATTTTTATGCAAATTATATCAGAATGCGAAGGGGGCAAAAAAGAAAATCACTCTAGATCACCCTAAATTACATGTATCTTAGAGAACTTTTTGCAGTTCATGAGTTTGTTAGCATAGAATATTGTAGAATTAGGCACAGGACGATTTTTTGTTTTTATGTTAAAAAGGCGTCTTGTGAATATTTAATTTAAAAACAATCTCTTGTGAATATGGTGACATTGATTTTGAGTCATCTGAACTAATTAGCACATAATTAGGAAATATGATTACGCCAGGGAAATTTTTGCAGGTTTCACATTCCGCTGAATGGTGGTTTAACTCATTTCTTTAAAACAAAAACTAAAAATAGAAATGCACCAGTGATGAAAGAATCAGCCTGCGTACCTAATATCTGTGTCATGGAGTAGTAACTGATCTCAACACAAAGGCTACAAAAGATTTGAAAACAAAATCTAAATGAAAGTACTCTTCAGTTTCTTAATACGGGACTTCAGCACTAAAGCTTAATGTAATACGTTTGTACTTGAGAAATATGTTCGGACATTAAAGCGACTGACTCACAGAATTTTGCTGATTATTAGTAGATGTTATCAGTTATATTTAATGGGCATTGATCTTGAATTATAAGGAACCAAGCGTCTGAAAGAGTGTAGATGTCTGTGTATAAGTGACAGACACTTGAATCTGATTTAGAATCAGCCTCTGTATGCCTAATCTGCAATTTTCATGCATGCAAGTGCACCCCTTTTCACAGCAGCACCTAATCCTTTTAAAAATTCATGTCGGAACACCATTCAAACGTTAGGTAAGACAATGTATTTTCCGTAACAGTTTTTATCGTTTTTTGTTGTTTTTTTATGTGAATGAATTATTATTGCCATGATGGGGCAAAATGTTTGTCCAATTGAGGTATCTTTATGATATAAATGTAAATGCAACCGTGTCATGTTGGGGTTTATTTAAATATTTAATATAAGATGATTTCAATACTGTCTTCTAAGAAAATTATGTCAAGATGATAATCAACAACAACAACACAACAACAACTGAGTCTCATCAATCAGAAAAGACAGAAAAAGGTAAATTAGATTGGGCGTCTTAAGTTCCAGACTTGCGCCACCTGCTCCGTGCTGCTTTCTAATGAACGTAAATGACTCTAACAGATTTCCTCAGACAATTGATATAATATGGATCTACGTTGCTCTAATTTTCAATGTGTTCTTTTTCCACGAAGAATCACGTTTTGCATTATTACCCACGGAAAACTGCGGAGATGACCGATTTCTCACGACCTTTAATGAAAATTTCCGCAAGTGTTAATTGGCCTACTGAAGTGTTCTTCTGTTTTATTGTTCTATTAGAATCCCTGTTGACCATTACCGAAAATTAGAAATCATTTTGGCTAGGTTAGAAATGGCGAACAAATTTGATTTGATTCAGCTAGATTTCTGAAAAAAAAAACACACAGATAATAACCACATATACTTTCTTCTGGCACATGTAATATGAAATGAAAGACAGACAATAAGAAGAGTGAATAAGTGGGCAGTATGGTGATCTATCGTATAAAGTGCAGAATATTATGTAAAGCACCTTTATCAATTGCTATCTTCATTCTCTAAATAAAAATGTATGTGGAATGTGCGGAGCAATCTTAAGAAAGCAAAACTTAAATGTCAAAACATTACATGTAGCAGATATTCACCCACCTTTATCTAAGACTAAAGAGAAGTACATACTTGAATACTGTTAACTAACAGATTCCAGAAATTCATAAAATAAACCTCAATGACTGTCCTCCTCGATCTCACCTATAATGATATGGCAGGCGCAATATCAACATCAACACTAAGTAAGCCTTTAACCGAACTATTTTCTTTGCGGAATAACCGAATATCTACATAAACTATTTACATAATTTGATCTGTACTGCAAACTTCGTCGATGTTTTAGTCCATTTCAACTGGCATAGTCAAACGATAAAGTTTTGGCGTGATGTGATATTTAAGTCTCAAATAATTCCTCATATGAATAAAGAATGGCAAAATTAAAGATGGCTACATTTGTTTTGATGAAGCAGATGTAATTAAAGCTGTAACGAGATTACGACAGTGAAATGCTCACACGTTTTACAAATCTAATTTTGTACTTTCATCTGTGTGTAACATAAAAAAATGTGCCATTTCCCATGACTGTGACAAAAAAAATTTTTTTTCTTACTACTGGTAAACTGATGCTTTAATATCAGTCTTTATAAAGTGTTTTAGTGGAATGCGATTTATTACAAATGAACATTTCCTTAAAGATTTAAATGCAGTAGGGAAAAATGTTTGAATAGTTGTTCGTCTTTAAAAGCCCAGTTTCATTTAAGCGACGAAATACACTAAAAAACGTAATTATTAAGATATATGGTACATATATGCTTTCCCATTATTCAAAAGAGCTATATACAGCCCAAAATCTAAAATAAATTGCAGGAAAAACGAACGGTTTCACAAACTTGATGACACATCGGCTAAATGCAAATATGCTGCCGTCACGTAGGTAGTCACGGGACCCTCGGAAGATGTATATTTATAAAAGACGTAATGAATATCTGTTATAAATACAGATGCTCGTTGGAAGAATATTCAAAACACATTAATTTATTTTGTAAATTATGTTATTCTAATATATTTTATCGTTATAAGTGAAACTGGAGCTTTAAACCATCAATCATTAGATAGAAAACGAGCCAGTAATGTATAAGCTATGTACCAGCAGTTAGTTTTAGGATGTACTATTTTGCGGTATTTTCAATTGGATTTCTGTCCATTGTTTTTACACATTTGACGTCATTCACACAGAAAAGCAAGTCGCTTATGCATTCTACACGATAATGTTCTTACAGTTTAAAAAGGCGTTTAATAAAAAAAATAACTAGCCAGTTTAAAGGTCATGTGACACGACTATAGCAACTTTGTCTATTCAAAATAATCATAATGTACTGATTAAAATGGTTTAACTGCGAAATTATGAAAATATTGCTTTGATAAGAAAAAACGTGTTTTTGATGATCGGCTGTTTCCGTTTCGACATCGGTAGTTTCCGCCGTAATTTTTGGCTGTGACGTAGATTTATCCCTACTGTACCAGGCAGTAGTGCAGAATTACACTGCTCATAACACATCCGTTTTTAATTGAAAAAATAACACTTAACTACAGGTGCAAAAAAAACACGATAAAGGCACACTTATAAAAATAACATGCTATAAATGTGATTACTTCTCGATTTAGTAAATTCAAACTTTGTGCCAAAAGAACGGGTTTTAAATTTTACCTTAATAAATATTAATAAATATTCCAATTTCTTCCATGTTGTGGTTCTATATAAAACTTTCTCTTCCACGTTTTAACATGCTACGTAACCCTTCCGCACTTGATGTTTACGTAATAAACAAATTCCTTTTCATTTAAGTATACTAAAATTGTAGTGAATTTAGGTGATCTAATGTGTTAACATTTGTTTCACTGGAATTGAAATTCGTACTACAGTGTATTTTCACGTTGGGATATTCTTTCAAAAATAACAGTATGGCATGTCCATCAAGTAGAAATTTGTGTCTGCTTATAAATTAATATCCAATGAAATGTCAAAGATCCATAAATCACACCTTACACTGTGGGATTTATGCAAATTAACCTGCCCAAATGGGACCCTTGTATACTCTGCATAGCTGTCAAAAAAAAGCAATTAACTTTTTTTTATGACCCAATCAATGATAAAGTTGAGACAAATAGCAAAATTTTATGGTAAGTGATCTTACAAATTGATTGCATTACTTTTGATCAGTCACACTTGTGAAAACATTATGTAATAGCTTGTTCCGATTAACATGTCGGAATGATTTTTAGTTAAGAAGCTTCCAAGCAGATACATATCAGGCGCGTAGCTGCCTATACGCGAGTACGCAGCTGAATCCACATTATTTTGACAAAAAAAAAATTTGAAATGTAGACTAGTTGAAATAAACGAAAGTAAAGCTATTCATCTCCATTTTTATGCTAAAATAAATGGATTTTCGTTGGTCAAGAAAGCTCTCCGGAGGCCCCAAAACGCACCAAATTGCACCATTTATTTCAAAATTTTCAGGGGGGGGGGGGGGCATGCCCCCTGACCCCCCTAGATTATTTTGAATCCACATTCTTTATAGGCTAGCTACGCGCCTGCATATTTTAATTACATAATTAAATGTAATGGATCTATTTATGATGAAAATAAAAATCGTTCAACTTCTAAATTTGAACAAATTATTTAAAAATTTAAAAACAATGTGTTTGTGTTATGATTTTGACATAGTTTTTAGGGCTTCTTCATATTATTTGTTCTTTGCTCATTATTGCTTTGTTTTCCAAAAATAATGTAGAATGAATAAGCTAAAAAAATCCTAGATCTAGTCAAAGATTACTTACACGAACCTCAGGCAAAATATACCACAGACAAATAAGCAACACCACTGTAAAGAGAATGTTTTAATGGAAAAAAATATCTCGATTGGAGTTCCAACAAACTGCAACGGATAAAAATAAGCATGTTCAAAATCTTTTTGGATCAGTAACTTGAAAAATATCTCTTAGTCTAGATATTTTTACTTATGTATCTTATATTCTATAACCCTGATTAAACTAGCCTCTATATATAATATGCTCATTGGCTTCGTAATTCCATCAAAATTTCAAATTATTTATTTAAAAAATCTTCAATGTATATTCATGATATTAGCTTAACTTGTTCAATTTTGTTTTTTTTTTACTATATTTAATCTACATTTTCACTTTCCATCATAATTTTAAAGTTTTTGTTAACAATCCAGGCAGGTGTATAAAGTGGCAAGAGATAAATGTGCATCACTTCCGGTTTCGCTCGTGACAGGTGCGCGCAACCAGGTGCGTAAAATATGAATTTTAATTTGCTATAAAAACATCTTTAAGATGAAAATTACCTGCGGAATTTTGTAAAACAATCATAGTTAGATATATATTTTTTGTTCATATGAAAATTTCGAAGTCAAAAATTCGTGTCACATGACCTTTAATAATAGTCAGTTTATTCTCTGAATATGAACAGGAGTACATGCATGAACTAATATCATAACTAATTTTCTTTGTTCTTTTTTTATTGCTTTCATCAAATCTTTTTATTTCATTATGTCATAACTTTTGTAGAAGGAAAATAAAATTAACTTGAAAGAAGCTTGTATTTTATGTTGAAGCTATTGTCATGTGACATGCCCCGAAGTGGAGTAAAGGAAAGTAACAACTGCGTCAGCGTGTATTTTGAAAAAAAAAAATGTCAGCTATTGTCCCTGCTTTGTAACAGTCTTTCCTCTACTTATCATCACTTGTTTTCCTCAAAGTAACCAATATTTTAACCATAACAGTTAATCTTCAAATTAACGTGTGAGACAAGAAACTCAGCACTCAATAAAACTTATTTCCGTATATTGCTCTTAATATAATACATCCAGCAATGTTAAGGCATGCCCTTTGTAAAGTAAAATGTTTACTGGCTGATATACATCACTCTTTTATATTTTTGAAAGTTTTTTTTTATACAGCCTGTTATAGAGTTGTGTGCGTGTGTGTTTTTGTTTCGTCACAGGAAATTTGAAAAAAGGCAAATCCAGATGAACGATTTTAAACTTTGCACACTATGAACGACAAATTGGTCTAATTGCATTTGGGACTTGCACCAGCTACGCGTAGCTGTATTTAATGGAACACCTTATTGCACTTTGTGTTTCGTAATTTGTCGTGTTTAAAATGCATTTCGTTTGAAAAGCAGCCGTTACAGATAGCAGAAATATTTTACAGAACAAGTATTCCTTTTGATATCAATAATGGCAGAAAACTATGGGCAATTTTTTGCGATTATCGATAAACTTTATAGTTCAACACCTGCTTGGCTAAGAAAAAATGGTTGTTATAAATCTTTAAAAAACGGTGTCATCGAAAACCGTACATTCGGATTTGTATTTTGATAAATACTGTTCATTTTAAAACGAAAATATTTGTCTTTTTGTTCTTCAAAAGTCCTGTAAATCATTTAAAAATATAACTGAGTGATGTGTGTATGGGTCAGTGTCTCCAACTTAGACATTTCAATTTACAGACAACGACAAAGTTATATTTTTCGCCCGACACGCCTATACGGTTAATCCATGTAAATTTGTTTTATTCTATGGCTGAAAATTATATCAAAGGCACACTCCCTTGCGAAAAAATGTTTATGATAAAATTTTGCGAGGGCAAAAACCATATTTGATTATGGTTTTGGTTTTGATACGAGTGACTGTAAGTTTATATGGTCTTTTTTGTTTGTGGATGACTCTAGTTGGTCATTTGTGTTTTAGATGCAAGTGACTTGATGTGGTCGATTTTATCTTAAATGCAATGACGTAATGTGGTCATTTTTTGTGTGGAAATTATGTAAAGTGGTCGTTTTTGTCATATGCAAATGATTTAATGTGGTCGATTTTGTTTTATGTGCGAATGACTTAATATTTTCATTTTTTGTTATATATGCAAATGATTGACTGTAGTCATTTTTATTTTATATGCAAATGATTTATTGTGGTCGTTTTTCTTTTATGCGCGAATGACCTGGTAATTTTTGTGACTTGTGCACAAGGAGGTAATGTTCTCGTTTCTGTCTTGTTTTCATTTAGACTGCACTGAATTAACGTAAACGATAATACAGATATTTTCGATTGATTATTGTCAATTGGCGTGTAAAAAGAACCAACTTTGTGGGAAGCCACTGGACTTTACAGAACTCAAACAATAATGTAATAAATAGCAGAGCAGTGAGATTATGCCATAAATATTTACTAACAATTTACAGAAATGGTCAGTAATGAAAAGCAAATGTACAGGTGGTCAACGGGATATCAGTGAAAGACGTGACAGATAATTTCATTATTTCAGATCATTTCCAATGTTTGTTTTATAATCCCTAAAGAGAAGCAAATTGCACCTGAAAGATATTTATTACTCTCCGCAGATTATGTCAATGGCATTCAAATTGTCAGTTTCGAACGGATAATTAATAAAGATAACTCCATGAAATGCTAAATTATATAGAGAGCTTATTGGCCTGCTTGACTCAAGACGTTTATTGTTCTGCATAAAGGCCTCCCCGGAGCAAAAGTGATAGATAATTGTTAAACAATATTTTCAGAAAACAAAAGAAATAGAAGCATAAATTCCGTCCTTATATTTTGGAAAGCTAGAAAAATAACCAACACAGAGGTAATGCTGTAATAATCCCACCCGCTCTGTGCTGACAAAAAGGTTTTCAGTATTGCATCAATGTTATTCATAAAAATGTTTGGAGGTTTGTAGTAGAGAAAATCAGTAACAAAACTAGTTATAAAATAATAGAAAAAATATATTTGGGACTTATTAAAGGTACCACATGTAGTGGGCCTATTGCATTGAACACATTAAGTTTACAAGACCTGCATATCTAACACTGTTGGAAATAATTATCAGAGAAGAGCCTAATGACTGGTGTGATTTTGATGTCCATGGAGTTGAAACAAACTCAAACGGAAGTTTTTAGGACACAATTTCTGGAGAAGAAATACAAATATGTGTAGTAGTATAAAGGCTGAATGGCTTTTCTTTTATGTTTATTTATTTTAGCCTTGAGTCTTATTGGGTATGTTTTGATTTAGGACTTGTTTTTTTTTTATTCGAAACTTTTATTTTCTTTATGTAATTGCAATTAACATTCTTGGACTGTAATATTGTTAGAAATTAATTTTCCTTTCAGATACTTCAACTAAACAATTTAAATCTACGAATTTTCCATTCTCATCAAATAAATGTTTCACAAATCGTATCCCTATTATATACAAAAAGATATAATTATATAAATATTTTTGATTTATAAGAACAATGTTTTTTTTTTATAAAAAAGAGACATGTTGAGTAGCTGTTCTGTTTTAAAAATGGGCAGCTTATCTAAAAAATATGTGTAAGTACCAAGTACATCAGCCCAAAAGTATTTTTATCTTTTTAATAACAACATCACAATACATTTTTACAAAATGAAAAAGTTTTTCTAAGTTAAAGATTTAATTCATCAAACTGTAACATTCACGTTCACTGTTCTGAACATAATCTCTTAGCCACTTAAGACTTTTTATGTAGCTTGGTATATCAATAATTTTTAATCCACCTTCACTATAATTTTTAATAAGTACATTTCAACCCAATTTATTTAATATATCAGTGAGATTTGTAATAAATATTTCTTCAGAAGTTGATAAGCTGGTAAATAAATGAGTTAACAGGGGAAGGAATAATGTTTTAACTACTGAAATTATGCCAATTGGAGTTAATTTACATTTATTCCAGTACATTTTTGATATTGTCTATCTTTTGACTGAAATTTAAATATAGCATCTTCTTTAAATCTACATCAAATATTAAGGGTAGTAATTTAAACTGAGTATCGCCCCATGAAAGATGGACCCAGTACTGTATTTAAGGGAGCCTATCACTTTAGTTTTATCATAGTTTATTTTAAGACCTGATATCAAGGAACAATTTTGTAAGACGTTTAATACTGCATTCAGAGACATTTGTTCCATTTAATAACAAGGAAGTGCCATCAGCATATTTAGATATCTCCGTCAGTATAAATTCCTTTGATATCAGTATTATTTCTTATTTTAATGGCTAAAATTTTAGCACATAGGATAAAATATAAGGTGATATTGGGTCTCCTTGTCTGCAGCCTCTTTATCTTATGAAGAAATTTGAGTTGAAACCATTAAGTTGTGCACAAACTTCTGTGTCATACAGAAACAGCCGGATCCATTATTGAACATATAACCAAAATTAAAAAAAGCTAAAGTTTTTTTTCAATAGAGTTATAAGATAAATAATCAAAGGCTTTTTCCAAGCCAGTCAGTAGAATTAGGCCTGGAACAGTCTTAATATCTGTAAGTTGCATAACGTCATATAATAACCTAGTATTTTCGCTCATAAACCAACCTTTTACAAATCTGGTCTTTAGAAAGAAATATATGTAGTTCCCTTTTTAACCTATTTGCTATACTACCAGAAGCCAGTTTAAACACATTTAATAGAGTAATTGGTCTCCAGTTTCTTTAAAGCGTTTAGCTTTCCTTTCCTTCGGTATGCAGATTACAGTATCTAAATTAATATTCTTAGAGAAAGAATTTGATTTAAAAAAAAAGTTTATAGCTCTTAACACAAACAGTCCTAATTTACCCCAAAACACCTTCAAAATCAGTAGTAAAACCATCACATCCAGAACTTTTATAATGTTTCATGTCTTTTAATGTTTTAGTTACTTCATCATAAGATAACCAACCTTTAATTTCATTTTCTTGTTGGTCACTGAGTTTTTGACAGTTACATCCACTAAATTCTTTTTTCTACACTGTAGTTTTCATTAAGATTCTTTGCATCATATAGTGTTTTGTAGTAATTTTCAGTTTCTTTTAAAATCTCAGTTTGATCAAAAATGAAAGAACCATCAGCATTTCAATAAAAGATATTGTTTTATCTGAGATATGTTTTTCTTTTCCAGTTTACAGAAATTTAATATGTTTTTGATTTTTCACCATTTTCTACCCAGTTACCTCTAGATCTAATAAAAGAGCCCCGATGTTTAGTATTTCTCAACTCTTCCAACCAATTTTTAAAGAAAATTAACTTATCTTTATTGTCATTTGATAAACATGAGTCAATATGTTTTATTTGTTTAAAAAATCTATTTTCTTTTGTGTTCCTTGTGATGGCTACTTAGTATTTAAATCCTAACAGTATGAGACCTTAAAAATGTTTCTGCTAGTTCTGTAACATAAAGAGCAAATTTGGTCAAAAGACTTGTAACCAACAGTGCAAAAATTATTATAACCTAGTCAAAAGTAACCATTCGTGGACAAAAACCGTTTAAAGATAATTACAATATCGAACTTTATGTTGCATTAAATACATGTAAGATGTATATAAAACTTCATTGATATTATATGCAGCATATAACAAGTTCACACTGCCATTTTTTCTGGCACTATGCATTTATCATTAAAAGTGTGTTTTGCGATGTTCATAAAGCATTGCTGTTGGATTCTTTTCTCACATATGATTCTTATAACTTAAGGCAGATCAATTTGAGAATTAGAAATTTATTGATATCACCCATATTTAGCTGGATGTCCTCCAGACTTGATAGTATATTGATTAAATCATCTTTATCTTCCAGAAAGGTAAAGTAAGATTTAAATAAATCGCCTTCTATCTCTACTATCTTCATCTCATGGTAACAATTTTATTGACTTATTTCCGGAACGAAAAACACATAAATGTCAAAATTACTTAATCAATTTAATAATATTTACCAAATGTAAACCTACAGTATTCTATGACTTATAAAACCATTTGCTGTATTTTTTCTTTGTTTGTTTACTGTCCAAATTGAAGTCCATACGAAACTCTGTATGGCTATTGTAGCTTTTAATGTAACGTTTATACGAGATGGTGTTAATCCGTACAGTCGTTCATCAAGGACAGTTAACAGCAAATGCCGCACCAATAAGTTCCATTTTACACGACACTCCTACAAAGTTTATTTAAATTAGTTTATTACATCACTGCAATACTGGTACACTGTAATGACCTACGCCCAAGTATGTTCGTACAGAGAAATTTTCTTAAATAAAATCAATTTGAGAACGAACAAATATAATATTGAGGGTCAGTGGGTGGATAGCATTTTGTTTTATCTGTCTATAAAACATAAACTTTGATGTTGCTGTCTTCATCATATTACAGGAAATTTACGAGAAAATGCGGAGTTATTTTATCAATTCTAAATCTGAATGCCATAGCCAATAAATAGGTTTATTAAATATGGACGCTCTGTTATCTTACACTCATTGAAAATTCGTACTTATATTTGTTCTTAAACGGAATATCATAGCCACATATCAAATATTAAAAGATAACATTTCCAAATTTAAAAGATGATTTATGATGTGAAGACAGTATTGTCAATACTCACTTCTTGTTGGTCTTAGTCTGAAGACGTTCTTAACCCATTTATGCCCAATCGATTAAGCCACCCTTATCAGTTGGACGAGTCCATTTACAATTAAAAGAGTTTCCTTATCAATTTTCAATTTCATTCTATATAGGGAAGAAAGTTCTTTATGCAAACAGTGAAGACTGATCAGACGCCGCATATTGGATTTCTACGGCGTCTGGCGTCTGATCTGGATTTGCACTGTTTGTCTATGTAAACTTTTGTAGACGCTAGGCATTAATGGGTTGAACTATGAGAAAGCCTTCTTCTAGACTTCGACATTAATCTTTGTGAATAAGGTAGCTTAATGTACTCATGTCTTTTTTAAGTACAGACTAGAAACGCAAGTCATTTTTCCTACAAAGTTCCTCTTACGAACATGACAGTCCCTAACAGAAAGATGAAATGCATCTTAGAATACACAACCTAGAGCGGTATTCGAACTCCGATCTCCCGCGTGAAACGCCAACGCTCTAACCACTGAGTCAAAGAATCGATTCCCTGACGGAGTTGTCAGAAGTTAAAGGAAGGAAAACCTATCATATTACATCAAAGAGAGTCATGTCCTCTTCACACCATAATATCGAACAATTCATATCTAATACTTACAACTTTCTCCAGATCGTGCTTTAAAAGACAAAGTCTTCGTTCATTTTCCTTTTGTTAAGAAATAAAAATGAAAAAAGCACTTTGCCCCTGTATGGTTCTTGATTTTGAAGTTGAGTTTGTCCTAAAGAGTTAACAATTTTGGTACAGTTCACTCTCCCTTATGATTGTTTCCCCACTTACAACTTCAGTCCAAGCTTGTTACATCATAGAAGAGTTTTCTGAAACTGTCTTAAGAAAAAAGACCTAGCTTTGATATTTGATATACGTTTTCTCTTTATTTCCTAGAACACTATGGAAATGACTATCGCTTCTGTCTAACCTATTTCCCAAGTCTCCACCTGTCAAGTTTATCACTATTTAGCGTGTAAACTAATTTACTAGAAAACAGAGACGTAAGTTTCCATATTAAAGAACAGAGAATTATGAACCAATAAGCCCACAACAACAATCCTGTGGGTTTAACAAAGCCTATAACAAGAGACCACAAGGCGCCAATAAAATTGTAAGATGTTTGCGCGTAGTAAGTACAACCTATTTTCTTAAATAATTTATAGGAAGTATTGTATATTAAATATACACAACTACACTATGCCCAGGATATATTAATTTAGTAATTTAGCATCTCTAAATGTTTTTCTACTTGTTCGTGATTTTATACAGCACCGGATACCTTCTAACATGCAACGGTTGTTTCCAGCATTATATAAAAGTAACATAGTGCTTTCTAGATCAATTCAGGTATAAATGGTTTGAAATATTGTTCATTCAACAAAATTCCTTTGCTATGAGTTTATATTTATTTAAGGTTTAACAAGTAGACTTTTAAAGCTGTTTTGATATTTCCAAGTGGTGAGATATTAAATGGTATGTGCCTAGCGGTAAATATTATTTTATTGACGTAATTGATGACAAATAGAATTGACGTTTGTAGACTGTTTTCATCATATAAAACAATGCATTTTGTTCCTTCAGTAGGCTGGTTCTTTGTCTCAATAATTTAAAAGATGCATTACAGTGGATATGAATCCTTTCGAAATGGACCAAATCCACATTAGTTCCTGGTAGTGACGTCCAATTGCACTTCCATACCGTATCAGAAATCGAGTAGGAAATGTAAGATGTATCTGATAAAGGTATCTGTCTCCTAACTTTAGCAAGACAGCTTTATCACTGCATGCCAGCATATAAATATATATGAAAAGTACAAATCACAGAAGTAACTTTTTAAGAAAACTCATATGATCAGTTATCTAATACATAAACAACAATAAGTCACACTAACAAAAAGTATAACGGCTACTAAATATGGTACATTGTTACAAAGTGGTAAAAATAATGAAGTTTCAAGTAATAATTAGTATAAATATTTGAGTATTGCACATAAATTATGAACGGATTATTGTTATTACTTCTATTATTACGTCTACTTAAATGTTACTTAATCGTTTTCATAATTGTACCACAAATTATAGTATTATTCCTTAACATGTAATAATTATCTGAATTGATCAAAGTAATGCATTTCAGCATACTTGGATTTTTTTATTGTATCTATGTAAATTTCTGAGTACCACTTCAAAATAAATATATCTAAAAGTTCGGAAAGAATAACTGTTATTAATTATTTATTACTGATGAAGCTTTTGCAGTATCAGATTCAAGAATATGGTCGCACAAAATCCAACCACGCTGATTCAATTCTATTTTTAGAACAGATACTGTAAACAGAGGATTTAACTTTTGATCCTAGTTTCGTAGTATCATTACTTATATATATTTTCGATAAGTGTTCACAAGTAGGCTTATTAGTCTATTTTTAATATTAATACTTACACGGCTAACCGGGTGTTCTCCATATAACATGAAGGATGGCGATGAATTCTAAAAATTAAAAATACATTTATATTTATATAACTAATCTGAATTGTTTCTAGAATGTAACTGTTGTCAAACAATTCACATCAAAGGGAAATATCGGAGTTGGATCTAAAGTCATTTTGTAATAATGCAAAAACAGGTAATCAGCATATTTTATCTTATATAACACGAGGTCTTCCTGCTTGTGGGTTTGTATTAGCTGCATGAAAATAAAATAGCCTAAAGATTATTTCACATTATTATAAAGTACAAACATATATATCATCTTTCATAACATGGCGTTTACCTTTTATGATGCCTTGCATCGGATGTGGGAAATAAAATAAAGTTAATATCATTTCAAATTATTTTAAGGTATCTACATATATCATGTCTAGTGATATATAAGTATCTTCATTAAAGCCCGTAGAAAATGTTTTCAAGACGAGCTGTAATTGAATACTGTAGACAATTTAAATTATCCATGAAAGTGTGTTTATTCTGCTGCATCTTTCTGTTCTGATTCGTTTATAAATAGTAACTAGTTCAGCAAGCCTTAAGGCCAAAGTTTCGTTTACCCAGTTTTTTTAAATTAATATTACGTAATAGTTTAATAGCAGAGTGATGCAAAAGTCTGCCGTTTTATTATAGTTCGCATTAGGACAAATAAATAGTTTTATGACAATAGAAAGAATTTTTAAATATCTCTGGTCCTTGATTGGGGAAGTAATTTATCTAATTTAACGACCTCTCAGTATGGCGACTTTTGATTTAGTATACTATAGACAAATTATTTCATAGTTTAGAGCTTCTAATTTGTTGATTGAATAATCTTTATCTTTCAGAATTACAAATTCAATATCTACAATCTTTATCTCATGGCAACAATTTCGTGGATTGTTTCCGGACAGTAAAACATATAACATGTATAACAAATATGGCGACAATACATATTTTATTTCATAATGTTAGATTCATATGCGTTGAATATTAATTTGAAAAACTGCATTTCAATCATGTTGTTCAACAAGTTAAGTAGAACTATTATAATTCTCTAATATATCGTATGTAAGGGTGCTGTGATTAATTAAATTCCATCTATCTCTCTTCTGTATAAAGACGAAAAGATTAAAGATGGTGACATTGACTTTAATGAGAACGATGATATCAAGGTTCAATGAGATTACCAAAACTTTTTTTTTGAAATCCAATCTTATCAGTTGAAATGCACACAATTTTCTGTGACGTATGAAAAAATAAATGACAAAAATACTTTTAAATGTTGATAGTATGAGGAAAAAGAATAGCGTAGGACTACGAATTTTCAGAATAAGATTTTAAACTTTTTTGTATTGCCATTAATCATACATCTTATATGGTATTTCTTTCCTGCTTTTCATATATTTGAATTTATCTTAATATTTCGTTCCAACAGTATTATCAAAACTGCTTGAATGTTTGTGGTATAAACAAAATGGTATAGAAACAAAAATTATTGATTTAAAAAAATCACCACATATCTGAATAACATTTTTGTGTGTGACAGAATCTGTTTGCCGAAGTCATAAAGTATTATTAACAATATTAATAATAACCACATCATGCGAGAACGCTTAGAAAGGTCATCGTTTGCTATCTTGTAATATGATGTTACTTTCTTTCTTTAAAAAAATCGATGATTGATAATGTTTTGAATCAACAATAATACTATGGTGTATTTAACTGATCATCCCACCCAAACACAGACATTTTTTATGATAGGGCTGATACACGTTAATGCAAATGAAGAGATTGAAGTTGTTGATGAAGTAGCTTTCAGTTATGCCAATTATTTGATGATCTTAATGCAGCGGACGACGCTTTCATCTAGACACGCACCACACCTTTTTGTACTGTTCTTTGATACTATGAATCTAATAAACAGTTAGTTCTAAAAAGATATATTGGCTTTTTTGCAACACTATTTGAGACGTTTAAAATGGCGTTTGTCTCAGAAAAGACCAATTGCAAAATGATTTCAAAACAGCGTTATATAAAGAGGTACTTTTACGAATGTTAGAAATAGTGACATTGAATTACTGGCAAAAATACGAGCAAAACATATATACATAAATAATTATTCTGCACGAATATCGTTCACTGCAGTAATTGTCAATTACGTTTTCCCCTGACAAGTTTCATAACAGTTTTGGAACAAAAAAAACATTTTTCAGTAGTTCAGGACAGTTTTCATAAAATGACGACACAAAAAATATAATTATTTAAATCAGAAGACTGTATGGCTATTATAGAATAAAACGTTTGTACCAGATGTTATTTAGCACACGAGTTCAACAAGAACAGATTACAGAAAATACCACCCATAAGTTTCAATTTACTCGACACTCCTACAAAGTTTATTTATAATTATTATTAGTTTATGACATCAGTGCAATACTGGTACACTTTAATGACCTACGCCCAAATATATTCATACAGAGAAATTTTCATAGATAAAATCCAATTTGAGAAGGAACAGACATAATATTGAGGGTCAGTGGGTGGATAGCATTTTGTTTTATCTGCAACTTTAAGGACGTGACATCAACTTTGATCATATAACAGGAAATTTACGAGAAACATGCGGAGTTTTTTTGGCAATACTTAGTCTGAATGCCATAGCCAATAAATAGGTTTGCTGAATATTGACGCTCTGTTATTTTACGCTCATTAAAAAGTCGTACTTGTATTTCTTCCAAAACGGAATATCAAAGACACATATTAAATATTACGAAACAATGTTTTCAACTTTAAAGATGATTTATGATGTGAAGACAGTATTGTCTATTCTCGCTTGTTGTTAGTCTGAAGACGTTTTTAACCCATTTATGCCTAATCGATTAAGCCATCCGTATTAGTTGGACGAGTACATTTACAATTAAAAGGGTTTCTTGTATTAATATTCAATTTCATTCTATTTAGGGAAGTAAGTTCTTTATGCAAACAGTGAAAACCCTGATCAGACGCCGCATATTGGTTTATATGGCGGCGTCTGGCGTCTGATCTGGGTCTGCACAGTTTGCCTATGTAAACTTTTGAAGACGCTAGGCATTAATGGGTTGAACTATAAGAAAGTGCTCTTCGTGACTTCGACATTAATCTTTGTAAAAAAGTTATCTTAATGTTCTCATGTCTTTTTTAAGGACAGATGACTAGAAACGAATGTCATTTTTCCAACATAATCCCACAAAAGGCTTTTCAGAAAAATATATAATTCCCTTAAAAGGACCAACAAATATCACATTTAATTAAAATTGAGATGACGGCTATGCAGCAGACACCATTGCCATAGCGACAGATCCGCTCTGCGCTGAGACATCAATATTAGGACCATTATTATTACCCACTCTCATATAAAATCTTTCATATTACATCAAAGAGAGTCATGTCATCTCCACACCATAAGATCGAATAACTCATATCTAATACCTACAACTTTCTCCAGATCCTACTTTAAAAGACAACGTCTTCATTCATTTTCCTTTTTTAAGAAATAAGAATGATAGAACACCTTGCCCCTTCAAGGTTCTTGAAATTTAATTTGTCCTAAAGAGTTAACAATTTTGGTAACGTTAAGTCTCCTTTATTCCGTCGAAGATTGTTTCCCCTTTTACAACTTCAATCCTAGCTTTTTACATTAGAGTAGCATTTTCTCAAACTGTCTTAAGAAAAAAGAGCTAGCTTTGATATTTGATATATTATCTCTTTATTACATAGAACACTATGGAAATGACTATCACTTCTGTCTAATCCATTTCCCATGTCTCCGCCTGTCAAGTTTATCACTACTTAGCGTGTAAACTAATTTACTAGAAAACAGAGACGTAAATTTCCGTATTAAAGAACAGTGAATAATGAGCAATCCTGTGGGTTTAACAAAACGACCACAAGTCGCCAGAAAGATTGTAAGATGTTTGCGCGTAATAAGTACAACCTTTATTCCTAAATGATTTATGGGAAGTATTTTATGCTACATATACACAACTACATACATGCTTTATTTTGTTATTTAGCGTCTCTAAATGTGATCCTTCTTGTTCATGAATTTATACTGCACCGGAGATCTTCTAACATGCAACATTAACTTTGTTTTCAGCTTTACACAAATGTATCAAAGTGCTAAATTCAAGTATAAATGTTCTAAATATTGTTCATCCAACAACATTCCTTTGATTAGGGTTTATATTTATTTAAAACTTAGCAAGTAAACCTTTAAGTTTGTTTTCATATTTCCTAGTGATGTGATATAAAACGGTATGTGCCTGCCAGTCATTTTTTGTTATTGACGTAATTTATGATAAACAGAATTACTTTATGAACTGTTTTTCATTAAATGAAACAATGCATTTTATTCCTTCAACAGGCTGGTTATTTGTCTCAATAATTTAAAAGATGCACATAGATATTAGTAGATATGAGTCCTTTTAATAGACATGAGTCCTTTTAAAAAGGACCAGATCCACATTATTGCCTGGTAGTGACATTTAATGAAACTTTCATTTTTACCTTGTTACTGCGATTTGCTGATGTTGCAAAAGAAACTCAGCAGCATAACAACTTGTTTTAGAAATTATTTTATAACTTTGCTTTATAAATATTGTACTCGTAAACGTCAGTTACGAAACATTTGATACCGTATCAGAAATCTAGAAGGGAATGTTAGATGTAGCTGATACAAGTATCTGTCTCCTTTAAGTAGACAGCTTTATCACTGCACGCCAGCATATAAATATATATGAAAAATACAAATCACATCAGTAACTTTTTAAGGAAGTACTTGGAAGCCATTGTGAAAATTATAACGCTACCACCTATTCATGACTTTCTGTGAATTTAGTTTTTATTCAAACTCGTTTACAGGTTGCTGGTATAACAATGTGGACAATAATAATGGTTCATTCAGTTTTTGCAAAACTATTGTGTCTTGCTCATTGAACGTTTTTATGCATTGACTATTTTTATGAACAGATTCATAAAATGGAAATTAACCTTTTATAATGTGTTCCCGAAAATAGAACTTCAGTTTACCTTCTCACACATTTGAAGAGGCAATACTATAGTAGTTAAACAATTGAAAATCAAAGGACTGCAGGTCCTAAGAACCACCAAAAGAGTCATCTAAAGAGCTAAATGCCGGGCTCGAAGGTCCGGTACGCACAGAAAACGTCAGACAATATATAGCTTCCTGTGCTATTCTGCTTCATACATTTTATGTAAATATTATACTACTTTCTGTATTCGTTTTCCTGTCTTTTAGGTACATTTTCCCAGAATTTTCATTTTGTTATTGCATTTCGTCGCCTTTGTCTTAACTACCAAGCAAATGTTTTTAGGAAACTCGACTTACCAATACTTAAAGTGTCATATCTACATTTTGTATTACTCGAATTAAGTTAAACTTACAGCGCTCTGCAGACAGGTGTCAGCATCACACAAATGGTATTGCAATTCAAATCTATAAAAGACTGAGAATAAACGAAACTGGGATAGAGCAAAATATGAAAATTTCTTTTCAAAAGTTGCTCAAAGTGTGTCTTATGATCGGTTCAGTTAGAGTTAAACTGCTATGTTAAAGCTTCCTCTGTCACGTACATACCACACTTTTCAAGCCAAATACTCCTAAAACATAAAGTCATAGAGTTAATTCACACCTGCGAACTCCATTTCCATATTGTCACAATTTTGACTCAACAGCTTTAAAGACTTTTGGGTTTATATCGTTTTCTCCAAAAATAAATATAGGAGTAAGGCGACGCATTAATAAGGAAACTAACTCATTCGTCTATTATTTTCCCGTCAATAGCAATATACGTGCATTGACAACCTATTACCTCATTAGAACTTATGTATTAACTGCCCCGTCAATAATTTTATAATAATTTTAATATGTACTCAGATATCTTTTGTAATTATAATAATATAGTAATAATTTAGTTTATGCTATAACATTTTTACAATGTTAAATACAATTCTTCGGCATTTGTTACGTTGTAAGGCAGCTCTTCACACTTGGTGAAAAGAAGTTCAACAGAACCACAACGTCGTAATTATATATTGTTCAAGTCCCTATAACTACTGTCGAACGAAATAACTCCAAAAGCATGGATAATAGACTAATTACATTAACTTATTAGTTAACCCAAACATTTCAAGCCATACATTCCAGTCGTTATTGACAAAATCAGCGTTTGAAGTATGTTATAGCACCGTAACGGTTATTAAAAAGATTTTGAAAGGATTCAATTTTCTGTGAATCAGCTGTTTTCAAGACTTGATCTACTTTTTAGTGTAGTTATTTTGTTGTGGGTTATACGCCGAATCCGTTGAGTAAAGACGGAAAAAATAGTTCTTAGCAAGATTGAAGCAACTGATAGCAAATAGTCTGGCTGCTCAAAAACTGAAAGCCTTAGTCAAATGTAATGATAATAATATTGCATAATTACTCTGTATTACTTGAATATTTAATAAATGATTTCATATTATTCCATTTCTTTTTTATTCCTTTTGATTTATTTCATCCAATAATTTGGAAAATAAATTAAGCTAGTTTGACTGTCATTTTACTCTCATTGACCAGACTAACTAATTAAGGTTTTGCTACTTATCGCGACTGGCCTTATCTATTGAACAAGAAATACTATTTACAAACTGGTATGAGCCCCAGGTAATGTGGTCAATATCAGTAACACATATGAACAATTATCTACATACACAAAAATAAATCACACTGACAAAAAGGAGAACGGCTAATAAATGTGGTACATTGTACAAAGTGGTAAAACTAATGAAGAATCAACTAATAGAATTAAGTATAACTGGTATGAAGAATTGAATTTAGATGTTTTGGAGTGAACATATTTTATTTAAATGTTGAAAAGCAAAGACTTAAAAGTTTTATAGTTGGAATGAGTGTAAATTTTAAACGGCTTTGTGAGTGTAAATAAAACTAAATATATAAATAAAAGGATTGTTGTGCCGTAAAGTACGGAAGAGTATACTGACCCCACTTACATGTTTCATAAGGAGTTTCAAAGTAGAGAAATACATGATAATAACATGGATTTTACTTCTTTTTAAAGAGTTTTATATATAGTTTATATAGAATTTACACTTTCCTAGTCGATTAAATTTAAAAGATTACACCTTTTAAACTTAATTTCTGTCCTGATATATAATTAATATGTGTATCTTCGACGTTTCATATTAATTCTTATTTGTAAAACAGATGTTTCCTTGTAATGAACCTCATTTATTTGTTTGTAAAATGGTTTTTTTTTTTTGTAAACATTATATGTTTCGAACATAGTTGTAAAATAAAGTCAAATATATATGTAAACTATTCTCTATTTTATATAAGAATCTTTTGTATAATAAAATGAAAAGGTCCATTATATGTTAATTAAATGTAAATGGCTGTATATTTTAGAGATAGTATCATTAACTGCTTTTCTTTTAACGAATTGTTTTATTTGTAACTTCAATTACTATAAACAAATATACTATGTAAAAATAAAAACTTGCAATCTTCTTGTTTTTGGATTATTACTTGAAAAAAGAAGCAGAAAATACTTGCTTTAAATACATTCTATTTATATCAAAATCGAAAAGTGTCATTTTATACTACATTTATATAATTGATTTAAATGCATGAAGTTATTTTATAAATTTTAAATGTAGTATAAATTTCATGATTTTCCTTTTCTATGATATAAATACATTAAGAAAAATGTACACTTCTACTAAATGTCGATTAAAACTTTTATTTTTCCTGATATTTGTTAATTTATTGTAAAAATAAGTTTTCAAAAATACCTGTTTGTTTTCTGCGATATAGTATAAGAGAAAATTATCTCGAAGAAATATCTTAAGTATCAAATAACCTCTTATATTTTTTAAATTTTTTATTATGTAATTACTCATTTTTTTTACATGTACATAAAAGATGTAAGCGGGGTCAGTATACTCTTCCGTAGTAAAGGGAGAAAAAAACCATGTCTTAAAAGAAGATTAGGCAAGTAAAAGGTATCAAATTGGTTTATGGTACATTCACACAGCGAAAGCAATTTTTATGACTGACAAAATACTATAATATAAGCAAAAGACTACAAATAAAAACTGGAATGTAAAAGTTGGAAAAGTAAATTATCATATTTTCAGCTTTAATCAAAGAGTGTAGACTTGCTAGTGTCTAGTTTCCGTTTTAACAAAAATATACACCTTCAACGAATCGACAATGTATGCCGTCTTTGTTATTATCATGGTATGATTTCTTCGAGTTCATTTCAGCATATTTAATTTTTGGTGTGTTTATCAATATATCAGGATTTGTCGTTATCAAATTATCATAAAACATAATGGTTAACCAATTTCATTACAATTTATGCATATTCGCCCGTCTTCCTGTTTATTGAATGATATTTCTTGTTAAGAAACGTACTAACGTTTTACATAGATAAGCTGGTATTATTTATATAAATTTGTTGGTAACGTATTGTTAATTTCGGAGTATCACTTCTTTCAAAATATTTAAGTTTTTGACTAGATAATTAATTAACTGTTTACTTCTAATGACACTTTGGCAGTGCCTGATTCCAGAATATCAGAGGTCGCACAAAATTTTTTTACGCTGATTTAAAATCTATTTTTAGAATGAATATTGTAAAACAGAGAACTAAACTTTTGATCCTAGTTTCCTTGTATCATTTCTTCCTATATTTTTGAAAAGTATTGTCCAGTAGGCTATTAGTCTATTTTTAATATTAATACTTACACGGGTAACCCCGATTTCTCCATATTACACGAAGGATAGCTGTGAATTCTAAAAATTAAAAATATACTTATATTTAAATAACCTAAGTTGAATTCTTTCTATAATGTCATTGTTGCCAAACAGTTCACCTCCAGTGGAAATATTGTACTCTTATACTCAAAGAAGAGTTAGATCGAAAGGTATTTTGTAATAATGTAAAATAAATGATCAACATATTTTATCTTATATAACATGAGGTCTACCTGTTTATGGGTTTGTATCAGCTGCAGGAAATAGAATAGCCTTAAGATAATTTCACATTATTATAAGATACAAAAATACATTCTATCTTACATAACATGACGCCTACCTGTATGTGGCTTTGCATCGGATCTGGGAAATAAAATAAACTTAATATTATTTTACATAATTTTAAGGTATCTAAATAAATCATGTCTAGTAATAGATAAGTATCTTCTTTAAAGTCCGTAGGAAGTACTTTCCATACGAGCTGAAATTGTACACTCTAGACCATTTATTTAAGCCGTGTATGTCAGTTTATTCCACTGAATCTGTTTATAGACAGTAACAAGTTCATTAAACGTTAAAGTTTCGTTTACTAAGTTTTTTTTTATAATCAAAATTACGTTACATTTTGATATCAGAGTGACGCAATAGTCCTAAGTTTTATTTAATAATTGTAATTTATTTGTAAAGGCAAGGCAAATAAATGCTTTTGCGACAATAGTAAGAAAAGTTTTTTAGTATATCTGGTCCTTGATTTGGGAAGTTATTTATCTAAGTTAACGACCTTTCAATATCGTGATATTTGATTTAGTAGAACATTAACAAACTATTTCATTGTTTGTCAATATCATATAATACATATGGCGTCACCTTTCTCATGCACCAAAAATTAATTTAAAACTATAACATAACGTATTTGAAGTGATAAAATAGTCTTAATATTTCAGGTAAGGTTTGTAAACAAACTGCTAATATGTCGTATCACAAAGGCAATAATTATTATATTTCAGTGGAATATCCTTATGTTGATACCTACTGTTATTATTAAGCTGATAAATGTTTTCATGGCAAACTTCAAGTTCCTGCAGGTGTACAGTAATTCATGGTTTTATTTCTGTCTTTGATTTCAGAAAAGAAATCTCTCGCATCATATTTTAATCGAAACTAAACCTATATAGCTGTTTCCCGGCAAGCACGTGCCATTCGATAAGTCTTAGCATAGAGGAAAAGTCTATATAATTTATTACTGAGTTTCTGGGTTTAAGACAGACCATCTACGAAATTGCGTGTCTGCTTGTAAAATCTGATAGATAGATAGGTTGGAAATTGGTGAATTGAAATGAAGTAGATATTTAAAATCAAAATAATGTAATTGTTTGGATATCTTGGGTCCTAGATCTTTAGAGTTTGCTACATACTTTCTGATCACAGAATAAACTAGGCTTAGGTACGATTATAAAAATGCACAACCTGGACGGAAAGTCTACACTCTCATGAATATCACACGTTTATAGTATTCATTTTATTCAGATGTAAATGGTTAATAACAATTTGCCTACGCCATATTCTAATACTTAGATTTTTCTGCAGAATTTAATATGATAGACAACGTTCTCTTTCATTGAACCAAGGATGATAGAACATATTGCCTCGAGCAAGGTTCATGATTTGGACCTTCAAATTGTCTTATTTGGTACAGTTAAGCTTCTTTTATTTTGCCGAGGAAGGTTTAACTAACAATTTCTTTTTTTTAAATTTATGGAAAGAATTCTATGCTAAATATACACAAACACACTATGCTAAAAATAGATTTATTTAGTGATTTTAGCATCTCTAAATGTAAACCTACTTGTTTGTGATTTTATACAGCTGCAGAAACCTTCTATCATGTTTGTTTCCAGCATTACTTAATTGTAACAAAATGCTTTTTAGTTATTCATGTATAAATAGTTTTAAAATATTGTTAATCCAATAACATTCCTTTGCCTAAAATTTATTTTATTTTATTCAAGATTTAGCAAGTAATCTTTATAGGCTGTTTTCACATTTCCCAGTGATGTGATATCAAATGGTATGTCCGAAACGGAAAATGAAACATTTTATTGGCGCAGTAATGAAAAACATAATGGACGTTTTTGGACTGTTTTACATCAAATAAAATAACGTATTTAATTATTTCCGCAGGTTGGTTGTTTGTCTCAATGATTTAGAAAATGCATGACATTGTCGTAGATAAGAATCCTTGTCAAATAGACCAGATCCACAATAATGTGGTAGTTACAATTCATTGAATGTATTCGTTTACTTTGTTACAGTAACTGCGATTTGCTGATGTCGTAAAAAACACGACACATTGTAACTTATTTAAGAACTTGTTTCATAATTTTGCTTTAAGAATGTTGTATTCCTTCGCGCCAGTTACTAAATATTTGATACTCTATCAGTAATCTAGGAGGGATTGTATCTGATACAAATAACTCTCTCCTAACTTTAACTAGACAACTTTTTTACTGCACGTCAGCATATACATATGTATGAAAAGTATCAATCAAAGAAGTAAATATTTGAGAAAAAAATATTGAAGCCGTTTTGTTCATTTTAACGCTACTACATAGTCATGACTTCCGCATATTAAAATGCTTTGTATTTAGTTTTTATTTTAATTTAACGGCTAAAGGATGTTAGCATAAAATAATATTTTACGATGGCTCGTTAAGTTATAAAGATACTTGTTTATGGAACGTTTCTATATACTAACTATTGTTGTGAACCAAGTTCAATAGCAATATGTAAAAAGAAAAGAAACGCTGTTGCAAATATAAATATCTAATTTACTAAGCAACTGAAAAAAATCAGATCATTTTTAAATATTTCTTAATTTATTCAAGTTTAAATTTAAAATGGAAATGAAATGAATATTTTACGTTGTTTTCCGGAAAAATAGAGCTTCAGTTTACCATATCACATATTTGAAGAGACAATTTAAATGCTGTTTTATCAGTTAACGTAAATAATTGGTAAATCTGAAAACTGTAGTTGTACGTGATGACATTTATGTTGCATATAAACTGTCTATTACTTGAATAATTATAAATGATTTCTTTTTATTTATTTTCTTCCTTCTTTTTTTGGATGGACATATTTCTGTTTCATCAAAATATTTTGTGATATAAAGTAGATAGCATAATTATCTTCTTCCTTTCATCTGACTAGATAGGCAAACAAATTCTGTTTTGTTACTTTTAACGTTTGCGGCTCTATCTATGGAACAGTTCACCTCTAATGCAAATATTGTACTTTTATACTCAAAGAAAGGCCTTTTTGTAATTCTGTAGAAAAAAAGATGATCATCATATCTTATGCTTAAGATCATCATATCTTATGCTTATGATCATCATATCTTGTGCGTAAGAACATCATATCTTATTTTTACGATCATCTTATCTTATTTTTACGATCATCATATCTTATGTTTACGTGTTCATTCTTATGTAACATGAGGTCTGCATGTATGTGGCTATGCATTGGTTGCAGAAAATAAACGTATGGTATTATTTTTTTACATTATAGTAAGGAATATAAATATATCTTAAATAAGATGAGGTCTGTAAATATGTGGCGTCGGTTGTGGGAAATGAAATGATATTATTTTACATTATCATAAGGTACAAGTAATCATTCGATCTTATATAACATGGGAGCAAATGGTATGTGGCCTTGCATTAGTTGTGGGAAATAACATAAACTTAAATAATTTTACATAACTATATGGTATCGAAATATATCATGTCTAGCAATAGATAGGTATCTTCTGGAAACTCCTTAGAAAATGTTTCCAGACGAGCTGAAATTGAATGTCATTTTTATTTATTATGAAGTATCAAATATACTTTGTCTTATATAGGATGAGGTCAACCTGTATGTGGGTTTTGCATCGGCTGCGGATTTTTTTAAATTTTACATGATAATATCTATTACATTATTTTATTTTATATAAAATCAGGTGTACCTGAATGTGCCCTTGCATCGAAAAAAACTTTATATTATTTTACATAATAATAAGGTATCAAAACTTGTGTATCGTGCCCTGCTATAGATAAGTATCTTCTTGAAAGTTCCTAGAAAATGTTATCCAGACCAAATGAAATTGAATATTGTAGACCATTTAAATAATCCGTGAATGTCAGTTATTTCCGCTGCATCTTTCTGCTTTTATGTGTTTGTAGACAGTAACTAGTTCACAAAGCTTTATGGCCAAGGTTTTGTTTTCTACCTTGTTATGATTTTGATTTATTTGTAAAAGCAAGACAAATAAATGGTTTTACGACAACAGTAAGAACTTATTTCAGTATTATGGTCCTCGATTTTTGAAGCAGTTTATCTAATTTAACAACCTTTCAAAGTCATGATATTTGATTTAGCAGAATATTAACAAACTGTTTATGGTTTAGGGTTTCTTATTTTATAAAATCTAAATTTAAATTATAAATTTATAAATTATTTAAAAAATGAGAATTATGTTCTACTTCAGTAAGTAAAGAATGACAGAGTCTGTTGGAGAGTCTTCGGTGTTACACTGCAATAAAGGTCCTATTAATATGATTGATATTAATGATTTCTGCGATGTAGACCTTCTTATGTATTTACTGTATTAAACTTTATGACAGATAAAACCAGTCGAATGGACGGCAATATTATGGAAATATCATATAATACATATGACGTTACCTTTCTCATGCACCAGAATTCATTTTAAAACTATAACATAACATATTTGAAGTGTAAATTAGCCTTCATATATCAGGTTAAGGTTTGTAGACAAATTGCTTATATATCATACCACAGAGAGAGTTATGTTTCCCTAGAACATTCCTTCGTTAACACATACTGTCATTATTAAACTGATAAATGTTTTCATGGCAATTACGAAGTTCCTGCAGATGTACCATGATAAATGGTCTTATTTCTTCCCTTGCGTTCAGATAGAAAATATCTCTAATCGCTTTTTTCTAAATCGAAACGGTAACAATTATTAAACAACTGTTTCATGGCAAGCAAGTGTCATTCGAAATCAAAACGTACAAACAAGTTTGCTCAATTTAATACGGAGCTTTTGAATTGAAGACAAATGATCTAAGAAATTGTGTAATTGCTTAGAGAATCTGTACAATAAAGCAGATAGATAGGTTGGAGATAGGTGAATTAAGATAAGTAGATGATCTTTTTAAAACAAGATATTGTAATTGTTTGCTCATCTTAGATTCCGAATCTTTGTTTACTGATCACAGCAGAGACTAAGCCTAGGTACGAAGAGCAAAATACACAAGTTACTCTTATGAATATCGCACGTTTATAGTTTTCCTATTATTCAAGCCAAATGGTAAAAAAAAGAATTTGGTTAGAGACACCGTATTCATATTATTATTTGTAGCAATTTTCTATTAGTAACATAGATGCGTTCAACATATCTTGCACCGATTTGAGGTGCAATTGTCTTTTGACCCGCCCGAAACTTCGTCCCAAAATACTTTCCATCCATTGCCCTGTTTGTACTGTAACAAACAGTCAATAAGTTTCGTATATTATATTTGTTTTGCACAGTGATTCAGATATTCATTTCTAATACTTAGAACCTTTTCCAGATTCTGCTATCTTTATTTCCTAGAGCAGTACTGAATTGACAATCGCTCCTGTTTGACCCATTTCCCAAGTCTCCGCCTGTCATGTTTATTACTATTTAGCTGTTGAAACAACTGTAATTATTGTGTAAAACTAATTTTCATAACTTTAACGATAGGAAATGTACAAAAGGCCTCTATGTATTAAATGGTAAATGACTGCTAAGTAATAAGTATTTGTTAAAGCTGCTAGACTCGAAGGGCCAAAAATGCGAATAGAGTTTTAGTTCGTATCAATGGCTTTTTTTAATTTTTAAGGAAAGAAGGCAGTTTTCTGGGTGTCACCCATGAGCAACCAGATCAATAAAGAGTTGTATTCAAGTAAAAATGTAAGAATGATTTTACGTTAAGAATCCAACACAAATTTCTGTGTCTAGTTTTAGGTTTATATTTTTAGAAGGAAAAACACCGATCAATTTGATGGGTTTTTTGCCATTTTTCGCCAGTATTAAGAGGTTTTGTCCTGAAAGAAGTGTGAGCTTGATATGACCATGTATAGCTGCTTCACATTGACATACAACTAATCGGAAAATTCGTTTTTTAAAGTAATATATTAATATATAAAAGTTGTTTCAGAAATAACAACTTTTATGTCTATTATACCATTTTAATTCTCGGTAGCGCTTTCAATTTATTATAACATATCTTCAGACGAAATTGTTGACATGATGTGTATTAAACATGGCGGCTACCTGTATGTGACTTTGCATTCGTTGTGGCAAAAAAAATAAAAAAAATAACGTTTTTACATTAATATAAGGTATAAATATATTTTTTTATCTTATATAACATGACGTCTACCTGTATGTGGACTTGCTGGAAATAAAATATACTTAATAACATTTTACATAATTAATATATGGTATCAAATACATCATGTCTAGCGATAGCTAAGTATCTTCTTGAAACTGCCTTCAGTACGTTGTCTAAATGAGCTGAAATTAGATATTGTAGACTATTTGAAGTAATACTTTCCCAATGAATGTCAGTTTATACCGCTGCATGTGTTTATTGATAGTACCTAGTTCATGAAGCTTTATGGACAAAGTTTCTTTTACACAGTTTTTGTTTGAATCCAAATTACGTGTTATTTTGATATCAAAGCAATGAAATAGTGTCCCGTTTTACATAATAATTGTGATTTATCTGTAGCATCAAAACAAATATATACTTTTCAAGACAATAGTAAGAAGTTATATCTGATTCTTGATTTTAGAAGTAATTTATCTGATTTAAGTACCTATCAAAGTCATCATATTTCATTCAGTAGAATATTTACAAACTTTTTATATATTTAGAGTTTGTATTTTTTCTTTCATAAAAATAATGTTATTCTGTTTCAGTAAATGAAGAATGGTAAATTCTGCTGGAGTTCTTCGGCGGCACATTACAAAAAAGGTCGTATTATTATGATATATCAATGATTTTGTCTGATAAGACCAGTGAAAATGACAACATTGTTATATTAAATATTATATATGAAAACGTTTTTTTTTGTGGTATACACCAAAAATAGTTTTAAAACTACAATATATTTGAAGTAATAAAGTGGCCTTTATATTGCAAGTTAAAAATTGCTAATAGATCATATCACAGACGATAATATTTCCTTGAATTATTTTTTCGTTGATACATACTGTCATTATTAAGCATATACATGTTTACGTTCCTGCAAATGTACCTTGATTTGTGGTCGTAGATTTTTCTTATAGTCCAGAAAGAAAATCTTTTGCATCACGTATTTAAATTGGAACGAAACCTTTATTATCCAGCTGTATCCTGGCAAGCGTCATTCCAGTAATCAAAGCATAGAGAAGAAGCAAATTTTAAGACTTTAAGAAAATTTATATCCCCTTAAGTTGCAGTAAGGAAGCAACAGATTAAGAGAAAAGGCTATATTATCAAACATGTACATTCTCAAATGTGAAATAGAACATACAAACTATGTTTATTTGTTTGTTGTTGTTGTTGTGTGTGTTCGTGCGTTCGTGTATGTGCAAGTACGTAGGACAAACGTTACTCAAAATGACTGAAAGAATTAAGGAATATGTACTTCACTGATCATGCTGACTGTATGTGAGTCCTTGTGATTCTTAAAGTTTTTTCTTAATGCTATAGACAAGCATACAAAGTTTCAATGAACTGCACTACAAAGTAATAGCTGAAGATGGACCTATTGCTTACACTGTAAAATATCAAACGGATATAACTCAGTTATGAGAGGTCATATACTGCGTGCATTTGCAAAACAAAGGGCTATAACTCATCTATAAATTCGTAAGTTATGACGGCAGCTGACAAGTATCGTTTCCTTATTTTCATTAATAATCTCGCTGACTTACAACGAAATCCATGCATATAGGAGTTAGGCGGGAGATAAAAAGTCTACATATTTTATTACTTTTTTCTCGTTTTAAAACAGGTTATCTACGAAATTGCGTCTTTGCTGGGAATCTGTACACTAATACCCCCTTCACATACACGATTTTTCTTACGAGTCCTTACGGATCGCCAGATCGTAGGTACTCGCAAACATCCGTAAATAACTCGGTGATATCCGTAATAACTCGTTACAACTCGCAGATACTCGTAGCTATTCGTGAAAGGAGAAACAAAATTTTGACATGTCAAAAATTTTTCTACGAGTGTCCACGGATTGATTTTTCCGTAAACAGCTCGTATCAATTCGTAAGTATCGTAAACAAGTCGCAACAACACGTAAACGCTCCGTAAAACGCTCGCAAGAGTCCGTTAACGATTTGCATAATTTTGCCTTACGGTTTGTTACGACTGGATTAAGTATGTTTGCGAATCGTGACGTGCTGTTTACGATTAAATTCGGGTCTATTCGCGATGGCATTGCGATAGCTTTACGGATTACTACGTACAAATAAGAGTTACTACGAACACATTACGAGTACTTACGGGCACTTTACGAATATATACACGTACACTATGATTAGGGGAAGACATCAAAGCACAAACATCATTTCATTTGTGATTGAATATCTGACCATCAGATGAACTTCCATAAGAGCCGGTGCTCAACCACACAAACTTGCAGTCAGCATCCACTATAGCCATCATCACCACAGAGAAAAAGTTCTTGTAGTTGTAAAACAAGGAACCAGAATTAGGAGGCTTCTGTATTCTGATGTGCTTGCCATCCAACGCACCGCAAGCATGTGGAAGGTTCATACACTTTCAAACTCGGCTGATATGCGCAACCAATCTGCTTTCGTTATGTTGTCTGGCATGACTTCTTTGTATGCTTCGTAAATTGCCTCGCAGACTTCAGGTACAAACAATGATATGGTGTTACGGGCAACACGGAAAGAATACATAAGATCTGCATAATTTACACCAGTAGCTAGATGTCTAAGTGTAACAGCTAACTTCAGTCCAGGCTCAAGCGGTTCCCTGAAAGTAGACAAACAAATAAACATTATTTAATATTATTTAGAATAAATTAGTAGCTTTCGCTTATAGCTCAATTCGTATTTGTATCTATAACAATTAAAACATAGGGCTTTTGTAATTCTCTTGAATCCGCTTCCTGGATAAGAACCAGTTCTAGGTTGCTATAAGAAAGTTTTGCCGGGATTCGAACAAAGTGTAACATTACATCAGAAGTAATCAAGAACTTAAGAAAAATAAACATGTTCCTAAATGAAGTGGACTTTTCTTGATAGCAGGAGTAACCCTGTCAAGAATCTCTCCGAACAGGTCAGCATCATCTCGGAGAAATTTCTTGTAGCTAGCAGGGTCTTCTCGGTTCAGCTCATGGAGAAAATGATGATACTGACCAAAAAGAACCCTGCGCGACAGCCACGTCCAGCACCAAAACCTTCTGCGAGCTTGACGCCTCCTCCGTTTTCTCTGCTGCGGTGCCTCTCCCTCTTCCATCTGGGCTAGGGGAAGGAGTAGACGTTAAAACGTTTCATATAACAACAGTCTATTTCTTTCATAAGACATGTTGTCACTTTGGATGAAAGTTGTAAGATGAAATGTTGGAAAAATGTAGAAAAACAAAGGAGAAAAACAAAAACGCAAGGACTCGTAGATATCCTTAATTAAATTGCACACATCCGTAACAATTCGTAAACAGGTCATAACTAACACGTAATATCATTTACGAATCGCGCAATTCCGTAACATACTCGTTATAATTAGCAAAAAGCTCGTAACATGTCTTAAACCTGTCGTAATTGTCCGTACTGTCTCGTTACAAACCGTGGAGGTTTGTCGTAAATACACCGTGGTTACTCGTTATAGTCCGTAAATAGTTCGTAAACATACCGTAAAAGGGCTGAAATCGTTGGGATCCGTCAACATTTACGAATATGAGCAAACGTAAGGACTCGTAAGAAAAAATCGTGTATGTGAAGGGAGTATAATAAGCAGATAGACAGATTGGCGATTGGTGGATGGAAATAAAATATTTACAAACAAATTATTGTAACCGTGCTCTTATCTTGTCCTAAAATCTGTTGAGTTTGCATTATTTGCAGCGGCTTAGTATCGGTAGATGCGTCGAACGTTCTTTGCATCTGTCTGACTTGCAGTCTTTCTTTGACCCGTCTGAAAGCAAGCACTCTGTGTATTTTCGCGAAGCCGTGGAACATTGTTAAAGAGTAGCATTCAGTTTGTAATGTGTTAGTTTGAATGGAAAAATGTTCATCTAATCGAAAAAGTTCGGAAGAAACGTCTAAATTATGCCGCCAGATGTGCATGCGCAAAATGTTGCGTTACACCATTCTTTCAGTTTGAAAGACATATATCGGACCGTATTATCAGGCCACTCAATGCATTGCGTACAAAAGCATGCAAGCACAATCATTTGTAAATTTTAATTATGCATTCACATCAGTTATAAAAACAGAACAAATATGAAGCTGCATAGTAAATTATTAGCGTCAGTGTATAATATGTTCCGAATGTTTTGTCGTGCGTGCCAAATTTTGATAAATTTATATTTGAGATCTTTATTATAATTTCCGAAGTAGTAATATCATAATTTACAATATAAAGAGATTTTTCTGCCTGTCAGAATGATACAAAGAGGAATAATTCATAGAGAAACTAACTTTGAGAATCCTTCAAAGAGTTATCGATCTTTTATCCTCATATGAGCAAGTTATCTGCAATTTACAGAAGCCTGTTAAGAAAGAACAAAATGTACCATACATATGTTTATTTATTTCTTATTATTTGGTTTGACTTTAAGTAAATGAAATAGACTGGAAACATTTATAACAATGTAAAAATATTAAAATTATACTGTTATCATAACAATAAATTATGTCCCCCATTGTAATTTACCTGTGGATGCTACGTAAATAACAACCTTTACGGCACTGTTTAGAATCATATTTCAGTTTATGGTGTCTGATTAAGAAAACAATTTACTGAAATGTTTTTGTTAATGGAACGTACATTTGATTTATGTTCGGTCATTAAGCACAGATGAAACAAAATATTCTGCATAAGAAGTTGTTTTGACAGAGCACTATTTCTGTATAACATGTTGCTGTGACAGAGCACTGTCCCTGCAAAAGAGGTTGCTATGACAGACCACTGCTTCTGCGTAAAAAGATTGCTGTGACAGAGCACTGTCTCTGCATAAAAGGTTGCTATGACAGAGCACTGTCTCTGCAAAAGAGATTGCTATGACAGACCACTGTCTCTGCTTAAATGTTTGCTATGACAGAGCACTGCTTCTGCGTAAAAGGCTGCTATGACAGACCACTGTCTCTGCTTAAATGTTTGCTATGACGGACCACTGCTTCTGCGTAAAAGGTTGCCATAACAGAGCACTGTCTCTGCAAAAGAGGTAGTTATGACAAAGCACTGTCTCTGCGTAAAAGGTTGCTGTGACATAGCACTTTCAGATTCTTTGACCCTGAACGGAGGAGATACTATTTCAGTTTTGCTAAATAAACTAAATGTCTTGACATCCCATTATTACAAGGTGTTAAAGCTGTAATTTCATGGATATTTTTTGTATATACTTAACAGTAGTACAATTGTCTTACTTTATAACCACGTAATACGAATTTAATGTAACACGAACATTGATGGTGTCTATAAACTGCTTGATAACTTTAGTTTTTATCATATTACAGACAGGTTTGTAATTTTAAAACTGTTTAATTTTGAAACATTGGTTTGGAAATAAATACCCATTTAACACTATCTATATGTATCTTCAAGTTATCTACATATGTTTGCCTGATTCATCGTATATATTTCTTTTTCACTTTAATGATGCCATGGATACAAATATACTTGCATCACTGGAACACTCGTGACACAAACTGTTATCTGCAGAACTCTAATGTTCCTGCAGCAGCCTAGGCAGGTGTCCTTAGACCTATAGTATTTTACTTACACCACAACCTACTTTTAACCTTTATTTGCGAGAGACACTTTGAAATAAAATGCCTCTTGTCGCGAGCTAGGATTATTGCTTTTTTTAATTAAGCGTAAAATAAACTTGTCTAATGTTTTTCCGAACATCTGTTGTTTTTTACCATTTGCAAAAAAAGAATAAATTGTAATATATACGTGTATTTAATGAAAGCTGTTTTGGTAACCGACATTTTTAAATAACCTTTCAATAAAATCTTAGTAAATAAAATGCTATTTGTCGACTGATCATTAAAATGAAAATGGTCATCTCTTTCTATCAAAAAATGTCCTGTATAACCAACTTCCCAGTATATTTGATACATTGTAATCTTTGAGTGATGCAAGACAAGCAATAAAACATTCAAACATCCTGCAATACCATTTTAATCCCCCGCCACAAAGCGGGAGGGGGTTATAGGAATGGCACTGTCCGCCTGTCTGTCTGTACGTAATATTTTTCATTTCTGCTCCGTATCTCCTATACCTTTGAACAGATATTTTTTGAAACTTGGGTCAAATGTTTAACTCATTGAGACGATATGCTGAACGCATAGTCCAGCCATGTCAGTTTAATGCCAAGTTCACGCTTGAAGGTCATTTGTTTCAGCCTTCAATTTTGTGTCCGCTCAATATCTTCTATACCTTTGAACCGATTTTCTTGAAACATTGGTCAAAAGTAGAACTCATTCAGAGGGTGTGCTAAAGGCACAGCCAAACCTCCATCTTCCGTCTGTCTGTCTGATTGTCTGTCTGCCTGTTCGTAACATTTTCGTTTTTTCGCTTCATATATCATACACCCTTGAAATGATTTGCTTTAAACTTGGGCCAAATGCCTAATCTATTTAGGTGATGTGCAGAACGCATAGTCCTGCTGTGTTAGCTCAAGGTCAAGTTCACACTTGAAGGTCACTTGTTCGAGACTTTCATTTTATGTCCGCTCAATATCTCCTATATTCTGTAAACTTTAGTCTGATATAAAACTAATTAAGAAGATGGGCAGAAGGCATGGTCAAGCCATGTCATTTCAAGGTCAAGGTCACACTTGAAGGTGTTTTGTTAAAGTTTTCAATTTTGTTTCCGACTAATATCTTTTATAACTTTGAACCGACTTTTTGGCAACTTTGTCAAATGTATAACTCTATGTTGATGTGTATGCAGAAGGCATGGCCATATCTCATATACCTCTGCATTGATTTTCTTGAAACTTGAGTCAAATGTTTAACTTATCTAATGATGTACAAAATGCATAATCCAGCCAAGTCAATACAAAGTCGAGGTCACACTTGAGGATCATTTCTTTCAGCCTTCAATTTTGTGTCTGCTCAATATCTCCTGTACGTTTGAACCGATTTTCTGTAAACTTTGGTCAAATGTACAACTCATTATTAAGAAGATGTGCGAAGGCATGGTCAAGCCATGTCATTTCAAGGTCAAGGTCACACTTGAAGGTGTTTTGTTAAAGTTTTCAATTTTGTTTCCGACTAATATCTTTTATAACTTTAAACCGACTTTTTGGCAACTTTGTCAAATGTATAACTCTATGTTGATGTGTATGCAGAAGGCATGGCAATATCTCATATACCTCTGCATTGATTTTCTTGAAACTTGAGTCAAATGTTTAACTTATCTAATGATGTACAAAATGCATAATCCAGCCAAGTCAATACAAAGTCGAGGTCACACTTGAAGATCATTTCTTTCAGCCTTCAATTTTGTGTCTGCTCAATATCTCCTGTACGTTTGAACCGATTTTCTGTAAACTTTGGTCAAATGTACAACTCATTATTAAGAAGATGTGCGAAGGCATTGCCAAGCCATGTCAGTTCAAGGTCAAGGTCACACTTGAAGGTCATTTGTTGAAGCCTTGCAGTTTCGTATTGTCAGTGCAATTTCATGTTTCTCGGACTACTTTAGACTTAACTAAACACCTGCGGCGGGGGATATAGCAGTCCTTGGACCGCCTTGTAGAAACTGATAATTAAGCCAGAATGTATATGGTTTTAGGTTTTATTTACAAATATTTAAAATACTTGTCCACAAAGTGCTATTCTATAACGCATTTAAATAATAGCTTAGCAGCAGTCTTGGGAATTTAATTTTCAGCCTTGCACTGATGTTTTTTTTTACAGATGTAAATACATTGTATTGAATGGAAAATTGCAAACTTCATGGAAAATGTTTCCATGAAGATGATATCTTGTAAGCCTTTAAAAGTTTTATATCATTTGAATTGTCAATTATATATAAGATTATATATTACTTGTAAAAGAAGAAAAAACAAACAGTTTAATACTATCAAATGCTGACAGAAAAATTCAAGATTTTCAAGTCTTTGGTTACAGAATCATAACCTAAAATTTAGTTCATTCATGTAATGTGAATGATGTTGAACCACTCAATACCTTTTGTAAAGGATCAAGTCTACATTTCTATGCATAATAAGTAAGCTAAACACATTTATATGAGTATATATAAAATTATTGCTTTTTAAAATATTGGATTGATAGCAATTGAATGATTACTTTTATAGTTTCTACACGTTATTAAGAAAACTTTTTGATTGTTTTTCTTTATATTTTCGATTATTTGCATTTTTCACAGAATAAGTCAGTGGAATACCTACAAAAATGCAGTATAATTCAGTTAATTATAGGGTATAAAAGGAGTGTTTGTTTATTAAATATTGTTAGTCTTTACAAATGCTATACGTTATGAAAATATGTTGCACAGGATAGATATTTTGTGGTATGCTCTTTTTTT
Organism: Cyclina sinensis; assembly: GCA_012932295.1. Lineage (NCBI taxonomy): Eukaryota > Metazoa > Mollusca > Bivalvia > Venerida > Veneridae > Cyclina > Cyclina sinensis. The sequence goes on along the minus strand of JAAONU010000002.1, from coordinate 10,464,536 downwards.
GCTTTAATCACAATGTTTTAAGTCAAAGTAATGTTTATATTATGATAAAAGTACAAAGATGTAACACAACAAAAGACTAAGTACAGGTATAATCAGTACATTCGTATATCAAATTCAGACATTTATTGAATTTCGTACTTCAAGATGCCTTTTATCTAATCTGTGGAAAACTCTCCATATCTGTGATATATATTCATGACTTAGTTATTACCACACAGCTTCAGAATTCAAGTAGGTGTCGCAGTGTATAAACACTTCTTTTTACTCAAATTAATTAAAGCTTAATTAAACTAGAATATCGTTTAGCTACGCTTGCGACAACGTACAGAATTGTAAAAAATAACTCTGGTATATGTCCTCATTCGTAAAAGCGAATATTTATATGTGTCGCGTTTGGCAAATGTCTTTTTGGGTGCGTAAAAAAAGTCGAGGTTTTAACGGCTATCATTTTAATTCTTGATATAATTTGCATTTTATCCTGCTTTCGTCCTTAGTAGCTGTCGAATAAAACCCTGCCGGATAAACTTATCTATCTCCAGACTGCGTCACATGATCAAGTAACGCGTAGGAATAAATCTGTAATAGATAAAAATATTTATAAATTATATAAAATTTTGATTGTTGATTAGATGTTTACTACAAATTTACTACAAGTTCTTTCACAGATTGTTTTAAGGAATTTAAGTCGTGTAATTGTTAAACGAATCTTTGATTTTTTAGTGAATTTCAGGAACTTTTTATCAAAGACGGAACAGTATATACATCAGATAGAGCGGTAATGCAGTTAGATACATTAAATCGAGCTTAAAGCAGGATAAATCAAATACGTGGTTGGTTCCGTTAAAGCTCGCCAAGATACGGTTTCTCGCTCACCGGATAAACCCTCTCCATCTCGCAACCATCCATATATTCTCTACATCTTTAAATTTGCATGAAACCGTACCTAATTTATATAATATGTCGTCTTGATATCATATGCAAAGTATTTATTTTCGGTAGCAGGACTGTCTGATTTCGTTAAAACTCAAGTTTCGATAAAAATCACCCATAAGGTTTATTTCGTAGTGACGCGTCACAAATGCATTCTGCCTCTCTGAAATGTTTTGTGTGGAATTTTATTAAAGGTAAAAATTACACAATGCCTGTTTACTGTTACAATTTATTCACTGACACTGCTATAGTGCTTACGGGTACAGTCATGCATGCTGGCACCTTCATCAAGCTTGTTGACAATGATACCATGCTTGCTGGAAGTTACAACTTTTTCGTTTTATTGCTAACTTTGAGACATTGATCACTATAGAGTTACTAGCTGTTAATGCGAGCCTTCCTTAATATTTATTTATAACCCAGAAAAGCATAATATGGTGTTCTTTATTGATACTGACTGTTAAAAATCTTACATCATATTACAATTTTAATATAAAGATGGTTTTGACATTGTTAATTGCTTTCCAAATGTCTTATCGCAGACTGTTATCATTAAAATTTAATATGATTTCAAACCTTCTTTTTGCCAGTTGTCGCAGGTGTTTTTCCAAATATAATTGGCATTCATAAATTTCTCATGACCTAATTGTTCCGAACTAGCGCGAGACTTGAGACACAATTAAAAAAACATATGTTGCATACGATACGATTTTGTTTTGAGACCAGAACCATGTCGCCAGTTCTTACTTGTGCAAACTTGTTACTTGTCGAAGTCAACGGAGACTAAACAAGTTTTCCCGATTACTTAATGTACACCACACACGATTTTTACCAGATTTTTAATATCTAAAACAAGAACTGTCACTGTAAGTGACAAATGCCTCTGAAAAGTATTGTCTGCAAGAAGTGTGTGGCTTGAAGCAGCGCTGTTTATGAGAAATGACAAATTTATGCAAACTTTATAGATGCCTTTTGTATAGTAAACAAACATCTGTACCCTTATATTAATCTCAATTATTGAAAATGACAGACAGCTGGAAGGACATTTTGTAATAACAGACTCAGTCTGGTGAACATATGTGCCAATCTATTTTAAATACTGTGATGTACCAACTTGAAAACAATTCAAAATCATTTTGCTATTCAAACGACGGACAGGCAGACGAACGGAAGAAGGAACAGTTTCAGACACATTTCAATAAGTTGTTTCCTTGACATTGGAACACAGGATCTTACTACAAATTGACAATGAAAAAACTCCTACACAATGTGAAAAAGTGGACCTGTATTTTTTCAGGGGTGGACGGACTGTGCGATTACTATATGCCAGCTGCGAGGAAATAAAACTGAGCGCAAATATGTAAATTGTCGTAGTCAGGACCTATCACTGAAGACTTCTTGGGACAACAGCTCAATTTAAACAAAGAACATACTGTACATTATATTTAGAATATAATAGTTGAACATTCTGAATGTAATATATTGATAAAGTTCACAATTTAAAGTTGAAAGCTCATGCAAGTTAACTTACGTTTTCTGTCTTCGTCTTTTTTAGGAAAAAACATATAATAAAAGTCAAATTTCCCCCAGTCATTTACAAATAATAAAAAAGTTCAATATTTACAGACGAAAACAAGTATTCTTTTCGAAAAATAAGATCAATTGCTTTAGCTAAGAATTTGATATCCGCTTTGTTATAAACACATAGATATTTCAGAAGATTTGCTGCAAAATTCTATCAGCACATTCAGTTTATAACGGAACATCTGCAGCAATACTGCAGGTGACACAAGTGTGTCTAAATGCAAAGTCCTTTATTGCTTTCAATAAAGTTTAGTGAAGAAGCTTTTCAGTCATTATTGCGAAAGTTGTTTATTTTACATCAATCTAAGGCGATTTAGTTTAGTATAAATCTTTTATTTTACTTCGACTGGAAAAAAAGTCCTTGTAACATATACCGATCTGTCTTGAGGATTGCTTGCTGGGTTCAGACCTGTACTCGCAGCGAAAGATTCTCACTCCTGTTGGGAATCGAACCAGCAACATCTGGATAAGGAGTCCGACCATCTATCACGCGGCCATTGCGCCTCTTATGTAAGCGATGAAATCATTCTACGTTCCCGTTTTCTTCCATTTTATAACTGCATACTGTTTTAAATTAATTCTAGGCGTTATGTCAACAAATTCCATGAACCCATCCTCAGAATAATGTCTTTTAATTTATTTTGTTGGCACTATGTTGTAAAACTGTCTAGTTAACTCAAGAAATGCTCGTTTGATTGAAATATATATTTCGTTTAATAAGTGTTTCACTGGGCAATGTTATTTAAATGGAAATTTGTTCCCTTTTATTTCCTTCTTTAGATGAAATATATAGTTACTGTCATTTTCCAAATGCGAACACATATGTGATTTACAACAGGTTCTTTCAGAGGTTAACAGTCGATTGTGCGTTTGATACGTTATTTAAAGACTGTACTTTGTTACAAAAATAAAACAATAAAGCTACATGCTGCTTATCTACGGACGTTGGCCGCCTTATTTCACTTCCTCATTTTAAGTGAAAATAGGATTGCTGGTTAAAATTCATTGGTGGACAAAATCATCGACATTTCATCGGTCACTTGCAACGAAAAGGAAAGGACACTCGGGAACAAGCACCTAGGCTTTCTGACTCTGAACATAAATGTAATATAATAGGTTCACACGCACTTTTCAATTGCTTTACATTTTACACATTTAATATTCGGTAAAGAAAGGCAACGATAGCAAACTATCGGCGAAAATGTCGCAGTGGTCTAATTCACCATTTTGTTTTTGTTTTTTAGGTCATGTAAAAACGTTTTCTGCGTGCGTATCCTTCCCGCAAAGTTACATTAAAAACTCAGGAAATAAAGTAGGTCTGCATTACTTGTACTTAAATTGTTTGCGTATATTTTCCCATTTTTTCTGTCCGTGTACCATGCGGCTAAGACACCTCTTGTTAATTTTTAGCCTTAAGAAGACTGTCATAAAATGTAAAGTAATCACAATTTACGCTATTAAACGTTATATTACAGTGTTTCTGTTTCCATAAAATCATGCTTTTATATGACAAGACATTTAAAATCAAGATAATGATATGGCTGGAACTTACTTATGTATTAAGATAAAGTCTTACCATTTTACCAGATACTGGAATAAATTTGGTAAATGTCTGAAATATTTCAACATTCCTTCATATTTATCGTTGATATAGATTTCTTGTCTACTAAATGCCGTTTTATGTATTTCAAAACTTTCTAATAATTTTGTTACTTAAATTTTTTGGTCGTTTAAGATCTTTTTTAAGTTTTCTTATCTTTTGTTACTAAAAATATCTTTTTTTCTGAAAGTTCTCTACCATTATATATGCTAAAGATTTTTCCTACCTTATTGTTTCTTAAAGCCCCCTAGAATTTTTTGACCGACTGTGTCAGTAATTCGCCTGTATAGAAACAGGCGTGCTTAGTTAATAGAACCGCCATGTAAAGACTACGTATTTCGTCCTACAAACTAAAAATGAGGTATATACTTAAAATATCATAAAAAGAGTTTGAATATAGTACTATATGACCTTTGAAAGCGTTTCAGAAAATTATCTTTATGGTGGCAGATACCAGTTTCACACTGAAATTTAGTGTCTGATGACTACTCAAACTGTCTGCGCCTCACTGACAATCCCAATACAAACAACCTGAAAAGAAAAGTACAGCTATTCTTATAGGACTGAAGACAATTTACAACAAAAACTCAAATTTCAGATGAAACACTTTTCTAAAAAAAATCAGCTGCAGGAAAGAAACTACTTCTAAGCCCCACTTTTCGACCCCTGGCCGAGACAAATTCTATGAAACAGCAGGTCGCCTGATATTCAAAGGCACACGGTACAGTCATAACACTACATGCTAATTGTTCGTCTGTTATGGCACACCTAAATCAGCTAGTGCTTGATACGTGTCAACGCTACACTTTTTCGTTATCCAGCTCAGACGGCATCCTATTGAACTTCTGCAGCCGAAACCACTGACATAACCTGCTTTCATCAGTTTCGAATTTCAAGCTCCTACTTCATGCAATGAATTTGACTTTGGTTTGATGCTTCTTATAGATAAGTCATTGTTTTCTTTAGACAGAGATGTACTTTATGTGTCTTTATATTTTCCTCCTGAAAGCTCACCTTTTTATACTGGTATAGCTATGTCAGGGTTGCAACAACTTGAACAATTGATAATAAAAAACAATTTGTTAGATTCTGAGCTACTTTTATGTGGGGACTTTAATGCCCGGACATCTAACCTCTGTGATTACACAACATGTTCTGACAATATTCCAGAGCTTAAAGAATTTAATGATATTTTTGATAATGATATTGGTACTGAAAGGGTCTCACTGGATAAAAAAACAAATAAATTTGGGCATGAACTATTAGATTTTTGTAAAGTATTCTCATGTTATATCGTAAATGGCCGTTTTGGCTCTGGAGGCGATGGTTATACATTTATTAATCAGAATGGTTGTAGTATTATTGACTATTTTATCGTATCGAGAAATATTTATGATCTTATAACAATGTTTGAAATACAGGCTAATACAGAAAGTTGTCATTTATCAATATCTCTTGGAGTTAAAACAGGACCATGTGTTAGTAAGAAGAATAACTTTAAAAATGAAGACTTATTCTACGATCTGCATAAGGATAATAGCGAAGAGTACCTAAACTGTTTGTCAGAGAATATACTTAATGGTTGTTTCACTACCCTAGATACCATGTTAGGGGACGAAAACACTGATATAAATACAGTTGTACAGGAATTTGAAACAGCAATATACAATAGTAGTGTTAAGTATCAGATGGTAAAAAGAAAAAAGCCAAAGTCTAATAATAACTGATTTGACCTAGAATGTAAAAAGGCAAAACAGGCCACAAGGAGACTGTTACGAAGGTTTAGACGATCTGATCAAAATTTGAATGGTTATATAGAAAGTAAATGTAAATATAAAAATGTATGTAGACAGAAACGTTTATTGTTTAATCGAAAATATATAAATACTGTAGAGAGTTCTGTTAATAACTCCCGAAAATTTTGGTATGAAATTAAAAAGGTTTTAAATAAACCAAAACCAGAAGCTTATAAATCGCTTGATAAATGGTATGAACATTTCAGTTCTTTATTTTCAAGTAGTAATACTGAGGAGAACATTAATGAAAATTTTGAAGGTAGTTTTGCTGTAAATATGAACTTTGATGAAATTGAACATCTTATCTTCAACTCTGATATTACTGATGAAGAAATATTACAGGGTATAAATTCATTGAACATTAATAAAGCACATGGTGGCAATATCATACCACAACATTTAATTTACGGAGTAAATGTATTATTACCTTATATACGTAAGCTATTTCAGAGATTGTTTACACGAGGTGAATTCCCTGCCAGTTGGGCAAAATCGGTTATCATACCCTTACATAAAAAGGGAAGCTATAATAACCCGAATAATTATAGGGGTATAGCACTTTTAGATGTATTTAGTAAGGTTTATATTTCTATCATTACTAAAAGAATAACATTTTATGTAGAAGCATACAGTAGGCTATCAGAAACTCAAGCTGGATTCAGAGCTGGGTATACTACTGTCGACAATGCCTTTGTTTTATATTCTATTGTTAATAAATATTTAAGTATGAAAGGTAAGACTGTATATGTGGCTTTCATAGATTTTCAGAAAGCTTTTGACTCAGTGGAGCGAGGTCTTTTATATGATGTTTTAAAAAGAAATGGTATCAAAGGTCATTTGTTTGAAGCTGTACAACAAATTTATTCGTCGGTTAAAGCATGTGTCAGATCAAATCAGGGTGTTTCTAATGTATTTACATGTCCTTTTGGATTACGTCAGGGTTGTAGTTTAAGTCCTGTTTTGTTTGCAATGTTTATCAATGAATTGTATTCAATGCTATGTGATAACAACATTAGAGGGATTCAGTTATTTCCTGATATTGTTGAAATATTCATATTGATGTTTGCAGACGATATTGCCTTAATTACAGATACTGTTGTCGGGTTGCAAAAACAACTAAACATTTTATACCAATTTTGTAGTAAAAGCAAACTTGTGGTAAACATTACAAAAACTAAAATTCTCGTATTTAAGCGTGGTGGTCAGTTAGCAAGAAGGGAAAAATGGACATACAATGGTAGCCAATTAGATATTGTCAATGGTTTTACATACGTTGGCATATATTTTTCAAGCAGACTTTCAATGTATAAAATGGCAGACGCCATGTCTATTAAGGCTAAAAAAGTACTTATATGTATTTTAAACTCTTTTCAACATGTTCCATGTTTACCATTCAAAACCTTTTACAAAATTTTTGATTCCAAAATCGCATCTGTCATGTTATATGGGTCAGAATTATGGGGCCTTAAAAAGCCACATTGTATAGAATCACTGCAAATATATGCTTGTAAAAGATTCTTGAATGTAAATAAAACAGCTTGTAATGATGCTATACTAGGAGACACTGGTAGATTTCCAATGAGTGTATATTCTTCTAAACGTTGTATTAAATATTGGGTAAGACTATTAAATCTACCTAGGCATAGATATCCTAGACTATGTTATGAAATGCTTATGTACTATGATAATCTCGGTTACAATAATTGGGTAAGCGATGTCAGAGATAATTTATATAGTAATGGTTTTGGTTATATTTGGGAAGCTCAAAATGTGATAAACCCAAAAATGTTTTTACGTCAATATGTTCAAAAGTTAACAGATCAAGCTTTACAAGATTGGAACGCTAGGTGTAGAGAGAATAGTAAATTATGTCACTATATAAATTTCAAGCAGTGTTTTAAAGTTGAAAAGTATATTAATGCTATAGATGTTGATAAGTTTAGAAGATGTTTTGCAAATTTTCGAAGCTCAGCGCACAATCTTATGATAGAAAAGGGAAGACATCTTAAAATTACAAGAGAAGGTCGTTTATGTATATACTGTGAAACAGTTATCGAAGACGAGTACCACTTTATGATCATTTGTCCTTTGTACTCTAATCTTCGCTCAAAGTATTTGCCAGTGTATTATTTTCAATATCTGTCTGTTGAAAAATTTTATGATTTAATGTCTACTGAAAATGTGAGTTTAATACGAAATCTTTCTATGTATATCTATAATTCGTTTAAAGAGAGGGAACAGTAAATGAAAATATACAGTTAGTGTATATATATTGTAAAATATTATATAATGTTACATACGATATACATGTACTGTGTTGATCATAACTATATACAATGTATTATTCATGTGATGTTGTAAATATTGTGTTTAGGCCGGAGGACTTATATGCAAATAAACTTTGAAACTTTGAAACTTCACACTGAGTGCATTTCAATACAGTTCAATAGGGAAAAAACTCAGAGAACCTCATCCTGACCACTCTGAATACACATATCTAATTAAGACGTCAGCAATACACATATTAATGCATCATACACTATCATTAATAATTTCTACATGGCCAGTTCGAATGTGTGGCTGAAAAACTGGTATATGCTACCTAGGTGTCTTAAATAGTTCTAGTTTTAGTTAATTTGGAGCTTGGAGTTTAATTAGGTAGAAACACGAAAAAAAGACACGAAACTAAACGAGACCACCGAGACGAAACGAGATGTTACGAGATGAGACAACACATGACAACACAAAATAGATAGGAAAAGACAACTTGGTTATGAAAGGTTCACTTGAGTTAACAGGAAAATTGTGTATGAGTTTTGAATATTGTTGTTTAATTGAATATTATGTCTAAAGTAGTTTTCGCTTCACATAAAGCTGTGCACCCTTATTCAGGGGCAGACCTTCGTTATTGAAATTGTATATATTTGTTTTGCAAACGCAGGTGTTTCATAGACTGTTATAATGCCATTTTTATTGTAATTTTAATAATGCGCGAGACTTCAGACACGCACTTTTAGTATAATAAAACCTAGAGTGCATGAAAAAGTAATAAAGAAAATGTACAAGAAAACATTCCTGAACAAGGTATAAGGTGACAGTGAAAACGTCTAGTTTAGAAATATCGGTACTGCAATTTTCAAACAATATATGCCATCAAATGATTTAATGTTATTATATCCTAAGTTGATAGCGGGCATAATGTCGGTTTTGATTTAGATTAACTGACAACTCTTAAAAGAAGATTCTAAAAATTTATATGTAATCAGAATACAAGACACAAATGCAATAGCACAATTTTTTTTATGTTTTACATATATCTAATTTAGAATCACTGGCAAAATGTAGATCATGCAAAATTGGTCAAAATGATACATCGAAGTAATTTGTAATACGTAGTTTATCTTTATTGCAGTTTTTATGTATGTCTGTATTCTCCTACGTCAGCATTTTTTTTTTATAAAATTGAGTTTGCTTGTTCTGATTGATGACAGGACTATAACACTGGCAATATCAAAATAACATAAAAGGACTTGATACTAAACATATCAAATTATATTTAAAAATCTTCTAGACAAATGTCTTGTTTATTTCTATAACGTTGCCATACTGATATTCCTGACACAGGCAGAAAGTGCTGTATTGCATCCAGATTCGTAGTATCAGTATTGAATGTAGCAGTAACCACTGAATTTTGAAAAAAAAACACTTTTAAAACATCTTTTATTTTCGTTTTCTGAAAGATATCATCACACTGATCACAAAAAAAATATTTTTTTTATTGTTATATTCAAAGTTTGAGTTTAAAACAACAACAAAAAAAAAAACATCTAGAGCTTAGAAAATTATAATTGTTGTAAAATAACTCTTTTGTTTTCACAAAAACTTGATGACCTTACATTATTTCTGAGTCTTCGAAGGAAATCATACATTTGTCACTTTACAAAACTTTAAATGACTTTATCACTGACCTATTCTATAACTTGAACACGTTTTTTCTTGTTTTCAGATCACAACGTATCAAAGTAACCTTTGCAGCATTCGTAATAACAGAAAAGGAGAGAACATTGTAAACTGATTTCTCAACACAAAATTAAGTTTCTTGATGTAGGTTATCACACATTTATTAATAACACTTTTTAAAAAATCCTGTAGAAGTATAACGATACTGGACCTTTTATTGTGCCTTCTCAGGACATTCACTTTCATCTAGTTTAAGTGTTTCCTCTTTTCCGGGCTGAGCCCCTTTGGTGTAAGAGTGATTTAAAAAACTGTTCAATTCACATTTGGCTATTTAGATTTTGTAATATTTACTCTTCCTCTCTCTTTCTCTGTCTGTCTGTCTGCCTTGGTTTCTCTTCATTTCAGTTTTGTTTATAGAATACTTTTTAACAACATATTTGTAACAATTTTCTATTCCTCGTACTGAATTTTGTACATATTCTCTATTACAAATGCATATGCTTTTGTTTATTTTTCTTTTAGGTTGATAATCATTATTGACCTTAATGCATTTGAAAAAGAAGTAATTTTAACAGGCACAACAATTCTTTCACATTTGCAAATATTTGTACTTCTGTCATATTGTGTCTTAACGCTTGATTTTGGTTATAATTCTTCTGTCATTTAAAAGCGCTTGTTTGTAGAAAGTTTAAAAATTGTGGTGTTTGTGCGTTGAAAGTTACATTTTTTTCTTTGAATTTTGGATGCTTTCAGATTGCAAGCTTTAGACATCTAGATCATGTAGATCATTGATGTTCAGCTTTGATGTTAGATCAGTTCTGGCTGACCTTATACATATCTAAGCTACTGATTTCTATAACTTGCTTACGCTGTTTTCAATTTTATGTTTATTACCTCCAAACTTTGACATTTTCTTTCCCAAGAGAGAAATTTATTTAATAAGTAGAAAGAATTAGCAACAACAACAACAACCCGGAAAGAAGGAGAACAACAACAACAGCAACACAAAATTTGGTCTTTTACTTGTACTACTATAGAGTTTTAAATATTAAGGTTATACTAGTGATGTGTTTGTGTCATAAGACAAAGTTTGCATGGCCTCCATATCACATGCATATACATTCCTTCGATTCTATGTTGTCATTTAAAGCGGACAAAACTTTTTTTCATATGCAAATTATTATTTCCTAAAGAAATCTTTGTTCAAAACTAACCGAAACTTGAGTATTTGTTTAGAATGATTATAGTGAAAGTTTTTAACATTATTTTTATTAATCGAAAGGCTTTGTTTCTTTATCACCTTGTTTAGAGAAAACAGTGGTCATGTTCCAAAGTAAAACTAAATGTTATTTAATCATTGTTTCGGAGAAACACAAGGTGATCCTGTCCAGGGGAAAATAGACACGAAAGAGTTTATTCCAAATGGCCGCATGAGTAAAAGGGAGGTAAACCTATTTGTGCAAAAATAGAATAAACAAAAGTTAGGTACCTTTATTGCACATAACAGTTTCAATAAAAAACTTGTAAAAATGAATCAATAAGAGTTCATTTCCCTATTGCAAATGTCTGTAAAAGAAAAAACGGGAGGTAATCCTTTCCAGGGAAACACACACACACGATTACCTACCTTTGTTTAAAGGAAAATCCGTAGAAAGGGTAGGTAACCCCATTAAGATAAATTAGTGCACAATGACAACGTCCACTTCATGCAAATACGGCTTGAGAAAAAAGTTAGGTAAATCTGTTTGTAGAAAATAGTAAGAAAAAATGCATTCACCTGATTGTAAATGGCGGTTTTAAAAAGAAGTTAACATTGTCTGAAAAACAATAATGCAACAACAGTTAATACATGTGATTTTAAATGACGTCTTGAGAAAAAAAGAGGACAATTGACTGGACAAAAACCCAATAAAATAGCAGTTTATTCGCCTTATTGTAAATGGCGCTGATGAATTTTGTGGAAAACGTTTCCGGACACAGTCACACACACATACGTTTATTCACTTGTTTGCAAATGCCAGGTCGATAAAAGGGGAAGTTATCTCGTTCGGACATAGATTAACTAACAATAGTTCATGATCCTGATCGCAGATGGCGGCTTGAAAACAAAAGATGTAACCAAACAGAGTTAAGTACCCTAGTTATAGATTGTGGCTAGAGAAAAGAGGACACAACCATGTCTGGGTAAAATTAAGCCAACAATAGTTAGATACCCTGAAGAGAAGAAGAATAGTCAATGTGTCTTTATCTTCTCCTTAACAATTTAAAAAATGACAAAAATCTTCCTACTTGTAATTTATTAAGACTGTTATTTCTTAAGAAATCGGTTTCTTAATACATTTGTCGTTATCATATTCAGTGCTTAATATCAACAAACATATTGTTTGAAGAAGGTTTTAGAAAACCGGTAACCCAGTAATGTTGTACGATACATTCGATCTTCAGCACTTTTGACCTGAAATTAGATACATGACCCACTTTCTAAAACAAGGTTGTAAATAACAGAAGTAACGTTTTTAATAAGTTATACCGGACCATTCGTGTGTCTCTTACTTGAAAATGTAAAGGAAAATCGAATTTCATTCTAAAATAATCAGGGGAGGTCATAGCAATATTAAGAAAGATAAATTGGGAAAAGTGTGCTCAGGACATCGAAACTGATGTGACACTGTAACCTGATAAAAGGAAGGTCAGTATGTCTATGCCAAAGTCTTCAAAGTTAAAAGCGCTAGAATCTTAATTGGAAGAAGTGGTAAGTTCTAATACCCAAAACTCTTTCAATTGCCAAGACTTGTTTTGCTAATTTCTTTTAGAAAGAATGGCTATGTAATCCTTTTTTTATTACACACCATTTTCGTCATTGAAACAGCCTGCAAATAGAAACCAAGACATTTTTTCAAAAATAATTTTAACGTTTTTCTTATTTCCACTTAGAGGCTTATCTACTTTAAGTTTTATAAGTAATGTCCGATAAAGCTTTCAGACCGTTTCACTTTCGGGTCATATAGATATTTTTTTTAATTTCAAGAATAAAATTGACTTTCTTAAAACTTCCTGGATAGTTTTGACATGTTAACGCTTGTTACAATATATGAATAAATAAAAACATCAAACAATTGTTTTTCATGTTCAAAATTGTTGTGCCTATTGTCAAACGTTATTTCACAAATAGCTCTTCATATATACATGAACATCAGTCGATCATGAATACTTAATGAGAACATCAGTCGATCATGTATACTTAATGCGAACATCAGTCGATCATGTATACTTAATGAGAACATCAGTCGATCATGTATACTAAATGAGAACATCAGTCGATCATGTATACTTAATGAGAACATCAGTCGATCATGTATACTTAATGCGAACATCAGTCGATCATGTATACTTAATGAGAACATCAGTCGATCATGTATACTTAATGAGAACATCAGTCGATCATGTATACTTAATGAGAACATCAGTCGATCATGTATACTTAATGAGAACATCAGTCGATCATGTATTCTTAATGAGAACATCAGTCGATCATGTATACTTAATGACAACATTAGTCGATCATGTGTTCTTAATGAGAACATCAGTCGATCATGTATACTTAATGAGAACATCAGTCGATCATGTATTCTTAATGAGAACATCAGTCGATCATGTATACTTAATGAGAACATCAGTCGATCATGTATACTTAATGAGAACATCAGTCGATCATGTATTCTTAATGAGAACATCAGTCTATCATATATACTTAATGAGAACACCAGCCGATCATGTATTCTTAATGAGAACATCAGTCGTTCATGTATACTTAATGACAACATTAGTCGATCATGTGTTCTTAATGAGAACATCAGTCGATCATGTATACTTAATGAGAACATCAGTCGATCATGTATACTTAATGAGAACATCAGTCGATCATGTATACTTAATGACAACATTAGTCGATCATGTATACTTAATGACAACATTAGTCGATCATGTGTTCTTAATGAGAACATCAGTCGATCATGTATACTTAATGAGAACATCAGTCGATCATGTATATTTAATGACAACATCAGTCGATCATGTATACTTAATGACAACATTAGTCGATCATGTGTTCTTAATGAGAACATCAGTCGATCATGTATACTTAATGAGAACATCAGTCGATCATGTATACTTAATGAGAACATCAGTCGATCATGTATACTTAATGAGAACATCAGTTGATCATGTATTCTTAATGAGAACAGAGATGGAGAAAAGAATGGTCAAATACAATCTGAAAAGCATAAATGATATTCAAATTCTTAACAGTTGAAACAGTGGTCTAGTTCATGAATGTTTGGACACTTTTTTAATGAAAAGCTCATTGTTAACAATACAATTTATTTATTCACAAGTTTATGGGAGGCAAACATAAAATAACCTGCTAACTACTTAAAATAAGAAAACGATCTGAGTGATTTGTACCATAAAATTTGTTGCATGTCACAAAGTTTCGAACACTGCTTCAACAGTCTTTATCTTCAAGAGCGCCTGTCTAATCAACGAACGTTGAGGAGCAAAAAGTTGAACTTGGGTTGAGGTTCTCTAGTCCTTTTCAACATTCCCCACACAAGGCACAAATACTAGTCTGAATCTAGGAAAGCAATAATCGAAGGGGATTAAATTAGGTTGAAAGATGTTGTTTCCAATCAATGTTGAAATAAAATTAATGTTTATAAACTAAACTAATCAGCGTTCCAGTCATGGTTAACTGTTTCAACGAAATGCAAATAATGTAAATTGCTTGGAATGGACCATTTTAAATAGTTTGTGAAATGCAATTTGTTCTTATTGCAGTTTGAATATTCATTTAAATTCGCCTACGTCAACAGAGAGAAAACAAAATTGAGTTAACTTGTCCTTTTCTCAAGACAAAACCATAAATCTGGTAATATCAAACTAGTAGAGTGCTTTTGTAATATGTAGATGAAAAAACATGGCATATTAAAGATTTATAAGAAATGATATTTTGTTTGTGTTAAAGCGACTGACTCACAGAATTTAGCAGAAATATATTTTTCTTTAAAAAATTAAGAGAAGTTCATATACTATGGAAAAAAACAACGTAATATTGTGCTTCTATACACTATGAAAACTGAAAAAAAAGTTTTGACTTAACCAGGATTCGAACCCATGACCTTTTGGTCGGTAAAATATAGAGCGACGATCTAGACCACTGAGCCTAGTTATTACGTTTCGTCAAAATTAATGTTACAACTAAAGTATCTACCCCGTGACTAACGGGGTAAATTTTCTACCGATAAAAGCGTGTAAAACTTTATATTTTGATGTTTTCTGTAACAAAATAATGAGTCAGTAACTTAGTTTAGATATGTTCTTCACGATTGCAGCAAGAATTTCAAGATGTAGGAACATTTTCTTTTTCTTTCATCGTCGGTCCATCTGTGAGTCAGTCCCGTTAAAAGTGCATTAACTTAACATTTTTGTACTTTTATCTTTTTTACCATATCCCGTTATTTAGGAAAATATTAGTACGAGCTTTTTATCTGTAAAATGTTTTCAAAATTACGATTTAAATAATTTATAACATTCACAAACACATAGTAGAATATCAATGCAAATGTAATAAAGATTTAATATTTTAAAGTAATAGAGAAGCCACAGCCTTGGACATCCGGTCGCAAGGTCGTTGGTTTGAGTCCTTGCCAGACACTCTCTGTACACTACACGAGCGGCACGAGTAATGGTTTTCAGTCAGTCATCAAACAGGATTAATATTGATTTTATGACCTTAATTCCATTTGGAGTATAAAGAAAAAATCGTGTTAGGCTTATTTTACAGTAGCAGGTCATACTTGCTTACCCAAAAGTTCTCCACAGTTAACGTTGTAAAAAGAAAAAAACATCACAAAAACTCATTAAGTTTATAGTTTGATTGGCAGATTCTTAATTATTTCTTAGATTTTATGGTAGAGATAAGGCAAATATAAATATATTCCAATTCCTCGAGGCTTACGAATAATAAAAAGAAATTGAATTTTCCTATTTTCGAATTCTTCAAGCTTGTTTAGATAAATAAAACTTGAATTATTAGAAATGCACGCATCGTCTTTATCAAAGCCCCCAACACTTGACAGATATTGGTCATTTTAACAGAAATGAAATGATTTCCGCGAAACACAACACCTAAAAAAATGTTGATTTGTGTTTTATTTTCTTTCTGTTTCCGAAGCTGTTGCTGAAATTATTTTCTGGGACACACTCCTTAAAATTCTTGATTCGGGCTTTCCTTTTCCTGGTCCGAAAGTAATGCTGAAACCTCTTTCATAATATAGGTACTTCGTTTGGTAACTAGAATTAGATAGACTAATTGTTATTTCTCTAGCATGGAATTTATTTTTGGAGTAATCTTTTAGGCTTCGAGTCTTATTCATTGTACAAATCTTTATATGAAATTTTCAATGAAAAGAAAAAAGGATTCGGAGAAACTTCTTTAATAGTTCGCCAAAAATTTAAAATATCCCTGCTTTAGTTTGAATGCCTTTACTGCACGTATTTAAGTTAAGTTAATACTAATATATTACCTTTAGCATATATTTTGTTTCAGAATTTGTTATACAATCAAAACGTATTCAGTTTGAAATTTTTCAATATTTTTAGATAAATTTTCTTTGTCAAAAACAATATATAATGAATGTACCAGTTTGCAATACGTGAGGATTTTCCCAAATATTTGCACTATTCTGTATCCTCCGTATGACTCATGCTGACAACACAAACATCGCCTTTACCGATTTCAGATGTCTAAAATTTTGGATATGAAATATAACATAATTCGGTTGTACGAGATAAAGTAAATATACGTTATGAGTGCCTTACTTCTTTAGATATTCGACTAAAACGGTTTTTGTGTAATTATTCTTGTTATGTTCCCGAAAACTGAAGTTGCAAATCATGGAATAAGCGTTTTCCTGAAAATGTAAATTAGACAAAATGTACCATTCAAAAGGGTCTGGAAAATAATGTTAAACTTTACTGCAGTATGAATGTTCATTGATACTCCTTTTATTTGGTAAGATAGATTACAAATGGGTTCTCTGAGTAAATATCTACTCATTATTCGGTATTACTTTATTGAACATTTCAAAATTATACATCTAAATAAATTTCACTTAAAATGGATGTTTATGGCTTAATGTTTATTGACATTTAATAATAGTCTGGACAAAATATCTAATCCTAATGTCAAAGTTTTTTTTCGTGTTTGTATGAAATTCTCCTTTATTCGTCTTTGCCATTCTGATATAACTTTATTCTGTACAGTTTTCTTCAGGAGGTGCTTTGACTATATTTTCATGGAAAGCCAAATTTTACAGAGTTTACTTCGCAAAGATCCAGTTGCCTTTTTCAGAGATAACGCAGCTTAAAATTGTACACTGAGTAATACCTTTCTAGGCACAAGAACTTACAACAAGAATAGGGATACTATCTCTTTTGTAGCTGAAAAGGGTAGAGTTCACTAAAAAATGAATTATCATGTGATGTCATCCAGTGATTTCAGAATTTAAACGTCACCCATCAGGCTTGAAATGCAACGTACGCGGCAAATGACGTCGACGACAGGAAACATACTTCATAGCTACGGAATACCGTTAGGGCCATCGTTGTTAGACGTTATAATCCAGAGGGTGACAATGAGATAGTGCGATAATGCGATGGCGACAGTGCGATGGCGACAGTACGATAATGCGATGGCGACAGTGCGATAACGAGAAGAAGACAATGCGATGGCCTGGTGCGATGGCGACAATGCGATAGTCATATCGTACTGTCGCCATCGCATCATCGCACTATCGCATTGTCGCCATCGCACTGTCGTCATCGCATTATCGGACTGTCGCCATCGCATTATCGCACTGTCGCCATCGCACTATCGCATTGTCGACTATCGCCTTCCGGTACACATGCGCACATCGTTTTTTTTTGTATGTAGTTGGACCCACTTTTAAAAGAATCGGATTTCATTATAACTGTAACCTCTTTTAAGTATATCTTTATAAAGGCATCCATTTTATGTTTCTGCAATTGTTTTTGTTTCGTAAAAATCGCTTGTGTCATACAAAAAAAACGATGTTCGCATGTGCACCGGAAGGCGATAGTCGACAATACGATAGTGCGATTGCGACAGTGCGATAATGCGATAACGCGACTATGCGATAGTGCGATGGCGACAGTGCGATAATGCGATGGCGGAAACGCGATAGTGCGATGGCGACAGTGCGATGGCGACAATGCGATGGCGACAGTATGATATGACTTTGGCATTGTCGCCATTGCACTATTGCGTTATCGCATTGTCGCCATCGCATTGTCGCCATCGCATTATCGCACTGTCGCCATCATATTATCGCACTGTCGCCATCGCATTATCGCATTGTCGCCCTCTGGATTATAACGTCTAACCACGATGGCCCTAACGGTATTCCGTACAAAGTGGCATTTTTTTTTCTTGCGGCATGTTGATCAGATATTATAACTGCACTTTTGAATTACTTTTCAATCACAGGAATCCCTTTAAAAGTGCCATTCGCTGAAATGAATCATTAGTTATTTCTTGTAATGTGAACTAGATTCGTGTGATCTAAAACGTAGATTAAAATGGCAGCTCTTGTATCGAAGCAGTTTAAATAAAAGGTGCTAACTACATACTTGTGTGAGTCACCTTCCAGGAAGGGCTAAAAGTTTTCTCTTTTTTTTTCATTCATTTACTGAACTTAGAAAGTCTGCCATATTTTTATTTAAACGTTAGAGAACTGAAAATGTCTGCGTAATTAAAGGGAGGCAACTGTCACTGAGTTAAAAAGTTTCTATATTTAGTATCATTAATTTTTATTTAATGCGCAACAAAACGCATTTAAAAATAGGTCATCCTTACACGTCACAAAAACAAAGAAGTTGCGGTTTACAAACAAAAAAACTAATTTATAGGTCATGTTAAAAATTCAGCTATTCCATGACATGTTGAAAGGCAGTATAAATGGTGAAAAACTCTGAACTGCAGTTTTGTTCTTAACATTTTATTTTTCATATATTTACACACTGTGTTCAATTTATAACAATGAAATACATAGAAATAGTCTAAACAGATTAACTATATTCCAGTTACATTCTCTCCCTTGAACAAATATTCACTAACATATCTGTATTACACTTTCTTAAACAAATACGATGTGTTTTGAATGTACAATGTTGATCGCCGAGTACAAAAAATATAGCACGAGAAAACAGTTAAATATATTGAGACCTGTCTCAATCACAGTATTCATCAAACTCGTATTTTGGCTACATTCACGTGACTTATCGTATAAGTCATGTCGTTCGGGTAAAAATATTTAAAATATAAAAACGAGATTCTATGATAACGCATTCTTTTAACACATAGCAGCAGGAATATGGCTAGATGACAAAACTGATTCTTGTAGTATCGACAAAAGCACACAGGTGACAAAGTTACAGGCTACGAATGAATAATAATTACATTCTATTGCTTGCAAATTTCCTTAGGAAAACTCATACAAGAGTTGTTTAATACAATGTTGTCGATCGTACTGCTGAAAAGTTTGCTTACTTTTACTGTTCAAATCAAATAATCCTGTTACAGTCTTGTGACGTATTTGAAATTATGACGTATAACTTTGTAACGTAACTTTCGTATTTATTTCGTAATATAATACTGAATTTCTTAATAAATTGTGTGAATTTGATTCCTTAATAGTAATTTATAAATAAACTGGGGTTTAATAAAAAGAATCTTCAGTAAATGAAAAAAGGGAATACCTTAATCTTAGAAATTTCATTAGTAAAAGAAAGAACAAAATGTCTTAATTCATATTAATCCTACTAAACAAAGAATATTTCGTGAAATCTGGAAGCGCATTGTGAAAGAAAATGGCTCGATATTTAAAAGAAAAATAATCATGCATTTAAATTACGGTAACTGCTCGTTACAAGGTCTTGCAGAAAAAATAAAGAATTTGATTCTTTTGCGTTTTAATTTCTCACGCCTCGAGTCACAAATTACGGTTAGAAACTGTTGTCGTGAAAAAAAGTGGTTGTAATTGTCTGAAGCATTTGTTTTCCATTTGAATGATATTTTATGTGACGAGTCGAAAAATACAGTCAAGAAATTATTTAAATCAATGTGAAATAACCGCTCTTGAAAACTTCAGTTATCAATCATTATTAAAGGAATTCATGAAATTCGTTTCTGAAAATCGCTTTTTTGTGATATCTCGGCTCAAAGAAATAAATCTAGAAAAATATCATGAAGTTGCAACTATTATTTAGGACCAAGAGAAAACGTGTGGAAATAATTTGAAGCATTTTAGAGCACAATCTTGCGTTGTTTCGTAAATTAGGTATTTTGAATGTAAATTACATTTTTTAAACATAAAAAAGCAACAATTTCCCGCAAACCGTCGTATAAAATTTGTTTTTCAGTAAGTTACGGTCCGTCTATTATTTAAAAGCGGACAAATTCTACGCTAGGCGGATATCACGTTTTATAGACAGAGAAAAGTCGTTTCATGGAAACACAATAGACCACCGAAGAGTAACGGACATCATGCGCTTATGAGACTGAGAAAAGTCACCTAAACCAATGGGTTTCATTGTAACAAAGCAGACAGAAGATTAGCGGACATCAGGAGAAAAGTCACCTGAACCAATGGGTTTCATTGTAACAAAGCAGACAGAAGATTAGCGGACATCAGGAGAAAAGTCACCTGAACCAATGGGTTTCATTGTAACACAGCAAACAGAAGACTTGCGGACATCAGGTTTATTCTAGACTGAGAAAAGTCTTCTTGAACGTGTTTCATTGCAAAACAAAGATACTGACAAGCCGTTATGATACAGAGAATGTCAACACCAGAGACGAACTCAGGGAACTCAGCAGTCAACAAGGTTTCACTGGATGTGCCAAAAATGGGTACCGTGTTTTGATATAAGTTTCTAAAAAAAAAAAAAAATAAAAGAATGAATGAATAAATAAATACATAAATAAATATAATATTTATTTACACTTTTTACTAAAGGTATCCAGTTCTCTTAGTGTGGGTGTCTGTTTGGACTTCCCAAAAATTGTTTTCAAATTTTAGCAAATATCTGTAAGCTTTCTATAAAAATTTATACCGTTTAAATCATGTAGTTTTAAAACATTTGCACATACACTATACCCTTTCGAGAGTCCACTGTCATCAGCACTTAAAAAAAACATAGTTTAGCGTATCAGCGCAAAGGGTCACGGTGTTTATATTTTCCGTTTTTTTTTTAAATGTAAACAAAAACAGACTTATTCAAATTTACTTATTCATTACATCGTCGCGATCCGCTACAGTAAAAAATGTCTAAATGAGTATAACAGAATGACAAATGAAGCTAATTCGGAGGTATTATATGTTTGTACCATTTTTTTCAGCTAAAGAGCGTTCTTTCGGTTTTTGATATTAACTGTTACTGTAACATTAGATTTACTTATATCGAAGCTATAGAATAGTTATATAGCATTGTTCAGCAGCCTCTGATGATATTCTTACCACCAGATCAATAAATAACCTGTGTTTTCTTGGTGGATAGCTTTCTTGAAAAGTTTAATTTTAGGAGTTTTTTTTAAAGAAAAATGATGGAATACCTTTACACAAAAAATGCCGTAGTTAACTGGAGGGAGAAGCTCTAGCAAACAGTTGGTCCGAAATTCTGTATAAAGAAACGAAAGGAAATTGAAACTGAAATAATGGTTTCTAGACTGGTCACAGCATATAGAAAATATACAAGGATGGATTTTGCACATCATACCAATCATTGGGTAACACATTTTAGATGAAAGAATTTTTTTGGATTCGGTTTATCGTTTTGACTTAGGGCTACTTTTTAGAAGATTACATTCAATTTTGTTACAAAATCAATAAAATACGACACTAAATGATTTATTTCCATCAGTTGAAATATACAAAAGAACATTTTGTCAAAGGTATTCCGATGGCATGTGCGTGTATAAAAGCAGACGATAACTGTTCAATGCACTGTAACAGCACTGTAAAGATGGATATGTTTGCTTGCAGTTTTGTTGTACATTTTTATTATTCTTTCACACTTTCCTATGGCACTTTCATTTTCGCTAGACTTCATATGACAGAATGTTTATTTACCTCTCCTTCTAGAAACACCTCAACAGTTGCGGTGATCGATATCTAAGTGGCTGTCTCAATTTTTTGTCCGGTATACAGATATAAAAGTTATCCTTCATTCATTTAAATCTTCTCCTTTAAAGGTGTCTTCCAGGAAAGTCTCAAAACGTACAAGAATCGAACAGTATCTATTTCAAGGGGGCATTTCAAAATGTTTCTGGTATAGAGACCTAAGTTATCCTTAGAATGATCTATTTTATTTTACTGTGGAGTTTTCCCCTCTGTAGAATTGATCAATATGCCTTATTCTTTTCAGAAAGAGATACGATTTTATGCCTTGACAAAATAATTTCGAATAGTAACGGAATACATTTTGAAATTGTTTTTTTACGCGTCTATAAGGTCATTTTGCATACTAGTATATTTTTTTCTGACTTGGGGCTCCTTGTAAAAATCAATACTTTGAAAAAAAAAATCTCTTTTTGATTTCTTTGTAAATGATGATATTTTATTGCATAGATAAAAGAAATACTGGTAGAAACGTTTAAATGTCTTAATATCAAACTGAAGGAAAACAGAACCTGAATGTCAGCGTTTGAATGTTGTCAATTAAAACTTATTATAGGACACACATACACAGACCATGGCTAAATTGTAAATTTGTTAAATTTTTTATCCAGGCCTTCTTTCTTTCAAACCAAATTTCTTTATTCTTTATCAGAGAGAACAAAATTGTATCAGGCCCAATAATAAATAAATAAATAAATAAATAAATAAACAAATAAATAAATAAATAAATAAATAAACTGACCAACAGATAAGTGCCAACCTAAAGAATCGTCTTAGCTGTTTGTGAGGTTAACAGGTACATATTATACTTCATATAAACTGCAGTTAAACAATCAATTTCCATTTAAGATCCATATTTCTAATCAAGTAATTCTTATAAGAAATGCGTCGGATTTCATGAAGGCTTTACTGAACTGTATACACAATGCAAGTTCTATATTCATAGGTAAAATATGTAACCGTATCTAGCATTCTATGTTTCAATATCACTTATCTAACAATTGGCCTACATTTATTTTTTATGCGCTCCTGAAATACGGACAAAAGATATTTATTTAATTCTCTGTTTCAATAACCCTTTTTCAGTTGGCTTACAGCGTTCTTTGGGGCTTTCCAGCATTCCGTGTATAAATCACTCTTCACATCTGAATTAACTGGGCTTTCGGGTGAGTATGTCATCATATCTAACAAGTTACAGTTCAATATCTCTTCTTCAACGGATCGCTTAGGATTTTCTTGAAGGCTTTTCTGAATTCCGGGTTAAATATGGTATAGATGAGAGGGTTTAGGAAGCTGTTGATGTATCCCAACCACACGAAGAAACCGTTCAAATAGGGATCAATGTCACAGGAAGGATAGTTTAACACTTGATAACGAAGACATATAGCCCGCATAATGTTTACAGTGAAGAAAGGCCACCAGC
Organism: Cyclina sinensis; assembly: GCA_012932295.1. NCBI lineage: Eukaryota > Metazoa > Mollusca > Bivalvia > Venerida > Veneridae > Cyclina > Cyclina sinensis. Next base: position 10,440,986 of record JAAONU010000002.1, on the reverse strand, counting down.
AGAGTAGAAATACACCTGAAAAAAAGAGAAAAAAAATATACTATTACTTTTTCATATATAAAATTTCGTCTTATTATCACAGTTAAATAACTGAATCTGGCCCATCTATACAGTCAACTTTTAGTCATACGATCCTGCAATATCTGAGAATATGGCCCTTAAAAGGGGCATACCCTAAAACTAATAGAGAATATACTGCATATGTATTTAATTAGCTTATTATTTATAACATTATTAGATTTTATATAGGGTGTTCTTCGTAAAGGGGCGTTAGCGATTGTAGCTTTCTCATTTACGACGAACACTCATTATACACTGTAACCGTCTTAAAGCTCCGCCCATTTTTCCTCACCTGTACATAACATTATCAATGCCGACAAGTAACATGTTACGTCATGCTACCATTAATTCCATATTTTGACAGTTTGTTGCCACATCACGATCTCTGAGCATGCGCAATGTAAATTTGAACGCTCTTCGAAGCTAGTTAAGTTAGCACGTCTGTTTGTATTTCATGATGATGAGTCAAAAAAAAAATCCTTGAGACTGATTAGACAAGAAAATGGCGCGAGCACAAATAAATATTCTATCAGACAGAGACTTCGTTCAAAATGACTCTTAGGCAGTTATGAATGCAAAGTTACCACAAATAATTATCAGCATTATGTTAAATTACATCTAAAAGGACACCGCCATCTCTTAGTCATAGTACTGGTTTCTTCATAAAATTCCACAGGCCTACAGCTTAAAAACTGGACTGAATAGCATACAGTTAAAAAGGCACTTTTAAATTTGACCGAGAAAACAAAAGCACAATATTTTTTTCATTAAAATATTTCTTTTACTCAATTATATAAAAAAAAAAACCCTTAAGTCTGCCCGTCCGTTGTAAGAAGCCTGTACGCTGTCTCTGAAATTCGGTAGAATTAATGTTATTCGAACAAAATTTGAGACTTCAGGCTTCGCAACTAAAGTTCTTATTGGCGGAATTTAATAAAGCCGTCTGGGAATTTCTGTTAAGAAATCAGATTATACTACTTAAACTGATGTAAATTTGCCAGAAGACATCCACGCGTAACAATTTGCATTTAAACAAAAACACCAACTTGACGTAATTGAAACCGGCAGTTGTTGCAAGGTGTACATTAAACTTTAAAGACAACAAGATTGTGTCATTTCAAAGTTTTAACTGTCTACCTTTTATACTTCTCTTACAGTAATTACATAGTCTATGATACAGCTGAAGACTTTTCGTGTTACATTTGTCTGATGTATGTCTGAATGTACATAAGATTCAAGACAGAATTACAGAGGGTTTATTTATTCGCGTGTCGAAGTCCGAGCCTAATTCTAAATTACTTTCAACAATTTTTGATGTATGGGGCACTATTCCGACACTTAATTCTGATATAATTCTCATTCGAGTACCCCTAGCAAATAATTAAGAACATAAATTCAGCAAGGGTCTCCCTAAGGTGACATTTATTGAAAATGTTCCGCTCGTTAAACGCGCTATCCTAGACACTTTGTTGTCCATACAAAAAGAGACCTGTAATGACTGAAACTTACTTGTCATTAAACAGACGCAATTTGACTTATTTTAATGACCATGGGAACGTGAAAAAGGTCTGGCTGTATATATCTTATATTTGCTAGCGGAAATCGAAATTGAAACTAGACCAGTGGAATAGATATTTCATGGTTTTCTTGACATAAAACTTCGAAATGACTGAGATGTGTACGATCCATTGTGACGTAAATGGATTTCGCTGCTCTATAATTAACTAACCCACAAACCAACTTCTTTTTTACATTTTTGTTCTGAATGACGATTTTACTGCTAGTGTGGGCTGAGTCTTTTTCTCATTCTGTCTAACGCAGTTCAACGGATTGAAATAAACTGGGCGGGAAATTTTCTTGGGAGGAACAAGTTAAAGATTATTCTGCTGGGGGGGGGGGGGGGGGGAAACTGACAACTTTCTTGCATTCAGAATTTAGCCAGTAAAGAGCTCAAACTCGTGACCCAAAGCCCGTTAGACATTTCCCAGTTACCCAGAGTGCTAGTTACACGACAGAAAGACCTAGTCATGTGGTCTGAGAAAATGTTTTAGCAAGAAAGAAGTTTACCAATAAGATATATGCAATAAAACACCGCTAAGTCTTGTACTATGTTCTTATAATTACAAATCTATATTTTGCAGTACATTGTGAAAAAATGTTGCTAAAATAGTGGGTGGTAAAAATGGATAGAGCCAAGGCAGCAGACGCTGCTCTTAACAGATGTATTCAAGTTACTGGCAAAGAGAACACGGTTCTTAATTCCAACAGAATTCACTATCCGTAGCGCCGGGCAGCGTGCAAAGTTTGTCAAATCGCCAAATGCCAAGAGTTTTCTTTAGCTTTCAAATGAAAGAGAAGAGGTTTCGAAGTAAAAGTCGTTGAATAGAGAAAAAAGTCTTGTGAAAGAACGCATTAAATTGCTTCATGCCGTAAATCGTTTCAAGAAAAGAATTACAGTAAATTTGATGTTCCTCAGTTTAATTATGGTACGTGTACGAATTTAAATGTATCGATCTGTACAAATTGCTAACATTTCTAGAAAAACTACAATTGTAAATATGTCTTTAAATTTCCCTCATTGTGTCGTTATAAACGCATGAGTAGAGTAAAATTCTTATTTATATGACAAAGGGAAGATTGAAGTTGCAAAGCCATCTACAAATGTGTCGCAAAGTTGACGTACATTACAGTTATCTGGAAATTATTTTAGGAAAGTCGTGCAGATATATTGCATTTCCTCAATTAATTAAACACGATCTCAGATTACTTTAACATACATACGTGACACAGAAAAAAATAGGATTTTATGACCTTTTCTCGTGCAAAAATACAAGTTCTCGCAGACTAACTTGTAAATGGGTCTAGAAATTTTAAGGACATTTGTTCTTTTTTCATTTGTTTTCCAGTTTTTTCAAAAGCGACTAATAAGTATTTGATTTCACAATTTATTTTTTCTTTTGGTTCTATTTAATGAAAAGGGAATTATACTGAGCCGACCTATACAAGTCAGGTATTAATTTATTACTATCTCCGTTAGAGTTATTACTTAGTATTAGTGGTTTCAGAATCAATTTCACAGATTTGCAATCATGACGGCAATGGCTTGATTTCCAGAAATGCATCACGGGAAGAAACCCTTCACGAGATAACAGGAGTCATATGGCCCTATGTGAGCTTAAATGCGTTATGGGTGCCGCTAGTTGTCTACTTTTTTCTTTCAAATCATTACAGTTCGACCACTGTGAGTGAGATCTATATGCATAGACTACTTGCTTCTTAAACCCATGATATAATGCATACCTTTGTGATCAGGTCGTTTGATATAAAATGGAAAAAATATTTTTTTTAAAAAAAGCTTATGTTCAATTTATATTCTTGAAGGCATTTAGACATTTTAAAACTGTGCATTTGGAATTAATGGTAGCCCCTTCCCCCTCCCCCAACACCCCACCCCATAAAATACAATAATTTAAAAAAAAATAATAAAAATAAACAAGAAATGGTATAGCAACAACTCTGTGTAAAGACTTATATTGATGGCATCTTGACATCGGATTATTGTTCATTCAATATCACCGACATTCAGACGATTTAAAAAAGAAACGATTTTAGGAAATTTCTTTTTATTCTTCACCCCGTTGTTGGTTCCAACCCTCGCGATCAGTACAGACCATGATTAGCACGCATATAAGAGCAATCTGCTTATGGCCGCCTCCGCCTACACTGTTCACTTTTCCGTCAGTATTTTGTTACTGTTAGTGTTCATGTAACAGGATAATAGGATCTGACAAAACTGAATGATACACAAGTCCATTTAAGATATTTAGCAACTGAAGAATGGTATCTGTAATTCTCGACTATAACCAAAGTTCTAAACCAGTCAGTTTACATTGTATACCTGTATAGATCTTTTTAGTTTATACAAAATTTATTTTAGTTCGATTGTGTAGGAAGCGTTTAGTTTATAGACACACTCTCAAATCCGTTCCCGGATCTAACCAGTACTAAGCAATGAGTGGAAAGTTTCTTGCTTAAAGAAACAACGGATTGCTCCTGACTGGGTTTGAACCCGTGCGGCTAGCAATCATCTGACTACTAGTCCGACGCGTTAACCACTCGGCCACGCCGCCAGATGTTTTTGCTTACATAAAGACTAAAGAAACGACAGAAGTAAATGTAGTGGCATTTGATTACCCTGGAGATTTTACATATCAGACAAGGAATCCGTGACCGAATAACAGAAACATAGTGAATATGTAATAGAAATATATGGAATGGAAAGAAACCACAGTGCATTTATGTTGTGTTTAATGTAGAAAGTGTAAAACATAAAACGTATTGTCACAAAGACACATGATTATAACATAAGTAATGTTGTTTGACATGCAAGCTCTCTGTAGCATTGGTTTTTTAAGTATCATTTACTTAAACACTTGTATTTCTTTAAATATAATTTCCTTAAACACATGTATCTCTTTAAGTATTATTTACTTAAAGATTTGTATATCTTTAAGTATTATTTACTTAAACATTTGTATTTCTGTAAGTATCATTTACTTAAACACTTATTTTTCTTTAAGTATCATTTACTTAAACATTTGTATTTCTTTAAGTATCATTTACTTAAACACTTATTTTTCTTTAAGTATCATTTACTTAAACATTTGTATTTCTTTAAGTATCATTTACTTAAACATTTGTATTTCTTTAAAACATGACTGTAAGCAACTAACTTCAATTACATTTTAACATTCTATATATGCCATGACTGACAACAGCAACCTCAGTCTTTTCTAAGTAACAATTAATATAAGTAATCTTCTTTATTTGCCCGGTAACATACATCGTGCTGTTGCTAGATTGTTAAACTCTGAACATGTAATGGCGGATGCAATTACCTCTTGAAACCGCACAATGATGACATTTTAATCGAACACATGAATTGTCTCCTTTTTTCAAAGAAGTCAAAATAATAATTGTAAGTTCAGAAAGTAAACAAAATACGCCAAGATCGTAACTGAATATATATTTTACTCTGGTCCGTATGCCAAAGATAGAATCGATTTTCATAGCGCAAAACCTCAGATACTACAAACAGTCATGTGTTGTTACATTAAAACAGTTGTTTCCCTTTATCTGAAGTTTTTATCACAGTTTTTTTTTTCTCAGAGGATTTGGTATGGTCTTTGTAATATGATTGCAAAAACAAAGTCATCTAACCCTAGGAGAATTTGAAAACTAAATGAACTGAACAAATGCATTTGCGTTTTCATGTAAGGCGAAAAAATCACTTAACCTTAATAAAATATTTATGAAATGTCAATTATCAAATTAGCCTTTTCCCCTAGCTATCATTTAATTAACGTTTTCCCCTGAAAATACACACTGATAATCCGGGTTTTTTCGGTATGTTTCAGTGATCATTGTAACAGAAATGCAGCTGAGTCAGAATTTCACATCTTTAAAGATATATACTTCCTTTATTAAGTATTAAAATGCTGTTGAAATTGAAAATAAGCAATTCATCTGATTAGCTCAATGCACACTCCCGTAAAAAGTCCCGCTAATGGCATGACACTTCATGTAAGTTAGCAATTTATCTTTCAAGATGAAAAAGAAAGGTCTTAGCTGGTAACTAGAATGAAGACGACAGATTCTGACCGTCCTCAAAGCCAAATATGGTGGAAAAACTTAAGCCAAACGTTCTAAGAGGTTCTAAAACATGTTTCTTGCGTGTTTGGTAAACACTCTCCCATAATGACCAAGTGGTATAGGACAAAACTAGCTTAAACATTTAAAAAAAACAAGATACATTCTTCTTCAAGAGCTAGACCCCTGCAGACTTGGCAAAGAAAGCGATGCATTGTCGTGTAATTAGATCGGCAAAAAACTGAATTAATAAAAATACGTCTTAATGTGTTGTCACAAAAAAGGATGAAATTGTCTGAGTTCATTATCCGTCAGGACATTGCTTCTTATACAAGAGGGATGTGACATTTCAGAAGTTATTCGAAAGTCGTATTTGTTCTGACAATGCCAAAATACTTGTCAAAAAAGTTTCGTCAATCAGTGATGATTTTTTATATATGTTCTGTTAATTACCGGAAATTATTGGGCAGTATACTGTCCCTAAAGATATTGCGAATGTTTATTTCTTGCGCCAACAAAATGCAGTGACAAACAAAGAAAAGAAAAAATCTCAAACCATTAAAAATACAAGTAAAAAATATTTGTAATAAGCAAACACGCTTTTGTTGTCACGTATTTCTGTTAAAACATACACAAACGGATTGATAACAAACAGTGATTTTCCCATGGCTTTGTAAGTAAGATTATTAAAAAAGATATAATTCTCATTAGAAAGCTAGACACTATCTGGAACGTAAAATCAAGGACTGTTTGAGGACGCATACAATTATATTAATTGTGATTCCTATTTTATATTAGAGATAATTGTACGGTGTTCTATCGGGGCCATAATTGTTCGGCCTTGTCGACGATATGACGATGCAAAATCTTGAACCAGAAGTACGGAGCGATGGCGTGATGTTTATAAAAACGTTTAAAAAAAAATAAACAAAATAAAAAAAAAAACCAAAAAAACAAGGCAGTCTGAAGGACAGCTAAATCCCCTTCCGCAGCGGACATGAATGTGTACTTCTTGACCTTTAACTAACCATGACCTTGATGTTGTGCCATGCATATTATAAGCACATAGTCTCATAATAGTAATTATTTGTGCAAAGTTATTTAACACTTCCATTAAGTCAAAAAGTTATGGAAAACATTTAACCTTGACCTTTGGGGTAGCACCATGGATGTTGGGTTCTGCACATCGTGTCATAGTGGTGATCATTTGTGCAAAGTAATTAAAAAACTTTTCGTAAGCCAAGTAAGTAGGTTATAAGCAGACGTGAAATGTGGATATTTGAACTTTAACTCTTACTGTGACATTGACCTTGTTGGTAGCAACCCAATTATCGTCTCATAATGGTGATCACTTGTGCCAAGTAATTTCAAAATTTTTTCAGCGGTTTAAAAGTTATGGAGCGGACACGAAATGTAGACTTTTTAACACTTGACCTTTAAGTGTGACCTTGACCTTGGGGGTAGCAACCCAGTAATTGCGCTCAGCACATCGTCTCATAATGGTGATTACTTGTGCCGAGTAATTTCAAAAAAAATTCATCAGTTTAAAAGTTATGGAGCGGACACGAAAGTGTTACGGACGGACGGAAGGACGGACGGACTGACAAACGGAGGCCATTCCTATAATCCCCTCTCTGCTCTGCTTGAATATTTTGCGCAATGACGCATCTACAAAACCTTGGCATTGGAGACAGAACAATCGCTTGAGGAGTCTAACTTTACAAGTTGTTGATACCTTGTTGTAATTTTGCACGTTCTATTTTTCTTAGATTCCAATCTAAAGTATCTAAAATACAATTCATTTTAGTTTTACACCTTTTAAACCAGTCTGTACTTGCCAAACGATGTAAAAATCCCCAAAATTTGTAAATAATCTCATTTAAAACATTCGCAGGTGGTTATACTTTAAAATGTTTTAAAAGGATGAAGTAATGAAATTAAATTCCCTTTTGCAACAAATTTCAAATAACAGCTAATTGAAAAGACATGACTGCCCTTTCCGCACGCTCTTTAGCAAAGCCTCGTTCTGCAATGCACGTGTTATGATGAGAATAATGAGAAATTGCACGTGCATATTTACATAAGCCCTGGTATTGGAATGTTCAGCTTTAAGTTACTGCTGTATTTATTTCTTCACAATAACTCTCCAAGTTAATTATGTTATTACGTTAATTAGAATTTACAGGAAGTTACTAACAATGGCAGACATGAAATAGTAATAAAATATTTTCTATTTAATAATTTGATTTGATTTTTGTATTCCAACTGTAATTAAGAAACGAATAAAAAAAGTGCGAATACATACCTAAAACAATGGCTAAAGTTTTTGTCGCTTTTCTTTCTCTTTTAGAAGACGACTTCTCTTTTCTTTTCCTACTCGTTCTCATGTGGAAATTAAACTTAGTCATATTCTTTTTCTCTTTCTTCCGACGACCTTTGCCGTCGGAACTAGTTTTGTCGGCACTACTGCTGTCTTCTCTGTTCTCCTGATTCACAGTTTTACCGTCTGTTGAGATAAAGTTTGTTTCCTCAACTTTTAAATGTGACGTCACCGGTGTCGACTCATTTTTCTTACAGGACAATTGTTCTTGGCGTTCAAGATCCTCCGCCACAGGGTTCACAATCAGTTCACCCTGAGCAGGTAAATGGACTGGACTTTTAGAATCACTCTCATCATCCTTTTCTTGAGAGTCAGTTGGAGGGTTAGAAGTTGACGGCTCGTCTATATGTGTTTCATGCGTCTCTCTATGATTTGTTTTGTCAAAATTATTCCCAGTTGTGTTATAACTGGACACTTTTCCGTTGTCCATCGTGGCAAGACCTGTTTTCACATTGGGCTCACTTACAGCCTGATTTTCTATAACATTAGTCAACGTCTGGGTATCAATTGATCTAGCTTTTTTATGAGCTAATGACCTTTTAGCACGCAACCTTAACACTCTGTAAATCCGCCAGTACAGGAATATCATTATTAATGATGGTATATAAAACGAACCCATGGATGAATAAATCAAGAAATCGGAATTAAAGAAGCTGCATGACCCTGGTGTCCGCGCGTCGGAATAGTTCACACCAAGAGCTATAGGTGCGGCAATCGCTATGGAAACAACCCACGTTAACGCTAGCATCACGTGCACTCGTTTAGAATTCTTGTGCTTAGCGTACTTTATGGGTTGCGTAACGGCGATAAATCTGCAAAAGAAAAGAAAATTATAGTTACTGTAGAAATAAAGCCAGTCACATAAAAAGTGGTTCTTAATAATTGTATAGAAAATATCGTCTGCTTGCCACGAAATTAAAATCAGACGGCTGTGAAAGTACTCATTCCTAAAGTAGACAAATAAAACTTTTATCCTTACAACAAAGCAAAATTAAGTTTTAAATTTCCGTGAAAAGCTTTTAAATGATGACCGTCTGCATCTACTAAATAATATCGAACCTTAGGGTAATAAAGTCATTGACGTTAATCTACTAAAATTAACCCTTAACCTGCTGGAACCGAAATTGATTAGCCTTGCCACCAGTATAGAGCCAGGCCAGCCTGCACATCCGTGCAGTCTGACCAGGCTCTATACTGTTGGTAGCTCAACTTTTGTATTTTTATATTGAAATCCTTTAAACTTTGAATGGACTGTTCCAAATTCAAAGCTGGACAAATCCATTACAAAAATTCAGCAGGTTCAGGGTTAATGAACTGAAAAAGAGCTTAGATATTACAAAATTAATCAGCATTCATGCATTGTTTAACATGCTTCAAAAAGTGACCGACTGTTAAGATTTGTCATCTTTCGTAGAAAATGCATTTTTTAAGGAACGAATGTACCTTATTTTGTCTCATTTTTCTCGTTAGGTAGGCAACACATATCGATCTCGGATCCCGAGAATGTATTTCCGCAAAAGCCATAAAATATGTTTATATTTACATACTATTTGGAAATGAATTCACAGAAAGTCTGCGAACCTCTTATATTATGGGAAACTCTTTCATAATTTATAGCTTTTGGCTGTGAATAAAAGTGATTGTTATTTACTGTCTAGACGTTGTACAAGTGAAACTTTGCAAATGAATAATTTGCAAAACAACACTGCAGCTTAGTTCTGACAGTTCAGTCCGTTGAGTGTACCAATTAAAACTTAAGTAAGCCTGCAAAATTGTTAACGAACGTACAGACAAGTAGAGTGTTGCAGTTTTTGAAAGCATTTCTCTCTAACGAGATGTTGTTGAATAAATTGCAGACTTCTAAACGTGTTTGTTGGGCCCCAAGGGTTTTATTTCCGTGACTCTACAAAACCGTATAATGGCGTTATTTAGGGTGACTACTTATTTAGCGGCATCGTTTTCTATTGTCTCGCAACAGACGCATGACTGAGGACATCTATAATTAACTGCCCTGAGGTGCTGCGTTTTCTCACGAAGCTCTAAAACTGCTTTTCTTCTTGTTCTTAGGATGCTGAAGCCCCACTAGTTGACAATTATTCCTTAATATATGCAACAGAAGCCATTGTGCCTTGAGATTTCCGGAGAAAAGAAGAAGATTGTAATGATAGGTATTGGTGATACCGACTTTGTGAGGCAAACCAGTCTACAAAATGTTAAGAATAAATCTGCGAGTTTGTTTGATTTGCTGTATGTGAAGGAAATAATAAAATACATTTTTATACAATGAACAACAATTTTATTTGTCTTTCGAATGTGTCTTTCCGATACACTTGCAGGTACAGTAAGCAATGCTGTAACTACAGGATTCGTCAGTTTTAGCACGGCTCGCACTCCTTGACCTTTCCGCCAGGTAAACTGATTTTACTGCAATATCGGGCCTATGGTTCCCGTGCACGTATAAATCACTTACTCGAAGGGTTATGCTGTATATATACATCATATGCATGTAACTATCAATGTTTATTTTTAAGTACCAGAGACTTTGATTTTATATAGAACTTATCAAGTTGCAAATTCCGTATTAATAGTAGAAGATATCGCTTGTGTTTTATTTGTCGACTTTTTTAACGTACGACGTCGTTATTATATTTTGCTTTTTTTTCCATATGTAAAGCTTGACGCCTGTGTGACGCTTAGGTATTTCTACTGGTACGTGGGGAAGAATCCAAATTGTAGACAATGAAAATAATTTTATAACAGCGTGTTGTTAGTATGAGGCTCCAGATCTTTCTAATTTGCTGTGTTATCTGCCAAAAACCATTATCCAAATATTTATGCCAATGGTAAAATTAAAAAGGAAAAAACACCCTTATTTTTTTCAAGAAAAACCCTCATAAACATCATATAATTTTAATTTCTAAAAGCTAAAACAAAACAAAAGTTCATATTTTACTCAACAGCTGATTTTATTGCAAATGACAGAAAGTTTATTTGCCTATAAAAGCTTTCTAGAAAGGCTTGTAAAATTTTGCGGATTATTTCAGTATGGTTTCTACTTTTACGTTACAATAAAAACTACTAGTAAAATATATGAACATCCAATAAGAGCCACAGCATACTGTAATTACTTAAATATATTTTGTTTGTCTTAATGCAGTTTCAATTATTTCAAAACGAAAACTGCTGTTAGATACATTTACTCTAAATCTTTCTGTTTTTTGCTTTCAAATATCATGGCGCCGACTGTATTTCAAACCTGACATCCATCATTATATTATAGTTGGAGTCTCTTATCCGATTATATAGATCTTTTACACTCCCAACATAAAGTATAACAGATAGATACCCCAAGTCTCTGTCTCGCTTCAGACTCGAGAAAATAATTCCATAAACGTTTCTGTCGCAGTTAAACAATGTAATGTGACAGCTATTGATATCGATAGGGCAATGCGTCGTCTGTTGCACGTTTATAGTGTGTTTGAATCGCTCATCGTAACGTGTCCTAATATCTTGAAGTTCATATTTAGAGTATTCGTATTTTAAGTACGTTTTAAGTTATTTTTGTATGCAGACATACACATTCTAATCCCAAGTTGTGTGTGTGCGTGTGTGCGTGTGTGTGTGTTTGTGTGTTTTTTAATTTTCATTAAAAAAAAATAATTTCATAGGTGTTTTGTTTAAGATGTTTATTTTTTGTAGGTGTTTTGTTTTAGATATTTCATTTTTATACGTGTTTTGCTTTAACATATTTCATTTTATATAGGTGTTTTGCCTAAGATATTTCATTTTTATCATGTCATTACATCGATATCTACTAATAAACTGCCTTCCTGATAAATTTAGCTTTATCAGTCACCCATTCGGAACATCTCCGGCGACTTCAATAAGTCTTTTATACGAAGTTGTCGGAAAAGGCCGAGTTGTTACGATTGTCAGTCACCCCTAGGTTTATCAGACACCTCATCAATACACATTCTGACCTTCGCGGAACTACTTTCATTTGTTTATTTTGTGATATTTTATATATTGTTGCTTTATTTCACACAGATACGTCTTATAAACAGATTTCTATTAAATAAAAACTCATTGTCTTACTACGTTGATTCCGTTGATTCTTTAGATCATTTTGCAAGCAAGACATTAGCTAAAAAGATCGATTAACCTTGTTCAACGTTTGATTTCTTGCATCGGTAAATTCAAGATGGCGAAATTTTGACACCTAAGATCCAGAAAATGCGAAATAAAATTAAAAGAACGGAAAATGTGTACCTCGCACTAGTTTGAAAATAATAAACTGATAAATTTTGAATCGAACAGTTTTTTGAAATATTAAAGTCTCTCTTACTTTTGACTAAAAACAGTCGGGATTATTTCTTATCGATTTGACCCTTGACTATAATTCACATATTAATGCGCGCTAGATGAACTCGGGAGGCTCTGGAAATGTTTTTGCTTTTATTAGTTTTTTTTTTTAAAGAGACGCAAATAAAGTTGAAAACATGATAAATAGAATACCAAACAAGTGTCTTATATTATATAATTTATCAGACTCGGCACGAAAAAAAATATGAAGAGCTCAGCAGAGCCTCGCCTTCATTTTTTTCTAAGCCTTGCCTGATAATTTTTATAATATCAGACATTTGCATGGTATTCTCTATTTATAGGTGTTATGCTTAAGATATTTCATTTTTATAGGTGTTTTGCTTAAGGTGTTTCTTTTTTATAGGTGTAATGCTTAAGATATTTCATTTTTATACGTGTAATGCTTAAGATATTTCATTTTTAAGGTGTTTTGCCTAAGATATTTTAATTTTCATAGGATTTTCGGACAATGCTACTGATATGAGAAAGTTTTCCATTTGCAGTAAAACCATCTGAAGTGACAGAAATTCATCAGGGAAGCGTTCTTCATGGCTCACTGAAAAGATTGAACCGTCTACACGCACTTCTTAAAACAATATATCATGCCGCCGCTATCTTGGTATTAGTGTTTACATATGCAGCTTAATTCATTTGTAATGAGGGCAATCAAGGTTATAGCAAACATTTCTGATCTCAGATAAAGAGGAGATTTATACATTTTTGCTACCCTTCCGGGATATACTGAAATAGAGTTTTTTTAGATTAGTCATACAAAAAATGTAGTGTCACACTACTTCTAATAATAATAATAAAAATAAATGAAACTAGTAATAATGAAAATAATAATAATAATAATAATTAAAATAGTAATAATGAAAATAATGATGATGATGATGATAATAATAATAATAATAATAATAATAATAATAATAATAATAATAATGAAAATAGTAATAATGAAAATAATAATAATGATGATGATAATAATAATAATAATAATAATAATAATAATAATAACAATAATAATAATAATAATTAAAATAGTAATAATGAAAATAAAAATAATGATGATGATAATAATAATAATAACAATAATAATAATAATAATAATAATAATAATAATAATAATAATAATTAAAATAGTAATAATGAAAATAAAAATAATGATGATGATAATAATAATAATAATAATAATAATAATAATAATAATGAAAATAGTAATAATGAAAATAATAATAATGATGATGATGATAATAATAATAATAATAATAATAATAATAATAATAACAATAATAATAATAATAATTAAAATAGTAATAATGAAAATAAAAATAATGATGATGATAATAATAATAATAATAACAATAATAATAATAATAATAATAATAATGAAAATAGTAATAATGATAATAATAATAATGATGATGATGATAATAATAATAATAATAATAATGAAAATAATAATAATGAAATAATGATGATAATTATAATAATAATAATATAATATTTATAATAATAAAGTTTAATAATAATAATAATGACGATGATATAATAAAGTATAATAATAATATAGTATGAAGGTATAAATAAAAGTATGGTGTAGTTAGAAGTTTTTTTAAACTGGTATTGTAAGAAACAGTTTCATAGTAATGAAGCTTTCAAGTCCTTAAACAAAATCGAGTTGGTTTTCCAAAGTAGTACAACGCTTCTGAATTAAACGTCCTTTCAATCAAGTATAAACGTTATTTTAAAAAACAAACAAAACTTTTTGCGATGATTTCTCCTATCATAAATCGTTCGAAAATGTCTGGGTATTAATTTGTTCAGTGTATTGAATTATTTATTATTTCAAGTATATTGAAATGCATGTAATTCAATGGTTATTTCTTTAACAGAACTGATTTCTTATTTCTATTGAATAAACAATTTTCTTTTATTTTTTGATAGCGGATCGCGTGCGTTCTAATAAACCTTTAATCTATGTAATTCATAATGACATAGGTGAACACGTCTGCGAATCCTTAGTTAGTGCCAAGTATGTGGTTAAATATATGATGGAGTATTATGTTAAACATATATTTAGCACATCTGTAATGTAACTTCCCAGATGTAACTTACGTGTGCCATAAGTGTAATGAACTTGTAACCACTCATTCAAACAGGTGTTGAAAGATTTATTCTCGACTTGCTAGCACTCTTTTTCCAACCGCATGCCGCTGACAGTGACTCAGATACAAAACATTCTAATTTACAAGTCAGTCTGGTCGATTAGGTTTTCTTTTGTAAGTACAAAATGTATGATTTATACCTACCATAACGACTGATGCGATGCAAACAATAAAATATGTTCAAACATTTATAGTATAAACAAGTGTATATGATTTGAAGCAGTTATTTTTCTTCACATTCTTAACGACTTAGAAGTTATCGGTTCTGTGTTAGGTTTGTTAAAAGTATGTTGCATGCGTCTTGAAAACGTCTGTTAAATTTTCAGATCCTGCGACAAGTTCAAGTACTTCGACAAAAATCATGATGATCATTCACATGAGTTACAAGACCTGACTTCAATAATCATTGTGCGTAGGTAAGCAATGTTTGGTCATTTATTCTTAAAACGATGGAGACAGAAAAATATAGACTTTGACAAATTTATTATCAACCCTCTTTCATATGAATAAGATGGTTTTGCAATACATTAATTTAGACGTGCGATTCGAGAATGTCTGTAGTAAAATAACATATAACTTCTTTTTCAGTTACTGTTGGTTTCATCCAGTCATCGGGTTATTGTTTTTCTCATCGTTATAAAGGATATTGTCAAATTAAATGAAAGAACTGCTTTAATTTTCCAAACAAAACAGACAACAGCAACAAAATATGATCTGTCCAGTTTGAGATAACGCCGAGACGACATAAAAGACATATTGTATGAATATTCAGCATTTTTATGTCACAATGAATATTTATAAGGCCATGTGCAAATGAATATTTATCAAACAATACAAATGTCACATTAAAAATAAGATAAACGATATATGCAACATGTTACATATGTGTCTGTGATACTAAAGAAATAAATTTGCTAATAAAACCATCAAATGTCATAATATTTCGACTAAATTCAAACATCTCTTTTCGGCATGAGCACCCTGCTTTGATTGTGCAAGTTATCTTTTTCTTGTTATTTAACTTTCATTTAACTTTGAATCTATTATTACATGTCAAGACCCGGTATCTCAAAGCATGAATTGCCTTAATTATGTAAGTAATCCCTTTTTTTCTGGTATTGAACTTCCGTGCTTTGTATCAGAATTATTAGTTTTATTCCAGATTTTAAAAACACTTTGTACAAATGGAATCAAACAAGATGAATTTCAAGCTGTTGAAAAAAGAATATTTCGTTGCAGGAAAGGTAACTATCTAACGGCTTTCTCCTCTGCTAAGCTAGGATCTGTTTCTTTCGTAATCTATTTGCTAGTCAAAGCTACTTAAAAATAGTTATATTTTATTTTCAAACATTTTTCTGTTTCTTTGATTTAAGTCAGTTTTCTCATATAAATTCAAATATTATAATTTTATCATTATTTTAGGTAGCTGGAGGGATAAAGAGATAAATTATATTAAATTGTAGGATTTTTATATGTACAGTTATTGAATCTTACGAGCATCTACATGTATAGCAGACACTGTACATCCATTATGTTTGACGTTAATTTAGATCTGCCAAGGGTCTTGTGACAACCAACGTGACCATATCACATGACCGTATCATTTGTATTCAGTAGATTGATCACCTATTTGGTGAAAGGGTTACAGATGTTGGTTGTTTTGAGTTGTTAGAATAATTAGAATGTGCGTAAGAAACATATTTATTACACATGTAAATATTTTTTATTTTAGAATATTTATCACGCGAATTTCGGCCTTAAACTGAATATCAAAACAAATTATTACTTTGAAAAATACAGACTTGTCTGTGATTTCAGGACAATGCAATTAATGCCAGAATGTTTTCTTCAATTGCAGCTACACCGTCACATGTGACAGAAATCATTACAAAAGCGTTTTATATGTCTAACTGAATTAATTGAGCCGTCTACACGCACCTCTTATCATGCTGCCAATATCTTGACATTAATGTTTACAGGTGCAGCTTAATTCATTAAAGAACTGACGTAAAGGGCTATAACAAACATTTTCGTAATTAGAAAAAAAGACAATTTAAATCATTCTTTCTGCCGTTACAGAGCATGAAAAAAAGCAAAATTAACACTATTTTTGTACAAATAATGATCCTGCTTTTATGATAAACTGAATTCAAAGGCTTTGACGATTGCAAGTTGAGTCGATCAAGATGTCTTTTATTTATAGTAGAATTAAAACGCGATAAAACATAAATCTGAATAAATGGCATTTGATCATCAATAAGCTATATAAATTTAGTGTTGTTACACCTACACTTATATACGTCCTCATATGAATCAGAGGCTAGAGTTTATAGGTGTAAAACCACTAAATTTCAAGCAGCCTGTACAAGTCATTTGACGGGTGATTTTAAACATACGGTTCTAAGCTCAGTCTCTCGTGTCTAATATCAGGGTCTGTTCATTTTGTATTAATGTTCTGAAAATATTCTAAAGAACACTTAAATTTGCATCTGATATTATTTGATAGGTCACACTTTTCAGTAAAAGTTGACTGCAGTAAAAAGGCAAGAGATTGCAAGGCAACGATTTATTGTATGGGCTTGCTTGTATGATATCTAACAAAATATTACAAAAAACCTCTGTCTAAAAGTATATGGTCTTAAAGTAAATGTATAGACAATTGTGTAAAACAAAGCAACAAAACTTAACAATGACTGTTGATTTTGCATAAACTGCAAGCCGACGTTTTGCTTCATGGCAATCCAAGAGAACGATTATTCTGTTAACATTGCATCAATTAACTGGAATACTATAAAACTGATGCACATAAATTATCTGTTAGAATTTAGTACCAGAATTATAACGTCTGATGGATTTACTGGCAATTTTATTTCATTTGTTATCAAAAGGGTCATGTGCAACGTGTTCAGTATATTGTTTATCTCATTTTATGGTTACATTTGAATTGCTAGATTAATACTGCACATAGCTTTATGATCACTGATGTTAAAACGATGTGCTGAATATTCAAGTAGTATGACGTAAAATGTTTGAAAGCGTCATAAAAATTTAAAAAAAAATCATTTTTGTGTGTGTCTATATAATTGTTATTGGGCTGTCTCTTTTGACAATTTCGCTATGTATACCAGAAAACTTCCGCTGAATACCTAAGTGCAGCACCAGGAATAACTGAAATATTTGCATAACAAATTACACCCTCCAAACGTTTAGATGTACAACCTGCGTTATATTCTCTAGAAAAGGTCAAAACAATAAATTGCTTGAACTGTTAATTTCTGCAGAATGCTATGTATTACTTTTAAAAAGATATATTAGATAAAATAAATAGCATTTGGCATTGCTATACTATGGTCCCTAGACAGACACAGTAGCAGTCATTATAATGTTAAAATTCACCAACAGATCTTAACGATTTTCTAAAACAAAAGCTTAATACCTAACAGACTTGTACAGGAAATATAATACTGGTATTACAACAATTTATATGATTCAATATATTTTATATACTGGATCGGGTAAAACTATCAATGTTAAACTTGTGGCAACAATTGTACCATAACGTGAAAAGCCGGGTCATTACGGACGAAACAGGGCTAATAAGGAAACGGAGTCGTTTGATTGGGTCGCCTAAGAAGGCTCAAGCTATGTTTTTGGTTGCACACTTTGTATTGACTATTGTAAATATATTTCGTCATCAACATTAGAAACTTGTATGAGTCTTGTAGCATAATAAGATAAAGTAAAACATGTTTGTTACGCTGTTTGGTTTAAAATTTGTCAAAAACTGAGTACATTGTCTCATTTTTAAATGATACCATCAAACAAAATTAATAAAATAGTTAGTTAATAGTTATTTATTAGTGATGTCATACTAGCCCTGTTATTGGGCTTAGGCCTGTCATTTTGACCCTCGCCATATGGGTTTGGGCCAATAGGACAGTCCTCGGCCAAATAACAGGACCAGTTTGAAGGCAGCGGATAAATAACATTGTAATATATACCAGCAAGAAATTTGCATATAATAATACGTAACATACACACAAAAATCCTTATAAATATGAATGTGCTGAGTCACAGTTTGAAAACTGTATTAGATCAGCAAACAATGTGCTAATAGGTCGGGAATTTCTAGTCAAACAAATATCTGAAAACAAGCTTTGTGGTTACATAGCAGCAAATTACAGAATTGTAGCACTTGTGAACCAAGTAGGTTCAATCTGGGAATATGATACAGATGCGCTAAATATATGTTTTACATAATACGCTCCCTGATATATGACCACAAACTTGGCACTTTGAAGAATTTCTCAGACATTATCACCTACATAAACATAGAAAAATATACATCGTTTAGAAAAAAAGCTTATAAGACTGCACCTGATCCACTGCAGTACTTAAGAACACTGGTATTGTTATTGAAAAGAAAGAAAGAAAATAAATAGAAGTATTGATAATTCATAAGGACCAGATACATCATGTGCTAACATTTACTTAACTTATATGAAACATGCTGAATTTTAACCTTTAACTATCACAGTATTTAGATGTTTTATAACAAAATCAACACAACGATTTTTATGGGTTTTGTTGTTGTTGTTGTTGTTTTATCTTTTTTTACATACATTTCTTAAGTTATTATTTATAAGTTATAATTATAAAGTTTTCCGTTTGAAAGTTAAATTTATCGTAATGACTTGTACATTTTCTACAGGAATGGAGGACAGATTCTTTTACTATTTTATTCCTGTAGTTCCTTTAAAGAAAATGACATTACATGCAATTTTTAATATTGATGAAAATTAATACACCCTTGATAGTAATGACGCTGAGAAATAAAGTAACGGATTATTAAAATGGACACCTTTAAGACAATGATAAATTTTCTTTCGGAAATATGAATATCTAAATTGTTATTTGAAATGAAAATACTCATCTGATTTTGAAAAATGAAATCTATCTGTCCTTAAAATTCTCACTATTGTTAAATGACTAAAATACTAACCTGCCAATAAAGTTTTACACTACTCATTTGTCTGATACATATGGAAAGAAAATGCTCACTTGTCTATAAAATCTTACACTACTCATGTGTCTGATGTATATGGAAAGAAAATACACACTTGTCTATAAAATCTTTCACTACTCATGTGTCTGATGTATATGGAAAGAAAATACTCACCTGTCTATAAAATCTTACACTTCTCATGATTCTGATGTTTATGGAAAGAAAATATTCACCTGTCTATAGAGTCTTACACTACTCATTTGTCTAATGTATAGGGAAAGAAAATACTCAACTGTTTATAAAGTCTTACACTACACATGTGTCTGATGGAAATAAAATTCCCATCTCTCTTTAAAGACTTACACTACTCAACTGCGTGATGCATATAGAAAGAAAATACTCGCTTAAACTACTCCTAATACATCTGAAATAAAATACTCACTTGTATATAACGTCTTACACTTTTCATCTGCCTGATGTGTATAGACAGAAAATGTTCACTTGTATATGAAGGCTTAATTTTCTAATAATAAACTTTACTATGTACCCATATATTTGATGCATTTGGAAAGAAAACACTCACCTGTCTATAAAGATAAAACATTCGCCAATGAGTACTAAGGACTAAAGCAAAACAAAGAAATACTCGTCTGTCAATTAAGACTGAGAAAGGCGTTTTGTGAAAAATAACTGTCAGTTAAGAAATGGTTGTTTTAAAAACTCATCCATCTTTGAAGTTTAAAAGATCTCACCTGTCCATTTTTAATATGACTCACTTACGTTAATATTAATCTGAAAATTATAGAATGTGTCTTTCTGTGAGGAACAAAGCTACTTACCTGTCAACACTTATGGCGGTAAGATTAAGGATAGACGCGGTGCAGGCCATCACGTCAAATGCAACCCAGGCATCGCATAGCTCGTCACTTAAACTCCAATATTTTGTGACCTGAAGTGATAAAAATAACAGCAATAAATAAATATTGTCCTTGCTCAAAGTGCTTATTCCAGACTACATGTATTGACTTTATTACTTAGGAAGCATATTTTACTGATGTAACTTCTATGCTCTCCTTTCAAGTGCTCTGTTTTGTGTTTGATAACATGACTGTATGCTGTCTAGAATCTAAATGACAGAAAAAAGGCCAGGTATCATTGCATAAAGGGATTTATGTTTGTTAACTCATTTGAGGACTGTCAAGTCAAATCAACTTGTTATGCGAGATTTTTGTTTCGACAGAAAAGCTAACAAAGCCACGCGTAAACATTCGAGGGGAAAATATGGGGCAAAAAGTTTGACAGGCTGTAAAGTTTCATTCGTGATAGCTGACTATTATCTTCACACTATATTCGTTTATTTTATCATTACTATTTGTTACGCACTAAAGCCTTCCTCTTTCGTTAACCTGATGAAAGGTAAAGGAATAAAATATGTTATTTTAGCTTCAATTCTTCATGAGCTGTCCATTGTGTGACTGAATTTAAACCAATACCTCGGTCTTTATCTATTAATTAATAAACACGCATTACACGTGATCAAATTTCATCTCATAATCTATAAACTTCCTTTCAAATTGAGAGGAAAAATGTGATCAATATCAAGGCTTAATTAATTAGAGATTGCAATTATTCAATAATTAACAAAGTTTGTTTACCCAATAGATTAATGAATTTTACTCAAGATTGAGACGTTTTGACGAAAAGTAAATATCAGTGAGGGTTGTTTTAACTATTCAAAGAGATTATTCAAACAGGAAAAATATTGAAAAATTCGGGGGCTTTGAACTGTATTCAATCATGCAACGGCAACAAACAAAAACTGCATTTTTTTGTCATCGCCGTTCCAATTCATCTTATACAAAATTGTAAAGAGCATCTCCTTCTAACGGAAAAATAAAACTGTAAACGTGTTGAATTTCTGTTTGCACATTAAAAATAATTGCTAAAACAGGTACCTCAATTAACCCCATTTGAGATGACGTTGCATTTTTCAGCCAAAAAGTTGAACTGTAAAAGAACTTGTTTACTGGTAAAAATGAATGTTCATAATATGATAATTCCGTGCAGCCATATGAAAAAATAGACCACTGTCCTCAGCGAGACCCCTAAATAGTGTTATACACTTGATTTTCACAACTGCCATCGATTTAAGATAAAGTTATAAAGAAAAAAAAAACATTCTTAAAATCGCATTAATATTAATTCATAAAGGCTTAATCTTGTCGTGTATTTCTTTTCATAATGATAGAGAGAGAGAGAGAGAGAGAGAGAGAGAGAGAGAGAGAGAGAGAAAGAGAGAAACAAGAAGAAAAAATGAAATAACTTAACCGTTGTTCTGTTTTATTGTTGCACCAAGTATTATGAAATGTACGAGTGAACCATTTTAAAAGAACAACAAATTAGTTTCCATTAACATTCAAAGTTAAAATTTTGACAAGTAGAACTTGCATTCGTTTTTATGTGTGGCATGTTCGAACTTCGGTATCACTCATCTAAATAAACGTTTCATTTTATTCCTGTTTTTCGTATGAAGAACAGAATGATAGGCTTTCACTAGATTTGTAATTTAATTCCAGTTTCCTGATATTCAAGAAATTAAAACAATCATCTTGAATCATACGCTATAGAAATTTTATTTCGATCCGGCAGAGTTCTGTTTTTGATGGAACTACAAAGCAGTTAAGTGGAATGCATTTAACGATCTCCAATAATTACTTCGTTTCGAATGTAAATAATAAATGGAGAATTCAAAATATCTGTTTCAGATAAAAACCATTCTTGAAAAAATGTTTATTGAATAGAATTGCAGAGGCGTTTCAAAATTCACTTCCTATTCGAGCAAAGGAACATTCTAGAAATAACGTATGTTAAATATTGTGATTTTATAATAGATATTGCAGAAATTTAGTTCATCCATTTGAACTTTTCAAGTGCATAGTTTGAGGGTTGAAGTATCTTTCCACAAATATAATTCAGAAAAGGGAACGGTTTTGTTATGAGGAAGATGCAATTGAAATTTTTCGTAGGAGCTGAGAAAACTAACACCTAAGTGAGTTTATCTATGAAGGAACAAAGGCAGTTTAATATATAAACTACAAATATAGTTACCAAAAGAATCTCTTGGAAACTGAACATTGAGATTTGAATCAAAACATTTTTCATTGTAAATATCAGATTTCAACAACTAATTTGTATCTTTATCTTGCAGGTTTTCTTAGGAAGCATAAAGTGTTTTCTTTTGTTTTCGAGTGATCTTTGTCCCAATATTTGAACTCTAAAGAACTGCACTCAAGTTTTACACATAAATATTCTGAGGTAATGTTTATAGATTCTGAAAGTGTGAAATTTTGTAACTGTCGAAGTACATAGTTATTAATTTGTTCATTGGTTGCATGTTACATACATTATTCTTGCCTTCCGAATCAAATAGTAAGAAACATAAAATACCGTACCACACAGCCGAACAATTTAATGATTTCCCACATGATTGTGTATCACTTATACCTAACAAATATGTTCGTGCATTATTTTCTCGAATTCGATTTTTACCTATAATGTTAAGCTGAATGCAAAAAGACAGCCCAGAAACAATTAATGTTCTCCAAAACCTAGCAAGTGTTCTACCAAAAGTCTACAAACACGCTACCTTTATAAACCAGGGGGTCACTAGACGCGTGCTACGCTTTGCAATATCTGACCGAAGCAATATATATAAACTCAGCATAAAAATATATTTCCCGACTGACAACAATTCATTCAATTCTCATAAATGAGTCATAACGCAGTTGCAAATAAGTCGTAAAAGGGTGGCGGAATTTTGCACATGGGATCTATCTCCCGTCTGCTTCAGTGATATTTTATGATCCTTTCACATACATAGCAGCTATAATTAAATAAATTTTCACAGTGATCAGCAATGATATGAATAGGTAATAAAAATACGGCAACCGACGCATTGCGTTCGAGTTTGCTTATCTTTTATTGCAGTAGTACAGGAGATACTGAGCGAAAACTTTTTCATAGACCAAATTTTGTAGACAAGTATTGCACTTCATACAAATTGAATAAAAAAAAAAAATAATTTCATGTATGAATGATATGTGACTTTTCGTGTTAATATGATTACTTCCAAAAACAGATAAACATCCAGGTTTAAGATATGTATTATTCTTACAGATAATAAAAATGAAAATATCCAATAACATTAACATTAAAAAAAAATAAAAAAAAAAATAAAAAGACTTCATCAATGCGATGAAAAAAAGCTGAAAAGAAAAAGTCATGCTTTTAATATAAATGATAGAGATTTTTTATATTAAAAACAAAATCAGTCGCAATGCATATGGTATTTATCTGAAGGCGAAAACAGACAAAGCGAAAGAAAATTTATTACAATAAGTGATGTGTGTGTGAACGTTAGACGAGACGAATTCATGAATCCTTTCATTAGAGAAGAAGATATTTGTATGCAAAAGAAATATATCTTTTAATTCTAAAAAAATATTTAAAGGAAAAATTTGGAAAAATCATGCCCTGCTTTTTCAGGGTAAGCCAATCTTTAACCCTTTTACGATATCAAAGAGAAAACAAGAAACAACAATGTTCTTATGCATTTAATCTGATGAAGACTGAAAGCCTCCAGCGGCTGATTTTATTAATGCATAGTGTGTAGATGTAAGTCTGTCCGCCATCTATCAATATCACCTGAAATCTTTTGTTTGAAATGTTCAATCATAGAAAACAGAGATAAGGCAGAAGACGGAAAAGAAGAAGAAAAAAGAAAAAAACACGTAAATTTTTCGATTTTTTCTGTAAGGGAATATACGTAACCGCAAAGTCGCGGTAACTACTACATTTCCAATCAAATTCGTTACATGTCCGACATAAACGATAGATTTCTGTTTACTTAATGCCTACAACATTCAAGGTTTTCAGTGATTTACGAAATTCATTGTTTCGTCACGAACTTACTTTATGTCATGCATGTGGAATCTTAAAATATATTAGAGATTGCAAGATATTGCGTATTCATGGGAGCGAATTCATAATTTTCTGATATCGCTGTCCTGACAGTTTGTGGCTCTGTAAAAACACCAGAACAAGTTATTAATATCGCTAAATAAGGAAAGACAGAGCCGATATATTTCCTGAAAATGACGTTATCACTAGAATACCGCAATAAAAATGGTCACGGATTAATATATCATTTGATCAAATTCAATTAGATTCATTATAGTGCCTCAAAAGAAATCCTTCACGTCGAATGACAAATTTTCCTGGTTAAGTGTGATTAAAAGAAGGCAATGGAAGCCGCTCTGAAAGACATTTATGCCAGTTTTATGGAATGGGTTGTCAATCCCACACGCATCAAACTGTGTTCTCACTGACTAGAACAAAATCTTCATGTTTTTTTAAATTTCTTTTTTTCTCAAGCATACACAGAACGGTAAAAGAAAAAAAGAAACAAAAGATACGATGATCAAAAAGTTTTTAAAATGATTATTGAAAGTTCTCTTTATTAACCTTGAAGTGTAACATACCTGGATAGCTTTGATAAAACATGCAATTCTTTTTATTACGAATGTTTTCATTTTTCTGATTCAATTTACCCTAAGCATTTTTAAGGAAAGAGTTTTGCATTTCTGTTTTGGATTATTTATAGAATATTTGACTTACAGTATTTTCAAGATAGGGAATGAACCAGAACTACAAGCGAGGCAAACGGGACCTAAACAGGTCATTACAGGTATTTGGCACTTAAAGCGTTACATCTGTTTTTCAGTTTTGGGGTCGAATAGCTCTATCTTTTTTTCCATGAAGACAATTAATGAATTCCCTTACGAATAAAACATACTGTCTTGCTATACAAGTATATTCTTACGAGCGTTTTGTCACCGTTCTGATAAAATAATTTATTATGAGAATGAAATAAAAATTACTTTTAAAGTCTGTTTTGCAACATCAACTGCTCCGAAATGCCGATATAAGGGGTGTGTGGTGAGAGGGGGTGGGGGCGGTTGACGCACACCAATTTTACTGGCCGAAGAAAACGTAATATTTCACTGTCAAAAATGTATATTATATCATAAAATAGAAAGACCTTTTGGATGCTCGTCTGGAAACAGAGCTGAAAGGAAAGAAATAAAAAAAAAACAATGAAGCAATATTTCCTACATATTTCTCATATATATTGTCTGACAGTGGCCTCAAAGGAGCAACAATACACTAACAGATACTTTCATGATATGTATTTCCATATAAAAGTACAAATAATTGTGATGCGTGGGTAATACATTAGCGGTTATGTTTCTTATGACGTTCTCATATCAGGCATTTAATTTTGTAAGATATAATATTGAGTAAAATAGCTGCTTCTATGATACCATACAAGTTCGAAGAAATATAACTGAGGCTATGGAGAAACACGTTGTCAGTTTATTTCCCCTCAAGAACAACACATATCATTATTAAAGAGAAGACGTCGAAATAACGTTCAAGAAACAGCCTTCAGAAACTTCAAATGAATGTGTTTTTTGAGTTACTTTGTCATCACCTTATCATCCACAGCGTGTCACACACAAATTTCAGTTTCAACAAAAATTGAAAAAGACACTAATGAACCATCTAATAAAAAGTTATATAAATAAAGGGAACTTGTCTATATTAAACTGACTTGAAAAGAAACGCCGGACCTTTTCCAAAGACAATATGTTTTTTGCTAAAGATGTGGTTGTCAAGAACTTGAAGATAACACATTGTACCATATTAAACGTTCTTTACCAATTGAATAGTCTTTGTCAGATACACAAGCTTGGAAAACAAGTGTTTTTTTCGGCGGTGGATTTCCTATCACAGTAAAATTACGATAAATTAAAATCTTTTAAAAATATGTATGTAATATATCAACAGAAGACAATTGTCTGGAAGGGAAAATAAATCTTTTCATTTTATTTTTTTTATAATATGTCTGTGTAAATCACAGGCAGTTATAAAACAAGAGCTCCGCGGAGCGGCGCCAACGCTCGTCTGTTTTACATGTCGACAACTGGGGCTATAGTTATGGTTCTTGTGCAATACTCCTGAAGGAGGTCTACATACCTCTGACGTTTCATGTCAAGATGTTGATATTGTTCATATTGATACCTTTGATCATTCAACTTAAAGGGGCTGTGCTCCAGATGACAAAAAAAGAAAGTTGTCTTGTATTATAAATTTCTTGTAATATTTATGACTAATGCTTAAAAAATAACTTACTGACAAAAAATAAGTCAAATAATTACATTATAAATTGTTTTTTTTTCCTTTCAAAGTGCTATACCGTAACGCGACGGTATAACTATATCGTATAAGATTTAAAGTAAATATCGGTAATATCACATGCAGCGATGGTGGTGACAGTAAAAGCGTTGGATATTTTTTGTTAACTTGAGGGTCCAGAGTTCAAATCAGGCTGGAGCGAAAATATTTTTTTTATTCTATTTTGACTTTTATAATCAGTTTTGAAGTAAAATATTATGTTGTGATAATCTCACGGCATCTAAATATATAGTTTATGAAAATTTTTTTTTATGTCAAATCTGGAGTACAGCCTCTTTAATAAGCAATTTTGACAAAAATTGTAAGTTAAAAAGGGGCATAACTCCAAAAATATAGCTTTCAGAATAATGCCCTTTGTGTTAAAATGCCTCCTGACTTGATAAGCAAGGCTTCAAAGTTTCAAATTGATATCTTTTAAATTGTTTGAGTAATGGGCTACATTAAAGTTTTGGCACGACGACGACAACTACAACAACAACGACGACGCAGCGATCATAACAGCTCAACTTTAAATTAGAATAATGTTTTCCTGAAGGTGTAATATTTTCTATTTTTGAAGTTTAGACCTTGATTACAAAAACCATGAGATATACTGCGGACAACAATCTTGTTCAACGTTCAGAAGGTGAATTTAGGCGAGTTCACTCAAACTTTTATAAATAGGTGTATGTGTCTGAACACAGGACTTTACTCCGACCAGGTTTCATTGACAAATAGTATTAACAGTATTAAGAAAATGTAGCACATTTATTACTTGAACAGTACAGAAACTGAGCAAAAACGTTTGAAGTTTATTGCTGTGCTTCACTACAGATTTTGGAGTCGAGATAACTTTAAATGATACAGTCCCCTGATGAAATTTTTCAAGTACCATGTGAACCTTATATTATTCCTTGACTTAAACGTTAAAAACACTTTTCTCGTTTTGTTCATTTACATCATTAAAAGCGAGCTTATTTCACAAGATCTGCCCTACGAGTCACTGCTTCTATATTTTCATCAAGTTACCCCAAGAACACAGTTCGGAAATTAATAACACAACCTATTTAAAACAGTTATCTGCTGCTGTCAGTTTCTCAAGGACTTTCCAGATGACATTTCTTTTACTTTTTACAGGTTTCTTGCCTCAGATATATATAGTCAACAAGTTAATTTTACAATTTAGATGGCTTCCAAAAATATAATGATAAACAATGTGAGTGCGAAAAACACAAGACGTTGTAAAAATAAGAACTCACTGAAAATGTGCCTTTAAAAAAAGACTGCTACTACTCACTACTTCTAATAATAATTATAATAATAATAATAATTATTATTATTATTGTTATGCCCCAGAGCATTGCCATTCAGACATTTTTATTTGTCTTTTCAGGCCTCGAATTCTCCCTGTGTAACTGAACGGACAGGCTACATCATGAATACTAAAAGGTATATCTCAGTATATATAGTATAGTCTTATATCTATAAGGTATCTGTGCTCAGAGTCAGTTATTTATTTATGCCATTTGGATCGGCATACGCGCTGAATTAGCAATAATTTCGTCCAGAATCATAAAGACTAGAAATTGACATAATCAACTTGGTCGAAATCGAAATTTTACTCTATGTTGTTTACGTTAAATTAATATCGCCATATTACGAAAGACATAGTCAATATCTTCCCTGTCAGTTCGACAATGCTGCAAGAAAAAATGGTCACGGATAAATATATTATTTGATCATATTTAAATACTAAGTTTATTTTAACACTAAAACAAGTATGTCATTTCAAATGGCATGATTTTGTTTTTCTCTGGTTTAATGTGACTAAATAATGTCAAAGGTAGCGGTTCCAAAGAACATTTATGCTTGTTTAACAGAATTAATTATTGATCACGCAGGTAACAAAATGTGCTTACTGATTTAAGCTTCTTTTAACTCCTTTCATGACCAAATACGCTTGTTACACCATTGAAATAGAAAAAAAGACATGATTTTTAAAAAGTGTTTTACTTTAAAATTTTATTTAAAATAGTAAATAAAAATATTATATCTTAACCTAGCAGGACTGAATAAAAAAAAGATACAGATAAGAAAAACAAGAATATGAAAGTTTAAAGTCTTGTTTGCAAGTAAAAAAGTAAGATATCTGATAGTGGCTGTTCAACAGTTCAGTCTTTTAGACTCCTATCCTTTATTTTTATGCAACAAAATGAAACACTTTTTAATGTCTTTACAGATCACAAAAAAAAGACTAATGATCGAAATGTAGAGGACATCAAAGGAGCGTCAGTCTTTTCAAAAAAAAAGACATCATGCTATTTATGGCATAAAAATAGTTTTCATCAAAATAAGCTAATTATAAAAAGACCAAATAAAGGCTTCTTGAGAGATTTAATTCTTGTTGTAAAGAAATAATTCTTTTTGAAGTGAAATCTGTGTACATAAGGCCATATGGTTTTTAATCTATTGCCGCGTTTTTCTTGATAACGAAAAACCTCTCTGTGAAAGGTACAGCTGAAAACAATCAGCGTGTTGCTGAATTATTGTTAAGACAAAGTTTTCTTTTGACAGTGAGCTTCTGTCGAAATGACTTATTTTAAAAGAATTATTCATAAAGGAGCAAAAAACAAACAAATAATTGTATTAACATCATAAATATTATTCTCAACAACGATATGCTCTCCTAGGAGTTTTGAGATTAATAATAAATATTGCATAAACGTCTTCTATGATAACAGGATGCCGCCACAAAATCTTAGTTTTGCTGTTTGTTCTGTGTCAGGCAAATTGGAAGCATATAGCTTTTCCTTTAAACATGATCACAGATATATAGAGACAAAAACTCCTAAATATAATGTTGTAATACTAATTTATTCGTTTAGTATCCAGTTTTTTTCAATGCTTAATAAAAAAGATATATCGTGTTGACAGACAACTGATCACCATGTGAGCTAATGATTTTTTTCAAAGAGGCAAATCTCTGTTTTTTTTTTTTAAATTTAAATCATCATTTTCAGGCGTAATAGATCTAAATTGTCGCTTTCGTTTTTCTGAAACTCTCATACTTGAAAAAAGCCCAGCTGTTCTATTCGTTTATTGTCTCAAAATTCGTCTGCTCTCTGACTGCTTTTCTGTGTGTCATTTCTAGTACCATACTTTACACGTGATATATAAAGTGTCAATAAGAACACAGTAACGCACCGGAAGTGTCAAAAGTAACACAGTTATTCAGCAAACTTGATTAATGTTTTGATAAAACCCTGTCAATCTCCTGATCCCAAACCCTACAAAATAAGATGAGCGCAATGCGTGAAACACCCTTTTAAACTCATCTTATGGAAGGCTGAAATCTAAATGAGACCAACAACGCTGTCTGGAAATGCAACGAGAGTACGTCTTACCAACTAAAACAAGTGTATTGCTAATATCTTTGGAACAAAACAAAAAATCATCTGAACTTACAACTTTAAAAAATCCAAAAAGGAATAGACGTGAAGATATTGCGTCTGAGAACGTTAATCTTTACAGAGATTGAATCAAGAGCATTGCTTTTCGTCTACTGAAAATTCTTAAAACAAAAGCAAAATGGACGCTATGCCTCTTTCATTTTTTTTCTAAAATATACAATCCATTTGGTATACCTCTGAGGATCCAATGTCTTATATCTTCAGGGGTTTCTTTGTTCAGTTGCAATTACTGTTTTGTCTCAAAGTTATTATATTATATTAGTCATGGATATGGAATATCCGAATTGAAAACTGACAAATATCACATATTTATGAGAACAAAATCAAAACTTTCTGAGATCGCCCTCATTTAAAAGGTTTGGTCATAGATAACAGACCAGATCGAGTTATTATTACCGTTATAAGGAGGGAGACAGGACTGATTTACTCTGAATAAATGTGACTTTATTGCACGAATGATGCCAGAAAAAAGATGGAGGATTGATATACCATTTGATCAAATTTAATTAGTCTCGTTAAAGTGTCTCAAGAGAATTAATTTACGTCAGATGACAATTTTTTTAAGATAAGTGTCATTGAAAGAAGCCATTGACATCAGTTCCGAAGGTTACTTAATAGTTGGGCACAAGATTCGATAATGGCAAAGTTTTAGCAAAATCTAGGGACCAGCTATTACATACAATTTTTATTACTTTTACTACTATTATTATTGTATATTGTCAGCGAAATGCAGATAAGGCTAGAATGCACAATTAGAAATCGAAGTGCATAGTTTTTAATAAAACTTTTAACGTACTTTCTTTTTTATTTTACAGGTTTTCCTGTAATTATTTATTGTCTGACAGATTTTATTTTTATTATTATCATCGTTAATTTTATACTATTATCATTATTATTATAACTGAATGTTTATGTCACAAAAGGAACTACTTAAAATGAAGAAGTGTAAAGTTTATTGATGTCGATAGGTTTACAACAGTTATCATATGTCGAAAGAAACTATATATTTCCAGAGTACATTTCAAGTGTAAAGGGCAAGTTTCCATGCAGCACTATTGTATTTTTGTGAAACAAGACTAGCTCTGATACGTATACATTTGACGGGAAATTAATACCAGGTACTGTTACACTGAAGACATAGTATATTTAACAAAATAAGACCAGTCAGTTACTGTAACGCATAATTTAATATTACTAATATAAAATCGAACACAGAAGTGTTGTTTTAGTCATTCCATACATTTCTGGCTTTTGACGTGACCTTTAAGACGAAGCAAAACAATGACGAACACGTAAATTAAATCATTTAAACGAATGAATAACGTCTGAAAAGGTCCGAAAATAGATCTATGAAAGATCAGGGACAAATGATAACAGACAATGTGCCAATATTGTTTACACACATAGTCTCCGATATTGGCCTTAAAGGAGGAATTATATAATATTTTGGAACCCGCTTTTTGTTATACGCACATGTATGTATTTATATATTATAGGCATTCTCATACAGATGCCATTCTCTCACAGAGCAGGTAATGGTACCCAAATTCTCACGACCAAAGTAACTGCTGTCATTCTGGAAAAGCACGGGGTATGTTCAAAGCGCATCTTTAGCATCTTATGATGTACAAATAAGAATGGTTTTGTTTTCATCTATAAGTAAATCATATAACATTTTTATATTGTTTATGGTAAAGCCGTAAATTCCTCTTTATTTCTCAGACATAAAATTCTTAACGAGCGCAGTGTGTGTATTAATTTTATAATTTTCTTTTTGATCTATGGTCCCTTTTCACAGAATTAAAGTCATTAACTCCTTTTCCAAAGCATAAAGGATTGATTTCTTGCAATCAGCATGATTTGTATAGAAGTGTTCCCCATTGACAATATTTCATTCGTTGCTTCACGCACAGTTGTCATTTAACACTTAATTTAGAAAACAATTAAGGTTTCTGGAAAGTGTCGAATATATCCGCTTAGAGACTTTTGATACTGGAATAAAGAGAGGCACCTGTCTCCTAGTCTATTGTTTTAACCTTTACAACTGCAATGCCAGTCCCCGGAGGATAAAAAGGGTTAGCTCTGGTAGGCTACGATGAACAAAAATTGAAATGATGCATAGCAAGGTTTTACGGTGGTTGAAACACAACGTTTTTTTTTTATTTTTGTAAACAAGTACATTAGTTCCAGAAGAGAGGTACAATATAAGAAATTGTTATTAATAGAAAACAAGTTCTATCTAGAAAGAAAGTAGTTTCGTAAGTATGGACGCAAGCATTTTACAAGAGCAAAAATGTTAAAAATTTTCAGCGGTCGCATCTGCCTGCCCAATAGATATGGGCTTACCTATACTGCATGGTTAAACTGTGTTTGCAGCTTCCTTCAGACACACTTAGATTTTCCATACATCAAATTTTATATTTATTCCATCTATATACATTTGCCCGAAAGTCTGATATAATCTGACGTATGGGGAAACTATATTCACTTCTTAAATGCCAAGCTTATTTCAGGACAGTATGGAAACAGCGACTAAATTAAGACACAAATACAACTTGGTTAGACACGTTTTCAGAGACAACGATACACACAAAAACAACTAAAAAACGGACAAATTTTACTCTGCAATTTAAACACTGCTGTGATGCAGCATCAATATTTTAGGAGTTGTTAGTTTTGTTTCACTAAGCACAAACAATTGGTGTCGATAGAACTATTATTACGTCTTGCAGTAATAACTGTTTGTCTCTCGCTGAACACTATCTACAGCCTTGTAAATTTCTATTTGGAGCGACTTAAAAGCTTTGAAATGCTGTTTTCACTCGGCTTTGACCTGGAAAGGAGAAGCGTCTGTTTGTTTGTTTAAATTTTAGTGTCGTCTGCTTCGTCCTTTGTTACATATCTTGTATTTATTTAAGAACGCTAAGAACGTAATGTCACTACTTTTTTCGTATCAAAAGTCAATTTGGGCCAGGCAAAACTGCTCTTTTTTTCAGAGCATATGTCGCCGTCTAGATTTATGGCGTCATCACAATTACAATAACACCATATCAAAACATAAGATTTGGCCAGAAAGTTGTCTCCAGTATAGCAATAACCATTGAACGTTACGGATTTATGTTTCCTACAAAAAAAAGATTTATTTGTTCAAACCTGTCTTTATTTCCTTTTCTATATATTTGTCAGAAACAAATATATATAGAAACTCTTTCGATATATTATTTATATGAGAGGCTGAAACAAAACGATAAATGAAGTTGACTTATAAAAAAATTATGTTGTAAACGGTATATAATACTCAAATACATACGCGTGTTATCACAAAATCGCACTTAAGTATAAAAGGGGCTATGCTCCAGATGACAAAAAAAAAAAAATAAAGTTTTCTTGTATTATGAATTTCTTGTAATATTTATGACTAATGCTTAAAAATATAACTTACTGACAAAACATAAGTCAAATAATTGCATTATAAATTGATTTTTTCCCTTTCAAAGTGCTATACCGTAACGCGACATTATAACTATATCGTATAAGATTTAAAGTAAATATCTGTAATATCACATGCGGCGATGGTGGTCACAGTAAAAGCGTTGGAAATATTTTGTTAACATGAGGGTCCAGAGGTCAAATCAGGCTGGAGCAAAAATATTTTTATTTATTCTATTTTGACTTTTATAATCAGTTTTGAAGTAAAATATTATGTTGTTATAATCTCACGGCATCTAAATATATAATTTATGGAAAAAAAATTATGTCAAACCTGGAGTACAGCCTCTTTAAAGTAAATTAACTCTAATAACGTTGTTAAAGGCACGGTATTTATTTAGCTATATTTTGAGTAATTATTCAATTCTTATTCATTTTAAGGCATGAAAGTAGTACCTATTTTTTTGCATTACTTAAAAAAACTTAATCAAATCATTAAGAAGGTAGTCCAGTGTTGAAAAAATGACGATGACACTTGCGTACAAAAAGAGCAAGTGACGTACCACTGTAATGCATAATCTTAATTTAATTAAATAGATGACTGAGACTTTACTCACTTTGAAATCGACTTGATGTTCATTCTTAAGAAAAGGTAAGGAGTAACATAACATATTCAGTTATTTCTGGCAAACAGCCTTTCAACTACTGCCTTCGTCTGTAAAGGTGACAAGACCTTTGTAGTTGGTGTTGCAATGGTGTTGATGTCTTAACTCAGCCAAATCTTTAAAATATTTATAAACAGTCCAGGAATTCTTTTAAACAGAATGTTTAAACGTTATCCCTTCCATTTTGAAAATCAATGTTTTAGTTGTAAACTGAAATTACATTACACTTCATCGCATATAATATTATAAAGTTGGAGTATTTGCTGGCCATAGTAGACAACATCTAGACTACATAGATAACGTCAAAGAAATGTCACAAATCTTGAAATATCATTCATCATTTCGAGTAACCTTCAGAAGACTTTTTTTTGTTCGAGTTTTATCGTTAAACCAAAGAAACAATTTAACGATTTCAAACATAGAGACGACTCGTACAAAGGCTCAGGTGTCCAGATGACTGAGATAGTATGGTCGAACTATAAAGGGAGGCTAATATCTGATATGCACATGTACATTTCTCAGAATTGACAGAAATCTCATTTAGAGAAACAATATTGTTTGTTTTGATCTTTTAGCATGACATTAATGATGCAGAGACTGCGTCATTAAAAGTCCAAAGAGAAAAATCTTCTATTTCCATCTCTTCCAAGTGAGTCTTGAAACATGACCATTTATCTTCGTCAAACGTGCTGCTACAGCATTTTTTTTACCTTCACAGAACTTCAAAAAAAAAGTTGGGTTTTTTTGAGCCAGACTGATTTTGTTTTTTCTGTTACAACATTACCAATATATGTTTCTAAAGGTATTTTTTTCGAGTTTTATTATTCCAATTGAACATTTGTCTATAACAAGAAAGAGGTTTTTGTAGTATTATTTACAAGTAATTGAGTCAATACATATTTGCACATGCGCATTACATATAATTTTACGTAAACACAACCATCGTAAATTGCTGCAACAGCCAATATAAATATTCAAGCATGTATTTTAAGCAAGTTATCAGTCCTGAAAAAATAAAAGAGCAAAGTATTTTAGTAAAAAAATGTTTAAGGTGAGTGTCTGAGAACAACTTTTAATTTCAACTTTAAAACTGAAATAAGAGAAATTTCAACACAAGATCATTAAATTTTCATATGACATAAGTGATACCAGAGGCGTCTGCAAGTCCATGTTGTACGTAGTAACAAACGACAATGTAAAAAGTCGTTAGCCTAAGCACAATAAACACAAGTATAGAGATAAAGTGTAGTTTGGTTCACAATAAGAGTTGCTCTATGTCGCCGGATGTATAAATTGCCTTCACACTTACTTTGGTGGATATATTTATTGTATGCACGTTGACTACGAAGTCTGCACATTGGCTTTGCTAAATGTATTGCCTGCGCTGACTTTGCTGGACGGTTAATTGTCTGCCCGTTGACTTTGCTAGACGTTAATGGTCTGCACGTTGACTTTGCTAGACGTTAATGGTCTGTACGTTGACTTTGCTAGACGTTAATGGTCTGCACGTTGACTTTGCTAGACGTTAATGGTCTGCACGTTGACTTTGCTAGACGTTAATGGTCTGTACGTTGACATTGCTAGACGGTTTATTGTCTGTACGTTGACATTGCTAGACGGTTTATTGTCTGCACGTTGACTTTGCTACACGCTTCATTGTCTGCAAGTTGACTTTGCAAGACGGTTTATTGTCTGCAAGTTGACTTTGCTCTACGTTTATTGTCTGCATCTTGACTTTGTCAGACGTTTATTGTCAGCACGTTGACTCTGCTAGACGTTTGTTTTCTGCACGCAGACTTTGCTAGACGTTCAATTGTCTGCACGTTGACTTTGATAGACAGTTTATTGTCTGCATGTGTACTTTGCTATACTGTTTATTGTCTGCACATTGACCTTGCTAGACGTTTATTGTCTGCACGTTGACTTTGCTAAACGTTTATTGTCTGCACGTTGACTTTGCTAGACGTTCATTGTCTGCAAGTTGACTTTGCTAGACGTTTATTGTCTGCACGCTGACTTCGTAATATGTTTATTGTCTGCACGTTGACTTTGCTAGACGTTCATTGTCCGCACGTTGACATTGCTAGACGTTTATTGTCTGCACGCTGACTTTGCTAGACTTTTATTGTATGCACGTTGACTTTGCTAGACGTTTATTGTCTGCACGTTGACTTTGTTAGACGTTTATTGTCTGCACGTTGACTCTGCTAGACGTTTATTGTCCGCACGCTGACTTCGTAAGATGTTTATGGCCTCCAGGTTGACTTTCCTAGACGTTTATTATCTGCATGTTGACTTTGCTAGACATTTGTTGTCTGCAGGTTGACTTTTGCTAGACGT
The DNA here is from genome assembly GCA_012932295.1 of Cyclina sinensis. Taxonomy (NCBI): domain Eukaryota; kingdom Metazoa; phylum Mollusca; class Bivalvia; order Venerida; family Veneridae; genus Cyclina; species Cyclina sinensis. The sequence goes on along the minus strand of JAAONU010000002.1, from coordinate 10,404,162 downwards.
TTATTGTCTGCACGGTGACTTTGACAGACTTTCATTGTCTGCATGTTGACTTTGTTAGACGTTTATTGTCTGTACGCTGACTTTGTTAGACGTTTATGGCCTGCACGTTCACTTAGCTAGACGTTCTTTGTCTGCAAATTGACTTTGTTAGACGTTTATTGTCTGGACGTTGACTTTGCTAGACGTTTATTGTCTGCACGCTGACTTTGCTCTACGTTCATTGTCTGCACGCTGACTTCGTAAGATGTTTATGGCCTCCAGGTTGACTTTGCTAGACGTTTATTATCTGCATGTTGACTTTGCTAGACATTTGTTGTCTGCATGTTGACTTTTGCTAGACGTTTATTGTCTGCACGGTGACTTTGACAGACTTTCATTGTCTGCATGTTGACTTTGTGAGACGTTTATTGTCTGTACGCTGACTTTGTCAGACGTTTATGGCCTGCACGTTCACTTAGCTAGACGTTCTTTGTCTGCAAGTTGACTTTGTTAGACGTTTATTGTCTGGACGTTGACTTTGCTAGACGTTTATTGTCTGTACGCTGACTTTGTTAGACGTTTATTGTCAGCACGTTCACTTAGCTAGACGTTCTTTGTCTGCAAGTTGACTTTGTTAGACGTTTATTGTCTGGACGTTGACTTTTGCTAGACGTTTATTGTCTGCACGGTGACTTTGACAGACTTTCATTGTCTGCATGTTGACTTTGCTAGACGTTTTTTGTCAGTACGCTGACGTTGTTAGACGTTTATGGCCTGCACGTTCACTTAGCTAGACGTTGTTTGTCTGCAAGTTGACTTTGTTAGACGTTTATTGTCTGTACGCTGACTTTGTTAGACGTTTATGACCTGCACGTTCACTTAGCTAGACGTTCTTTGTCTGCAAGTTGACTTTGTTAGACGTTTATGGCCTGCACGTTCACTTAGCTAGAAGTTCTTTGTCTGCAAGTTGACTTTGTTAGACGTTTATTGTCTGTACGCTGACTTTTGCTAGACCTTTATTGTCTGTACGTTGACTTTTGCTAGACGTTTATTGTCTGCACGTTCACTTAGCTAGACGTTCTTTGTCTGCAAGTTGACTTTGTTAGACGTTTATTGTCTGTACGCTGACTTTTGCTAGACCTTTATTGTCTGTACGTTGACTTTTGCTAGACGTTTATTGTCTGCACGTTCACTTAGCTAGACGTTCTTTGTCTGCAATTTGACTTTGTTAGACGTTTATTGTCTGCACGTTTACATTGTTAGACGTTTATTGTCTGGACATTGACTTTGCTAGACGTTTATTGTCTGCACGGTGACTTTGACAGACTTTCATTGTCTGCATGTTGACTTTGCTAGACGTTTATTGTCTGTACGCTGACTTTGTTAGACGTTTATGGCCTGCACGTTCACTTAGCTAGACGTTCTTTGTCTGCAAGTTGACTTTGTTAGACGTTTATGGCCTGCACGTTCACTTAGCTAGACGTTCTTTGTCTGCAAGTTGACTTTGTTAGACGTTTATTGTCTGTACGTTGACTTTTGCTAGACCTTTCTTGTCTGTACGTTGACTTTCGCTAGACGTTTATTGTCTGCACGTTCACTTAGCTAGACGTTCTTTGTCTGTACGTTGACTTTTGATAGACGTTTATTGTCTGTAAGTTGACTTTCGCTAGACGTTTATTGTCTGTACGTTGACCTTACTAGACGTTTATTGTCTGTACGTTGACTTTCGCTAGACGTTTATTATCTGTACATTGACTTTTGCTAGACGTTTATTGTCTGTACGTTGACGTTCGCTAGACGTTTATTGTCTGTACGTTGACTTTTGCTAGACGTTTATTGTCTGTAAGTTGACTTTTGTTAGATGTTTATTGTCTGTACGTTGACTTTTGCTAGACGTTCTTTGTCTGCAAGTTGACTTTGTTAGACGTTTATTTTCTGGACGTTAACTTTTGCTACACGTTTTTGTCTGCACGGTGACTTTGACAGACTTTCATTGTCTGTATGTTGACTTTGCTAGACGTTTATTGTCTGTACGCTGACTTTGTTAGACATTTATGGCCTGCACGTTCACTTAGCTAGACGTTCTTTGTCTGCAAGTTGACTTTGTTAGAGGTTTATTGTCTGGACGTTGACTTTGCTAGACGTTTATTGTCTGTACGCTGACTTTGTTAGACGTTTATGGCCTGCACGTTCACTTAGCTAGACGTTCTTTGTCTGCAAGCTGACTTTGTTAGACGTTTATTGTCTGTACGCTGACTTTGTTAGACATTTATGGCCTGCACGTTCACTTAGCTAGACGTTCTTTGTCTGCAAGTTGACTTTGTTAGAGGTTTATTGTCTGGACGTTGACTTTGCTAGACGTTTATTGTCTGTACGCTGACTTTGTTAGACGTTTATGGCCTGCACGTTCACTTAGCTAGACGTTCTTTGTCTGCAAGCTGACTTTGTTAGACGTTTATTGTCTGCAAGTTGACTTTGTTAGACGTTTATTGTCTGGACATTGACTAAGCTTGACGTTTATTGTCTGCAAGGTGACTTTGTTAGACGTTCATTGTCTGCATGTTTACTTAGCTACACGTTTATTGTCTGCAAGTTGACTTTGTAAGTCGTTTATTGTCTGCCCGTTGACTAAGCTTGACGTTTATTGTCTGCATGGTGACTTTGCTAGACGGTTTATTGTCATCACGTTGACTTTGATAGACGTTTATTGTCTGGACGTTGACTTTTGCTAGACGTTTATTGTCTGCACGGTGACTTTGACAGACTTTCATTGTCTGCATGTTGACTTTCATAGACGATAATTGTCTGCACCTTGACTTTGCTAGACGTTTATTGTCTGCACGTTGACTTAGATAGACGGTTTATTGTATGCACATTGACTTTGTTAGACGTTTATTGTCTGCACGTTGATTTTGCTACACGCTTCATTGTCTGCACGTTGACTTTGTTAGACGTTAATTGTCTGCACGGTGACTTAGATAGACGGTTTATTGTCTGCACATTGACTTTGTTAGACGTTTATTGTCTGCACGTTGATTTTGCTGGACGTTTGTTGTCTGCATCTTGACTTTGTTAGACGTTCATTGTCTGCACGTTGACTTTGTTAGACGTTTAATGTCTGCACGTTGACTATGCTAGATGTTTATTGTCTGCACGCTGACTTTGCTAGAAGTTTATTGTCTGCATCTTGACTTTGTTAGATGTTCATTGTCTGTACGTTGACTTTGTTAGACGTTTAATGTCTGCATGTTGCCTTTGCTGGACGTTTGTTGTCTGCACGTTTATATTGTTAGACGTTTATTGTCTGCACGTTGACTTTGCTAGTCCTTTATTTTCTGCACGTTGACTTTGTTAGACGATTTATTGTCTGCACGTTGACTTTGCAGTACTACAGAATTAAGATATGATTAGAAATACTTATTTAGCCTGATGTCGAATTGGTATAGATGAACTTATGGACGCTAATTCTACTTTTTGTCTTGTATTTTACTTTCTTTAACTTAAGTTTATACAGTATGCCTTTTTAATGTTGTGAAAATATAACCGCCAACTGAAGCAGACAAAAAGGTCTGAGATTTTATGTTAACAGTTGAAAGATTCATTTCTTACATAAACCATTTCAAAACTGCATATGCAACAGTTACGTAACACAAGACTTTCATTACAGGTTAAGAAAAGAAATCACGCACAGGATGTTTCACGTTTTGTTTGGGTGACTGTCAAAATCATAAACAAATGCTTCTGAAGTCAGTCCCTAGAGGGAATCGATACCCTGTTCTGTGGCAAACAGGAGATGTAAAAGTCTATAAAAAAAGATGAAAGAGACGAGAAAGTGTCTGATTTTGATACAAAAGCAGGCATACTCGTTCGTATTCATAATATTGAAGCCATAAAAATGTCTCTTTTTCTATGACGAATAGGATTTTTGCGGATCAGTAGGCGGTCGAGGTGAGAAGTCCAAAACAAAGAGGAAAAAAAAGAGAATATAACAGTTTCTCATATATAGAGAAGATTTACTGAATCTTAACTTTGTTATTTCATGTTATCATTAAATCAAAAAAATAAAATGTCATTTGATAAAACGATTTTATATGATTCATGATAAATAATCGTTGGTGGAGCCGAAAAACATGTTCTGGCCGATGCCCTCGGTCAATGTGACTTGTTCTGTGTTTGATAAACCCTCATATCAACCTTACTTAAAGCAATCACTGTATATTATTTAAGAGACACATGTGATGCTCTCGACTTCTTCCAGGGTTCCGATCAGTATTTAAGTCCTTAGCTTGGATATTTTACATTTCAATGACATATTTGCACTGTTTGAAATTGAGCCTAATTTTGTCCTTCGGCGAGTAATTAAATCAACACTTTTATACCACGACTTTAATCAGAAAGTTTACCATTCTTATTGTTCAACGGATCATTTACAGCTCGTAAACGTGCACCAATAAATAATTGATGAAATTCGAAACTATTCTCTTCTAAACAGATACCAGTTTAGAAATTGTATTTCTTGCGTAGTAAATATTTGATAGGCTCTATAAATGCGAGACGGAAAACTTGCGACGTGAGCTCGCAATAACATACCGGTTTGACAGCTGAAAATTGTAAACTGTTATATTTTGAAACTTTGTCGACGACAAGAACAAAATCTTGTTTCATTCCTAAATTATTTGCAAATACATCATTTGATCCTTTTAATGAAGACTTGACAGCTCTTTTTTGCTTTAAAACATGTTAAATATAGTTGACTTTAATAGTCATTTGAAGAAAATTGAAATCAACATTTCATGAGCGAGGGCTTAGGCACAAAGCAAAAACATTCAAGACGAAAACAAACCACCAATGGACAGTAAAGTGTACATTGCAATATCAAATTCTACTTCAGTACTCAAGATGTAAATTACACAGAAAACTTGTTATGGACATTGTTGGATACGAATACATTAGTGCATTAACGTTGACCTCCAAACATACGAACATCCGAACAACCGAACATTTACTCGTACATTTAATATTCGACTAGGGTTGGCATGGTACTCAACAGTTCCATCAGTAGTCTTCACTTGATATTAAACGTATAGGTCACATGAGGCACGAGTAATGATTTTAAACCAAGGATGCAGTAATCGAGCCGGATTGATATAGGTTGTATGACTTGTTTCCAAATCGAAGTAAACCTAACAGGTTTACACAATGACATTAATTATTTGGTACTTTTACACTTGTACTAGAGCTGTATGGTCATGTAACCTTGGTCAAAACTAGAAGATTACGTTTAATAATTAATTTTGAATTCAAACTTAAAATGACCTATATTACAACACTGTAGAAAGAGTTTTGAACAATGCAAGCAGAAAATTATTTCAATTGCGTTGAGTGAGTGAACTCATGGTTAACCTCCCGCACAACATCAAGGTCATATGAAGACAGGCCACGCTGGGGACTTGAACTGTGTTCCTCTGATTCGTACTCAGACGCGCTAATTACGAAGCCATCGATTACAGGTTTTAATGCACTGATAAAATGTCGGATAGGGATGAAGAAGTATTTTGTACACAACTTAGTTTAATTTCGGACATGTTTGTATCTAATATACCAATCATTTAAAATAAATAGTCTTTAACAAGCATTTTTATGAGTGATTTACACCTAACCAGCGAGCTGAGTTCGTCTAAAAGCTTTGACTTGATATAAAACGTCATGTTAAGACGTATCTAATAAGCTAAGTGCATGTAATTGAGTTCTGCCAGCTCACCATTACCTCCATTAATGTTTGCATTTATTGAATAAAAAAAGGCCATCAAACGTAATTATGCAATAGTAGTATCTCATGCAATGAAAATATCTAGTCACAATTTTCCTTGTAGAATTGAGATATGTTATGACAGAACTCTATTTACGTCTATATTATGGCTATTTATTTTCGACGTCTGTCTCCAATCATAGTATGTTGATCAACTAATGATAAGTGTCGGCAAAGGGAATGAATGTTGACACAAAGCATATATCACTAGCAAGTTGGGCAAGATTTTTTTCAGGAATTGAATTTCATTCATGGCTAATATGTTTTATGCTTATCTATTGCCAGCATTTTCTGAGAAAGGCACTGTCATGATTCTTTTATGTCATATCAAAAAAGTTTTTAAATGAGAAACGATAATATTGGCATGCTTAAGGTACGTTAAGCGTAGTTATAACATATTTGTCAACATGCTTGGACTGATACCAGATGATTATTTAATTACTGAATTTAAATTAAAACAATGATAATTTACATTATCTTATAAAAACACAGCGTGCAGTATTATAATAACTATAATAGTTGGTTTTGTTTACACAAGCCATATGAAGAAACGGGCCCCAAATCACGTTACAAAAAGCATTGACAGAGGTTGTATCTGAAATGCAGTATTTCCTTGTCCTTCAAGCTCAACTTCATCAAAAGTGTACTGCAGACGATGTCTAAAATCTAGAAACCTTGAGAAAGTACATTTGGCATGTCTGACGCTGTTTTCCAGAAGAAACAAGGAAACGCCATTGCAAGGTCGGCTGCTGTTCAAATAAATCATTAACAACACAGTTTCTGCGGGAGGTTTTACCTTATTAGATATAGCGTCTTCTTATTCCGCTATCTGTATCGAACCGATTGAATATTGCAAAAGTGCCTCTATGATACAAGACAATTTTCTTCTGAGGTTAACAGTTTGCTGCGAAACACCTTTCGCTCGAATTATGATAAAGACTTTGAGCTGACAATCCTTCTTTACTGAGTAATGACATACATAAGATTTATTGCTATTTTTAAAAGGACCTTTTCAAGACAATTATTTTCATTGATAGTTTTGATGCAACACAATTATGAATTAAGTTAGAAGTTGTTTTGTTCGTGCAGACAATGATAGAAAATACAAAAATACCATTAACATCTAATGATCTTTGCCACATGGAAACTTTGCCCTTAAATGCGATGATTAAATCAGTTGAACGAAGCATAAAAAGCAGACGAAGTCCAGCAGGAATTGATAATTTGACGAACTTTCCAAGTCTGCGAATCAAGATAAAAATACGAATTATATTTATAGCATTTCTAGAAATAACTGGCACTAATAATAAGTTATCTTGAAGAATTTGTCCGTCGAGAATAATACACATAAAATAAAAGTCAGAATTCTTGCAAAAAAGTAGATTTGAACGAGATTCTGGCCAACAATTTGTAACTGACTAAGACTTTCAGTCAAAGTATAAACTCGGACCTGAAATTCTAATAATTGTGCCTACAATTCGATGGAAAGACAGTACTGAAAGAAAGAAGGCGTGCACATGTACATAACAACTAGATCCTTTCAAGTACTGTATAAAGTTATGTATAAAGTTAGCATTTAAAAACATTGCGGGTGTCAACTTTCATTGAATATTCCAAAATTTATTCTTGTAAGCAAAGTACAATTATATAATATACAAATATTAGAAGTACATTAAGAAAAAAATGTGACATCAAGTTTGTCTCAAGAAAAGAAAAGCCTGTATTTGTTCAATATATCTGTAAAGATTTTTTGTACGTTAGATCTGCTATAAATAGATGTGAAGATAAAACATCCTCATTAAATGCAGAAAAAGAAATTGATTATATAGTTATGCTACAGAAATTGCAATATATCATGAGACAAAATTTGTCACTCCCAATTAATTTTATTTTGAGAGCTTTCACAGTAAGAAAATCTAATTTCAAGAATCTATCTTAATATATATATTTTTTCTCTCTATCGGGACATTCATAAAGGCAATGGATACAGTTTTTGCGTTTGATTCAGAACATAAATCGCCGACAGAGGTTACTGACCCAGGTCACAACTTTGATTTTACAAATACTAATTTCATCTAAGTTATATTCAGAGAATTTCGAAAATAGATTGCTTTCTCTCTAAGACTTCTATGTAGAGCTCTCCAAATGGAAAGTTAATTTCACTAGTTTTTTGTTTTCAAAACACGAAACTTCCGGTTTATAAGCCCGCACTTCGGTTGCTTTACCTATATATAATGCTCTTTCTTTTAGACTTTGTTTTACTAATGACACTAACGTGTAATAGCCCCTAGAAGGGAAGATATTTTTCACGTTAACTTGTTTTATATACTATTTTTGTGTGAAAGTGTCGTGATATTGCTTATTGCAATAGATATCAGCAGAAATGTGCCGAAGTACAAACGTATGACATCAAACAGCAGTTTTTTGCTTATAAATATAAAATATACAAATTTAATTCTTGTTACAAGCAGTTAATTTCAGTAAAAAAAATATTAAAAGGACTAGAAAAGATCAGCGACCCCCCAAAAAGGGAACAATAAACGTATCAATGGTGCCTCTCTTTCCGAAAATAGTTTCTTATATATACATTTTTTCTATCAAGTTTAATCTCCTAAAAGATTAAACCGTCTGTAAATTTCTTCATATTGTTGTAGAGATTGAAGAATAGTTTGACAGACAACTTGATCAAAATAAAAAATCCCTTTATGTTTTTTTTTCTCTCATAAACGACATCAAAAGCAATGTCGCGTGTCGAATTTCAAGAAAACGTCATCTCAATCTTGTTCGAAATTAAATTCGTAAATTCTGTTTTACGCTAAATAAACGAAACCAAGATGAGTCGAGATCTTCCTGTCGTCTGCTTCAAATATTTAAATCTGGCTGATAACATCAAGTTTAGATCTAATTTGAACATTATCCTGCATCCTTTGACAAGAATGCGGGACGAGGTTTTTTCGTAAAGTTTCTAACATGTAATTATAGTAATTAAATCATTCAGTTTTCACTGCTGTTGCGTAACATCACATCATGCCTCCGCCGAGAATTAGGTCAATTTACATAAAAGAAAAGAGGTTTTTTAAAACGTACCAGAATTTATACGATAACAATATTTCCCTTTTATTCTCTTAAAACTAGTGCCAAATAGTTAGCTTCTTTTTGGTGCAAATTATAATAAAATTTAAACAACAACAACAACAACAAAGACATAGTGTTAAAGTCAGAAACCTGGAACTATTAAGAACAAAAGCACCCTACTACTTGTTGAAAAAGCTTAACTGTCACCATAGCGATATTCTTTCCAAGAAGTCTTAGTGCCCACTATTTTCCCCGTGTTCAACTTTTTTTTCTTATTTTGTTGCGACAAATATACCTTCTCAATTTCCCATACCCTCTGTTTTAACCCTCTTGTTATGGTAGTGTCATTTTATAAAGCAAATAACATGAAGATATTTCATACATCGAAAAACAGTTTAGCTGTCAACGAAAGGATGTTATACAGCATAACGTTTTTGTTTTGGCTCAGTTGCAATTAAAAGGAAAAAAAAGGTAGTTTTAAGAACTAAAAACCTCTTCTATAGGCATTAACTAAAAACACTCGAAAAGCCTTCAGCTGGAATAAATGACTGTACATCGAAGGAGTGGTACATCAAAAACTCTATAAATAAGGTCTAATTATATTTTCAGTTTTTTGTTGTTGTATTCTTAGGGGACTTTTTTATTGACACCTTGACTTCAGGTAATAATTGTTTCAATATCATTCCCATTTAACTGGTTATAAAGAAAACGGAACAACCTTTATTTTAGGGCATGCGTCTTTAATAACGTTGAACCTAATTTTTCTACCCTTGTTAAAAATCTAAAAAGAAAAAAACTTTCACCCTAAAGCTCCTTTTAAATTACAGATATTTCTTAAATAGAGCGACATTTGAATTTTATTATTCAATGCATTCGTCACTTACTTAGCACGGCGCATCATTTAAATCCCTGTTTATCAGTATGCAGTATGAAACGACCATATATATAGAACAATAAACCGGAATGTGTTAAAAGCCGTACCACAACTGCCCTCTTTCACGAAATTAACCAGACCCCTGAAATTTGTTTGCAATTATCTGTCTGTGAACTAATATAATCACTGTCATCAATAATTCTGAGTGGCATGTCTGTATAGTTATTTGTGGCTAAAGCAAATACTCAAGAGCACATAAAGACTGTATCTAGTGATTCATTAGGTTGAAAGAATGTGATAGACTAAAAATATGATACCGGTCTGGAAACATTCGGATTCCCTCTGACTTGAATGTTTAGATTAAGTGATTGGATTTTCTTTATCTCGGCAGGAAGTACATTTTACAAGTAGTAACACTCACAGTCTATCTTTAAAGAAGTGTGTTTATCTATCAAACTTTCATCGTTGACCACTGGTTTTACATGTCAGAAATTCGTATTTCAAGCGAGCAAACACTGCCATCTCTGTGAGTTTCCTAGAAAGTAAACCCGCTTTGTCAGAGAATAAATAATCCAAACAAAAAATGTCTTATCAAATTAGCTAGTGGCTTGCCTTTCTTTCTCCCCAGCGTCATAAAAACCAAATCGCATGTCATATTATCCCTGGGCTTCGCTCCTTCATTTTTTGTTCTAATTAAATTCGTAAAACTTCATTTTACGCTCTTTCAACGAGACAGCGATCAGCGACACATTTGAATGTATAAATACTGATGTCAGATTCTTGTTTCAGTGTGTTTTGCAAATTATCAGCTGTTTGATATGCAAACAGGAGAAGTGTACAAGTCGTCAGGCTAACATTTTGTCTGCAGCAGTACGGTATACGTTTTAACAAATTTTATAGAAACTTTTACATGACACGTAAGAGTTTTTATTACAACCTTTATTAACTTAACCAATAATGCCTAGCGTCCACAAAATTTGACAAAGACAAACAGTGCAGATCAAGATGAAACGACGCAGAGGCGTCTGATCAGGGTCTGCACTATTTGCATAAAGGACTTTTTTCCCTAGATAGAATGAAAATTTATACCCGAAACCCTTTTAATTGAAAATGGACTCGTCCAACTAAAAAGGATGGTGTAATACATTGGGGGCATAAATGGGTAAATTGATGTAATTCAAAAGTAAACTCTTGGGTGTTAAAATCTCCTTTATATTTTTTTACGACCAAAACTTTTCGAGTACTTCTAAGAACCTAGCAAGTTTCAGACAAGTTTCGTTTTGGCCAATTTCGTGTTGAAGACCACGACTAAAATCTCAAATCGTACAGATATTGATGATTGTACAGATAATTTATTGAAAATATATGGAATTCCGTGAGTCTGGCACGCCTTTTACTGAAACTGGGGCAGTTGCAGGTTGCTGAAAACCACATATTTTACATTCAATATCCTCTCCTGAATTTAGTAAGAGGTGATTGAAATAGACCAACAGGTCTGGAAGGTTTTGACCTGATACATATATTCTATCAGCTAAGCTAATCAAACAGACTTTGAATGATATGCAGAAAGACTGATTCATTGGAAAAAAAAAACTGGAAAAAACGTTATCCAAGGAGAAACAGTGACAAAACTGGGAAAAAACGATATCCAAGGAGAAACAGTGACAAAACTGGGAAAAAACGATATCCAAGGAGAAACAGTGACACAACTGGGAAAAAAACGTTATCCAAGGAGAAACAGAGACAAAACTGGGAAAAAACGATATCCAAGGAGAAACAGTGGCAAAACTGGGAAAAAACGATATCCAAGGAGAAGCAGTGACAAAACTGGGAAAAAAACGATATCCAAGGAGAAACAGAGACAAATGACAACGTCCGGATTCCTTAATACTTCAAATCTAAGGGCACAATTAAATATGCCCTTAGAGATAAGTCTATATATGGTCTTCTTCTATATCTGGCTAAATATAGAAATAACTTACATCTCAGCTGACTCAAGAAAAAAGTATACCGCCTAGTTCTCTACGCAATCCGGTTCATTTTGTTCTGTGTAACTGTGACAATTTTTGCAAATATCTTCAACACTTGATAAATTATTACCAATAACGATGACATTTTGCTACGTTCGCCTGATACTATACGAAGCATAAATCCAGTTTTAAATGTACATTTGATCTGTAAGCAATATATATCAATTAAAGCAAACTCGTTCAGTCTGGAAATTCAGGAAACAGAGGTATTATATATTGCATCTGTAAACATTGTTGACAGTAAAAAATGCCTTATCAGGAATTAATGCGCCTTAAAGACATCTGCACATGTAAGCAAAGTATCAAGATCTCATGAGAAATGAGACATGGACAGGAACTTGAACCAAAGATCGTAAATTCCGCCGATATTGTACCAGACGGTTGTGAAATGGGTGAAAACTGAACGACTTTCACCACGTGGAGGTTAGCTCGAGTTTCATTTGTCATATTTTTAAAAAAAAGCACATTATTGGGTAAAAAACCTGGCTAGAAGCTTTCAGACTGCATTTATATTTATTAGAACTTCACGGTTTGATGACAAGTAACAGTAAAGTCTACAGCTGTTCAGACCAACTCAATAATGCTGATCTGTTGGTATTTTCTTGTGCTGTAGACGAACGCTAGATGGCTGGCTAGCGTATATCCTGAAAAATTTACACAGTTGTAAAAAATCATTGGACATCTCCGTTTCCAAATTTTCCATAAAATCCGACAGACTAGACACTGACCTTATATCAGAGAAAAGGAACTTTTAAACAACTGTCTCATTATGAAATTTCTATATGTGAGATGGACTCACGCAAAAATGATAATATGGACGTTCCTCTGGGAAATTATTTCTCAACCATACATCAGACGTTATTGAGTCAGCACGAGAGGGGCCTTATCAGAATTTTTCATCAATTACAGACGATAAATACAATTGCATAAATTTGCAAACAAGAAAATCAAATAGTAAATATCTTTTTCCGTGTTTGTGTGGCATTCCTTATGGGATAATTGACGTTTACGGTAAGTCGTTACTCAAACATTTGACGTTATTGTGCAAAAGCGTTATTACATATCCCAAATATATCAATTTTGTGATGTAAACGCTAAACATAAAACATCAGAAATTGTTTTCATATGATATTAACGAGAGAATGACTGAAAATATTGTCATACATGGCGAACATAAGTTTCAATTATAAAAAAGAAAAAAAACTCATGTTCACTAAATTGTCGTAATTATAGTGTATGTCGTAAGGTGCACGTGGAAGATATAGTAAAACTATTGAAAAATCAAATTTATATGTTGTTATTTATTAATCAGAGTTGTCTCTGCAAAATACCATATTTTACTTGTACAATATTTTTCCCTCGAACTGGACAAATGAACACAATTCAAATGAATAAATGGAAGCAATTATAAAGACTTTAAAAACAAATAGGTGACTTAGACACCATGGCTAGGCAAAACATCCAACCAGAAAGACATGCTTTTCAAATCAACGTCTAACAGACATCACTACAGCAACTTAAAAAGTTAGGTGATAAACATCGCGCAGCAACACTGCCTCTTAACCAAACGGACACAGAAGACGACCGTAAGTACATTAGTATGTATGAAAATTGCGGTCCATAGAGAATAAACAAATTGTGTGATAAGATCTCCGGACTCTTGAATTAGAGATAAGGAAATGGGCATGCGTCACGCAAGACCGTATAGAAGGTAAGTATCACGTACAACCAACCATATTTGAACAGACAAAGCAATATGTACTACTTAACAAGTATTAGCATTTCCAAAAATTCTTGAAATCGCCTTTCAGCCATGCATTTCGTCTTATCCATAGATGAATGTATTTCATGTTCTTCATTCATTAATTTGATAATCTTACAACATGCTTTGCACTGAAAAGCGAAGTTATATTTGATAATTTTCACACAGAAATTATAAAGTAGATGTAATATACATTGTAATTTTTATTGTAGCTGGACTATTTTTGAAAGCGGACGATTTGGTTTCTTTATGAAAACATCCCAATATCTTTATACATCATGTTAAAATTTGCAGCATTAAAACCTTGTAAATATTGCTTGGTTGTAAACCAGTCTACGCATAATTAATTGACTATTTGCGTAGTTTTTTAACTTTATTTATTACTAAATCATGTATACTTAACAAAAGCTAGACACAGTTCTTCAATACCATAAGAATATTATATGTACAATTTAAACAGAATAAATTTTAGGTAAAAAATACAATATTGCCCTGACCCTAATCAAGCATATATAAAACACGGAAAATTCCTGTTCAAACTCCTAGCACCGGTCAAGTCACGCTTTGCTACTGTACTAATCAGGGGAAGTAACCCCTGCGGGGAGTTTGTATCCTGATTAGAATCGCCCGGAAGCAAGCATTTATTTTTTTCTTTAAGCGCAAGTTTTGGAAAAAACAAACAAACCATATTCTTATTTAGACTACATTCTCTAGTTAAAGATGACATGTAGCAAAAAATATTGCGATTATCCTGTATTTATCCTATACGAGCCTGAAGACTGGTACTGAGATCGTACATTGATGATGGTATTTTTCAGTTGTAAGAATAAGTAACCCGACAAACATGGCGGTTGGGCGAGTCCATTTATGCATCCCTTGCTGAAGAATTTTGACGTCCATTTTGTTATCATGTGATATGAAATGCTTTGCTTTGATTGGCTAAAGGCAGGCGGTGTACAGGCAAAACTGTTCAAATCTTGTTAATTGTATATATCGCCGTCCAGGAACGGCGATAATCAAACAAGTGAGATATCTTGTAATTTAAGACAGGTGAAACAATGAGTGAGCAATTAATGTTGTGCTATCATGAATGAGAGTAAAAGTACAGACAAAAGAGGAAAAACAACTAAATAAAAAATAAAAACGAATAGCAATAACTACAATGATACTGATTTAAGTAATGGGCGTTTGATTAAAAATATGAAATATTTTTTGAACTGTCACCATCATGTCTGATTTCTATGCTTTAATATAATTCTGCAAAATTGGAAGTTTAATTTATACTATGCATCTTAGTGTTTTCATTATTAATCTGAAAATCTCAAACTAAAATGTAAATAATGATTGACAAATGATTTTCTAAACAAAATGTAATCAGACATTTCATTCCTAGAAGTCAGTAAAATGTACTTTCTATTTATATTTTAAACCATTTACATTACCTGGAGAAGTCTTCTTGTTAAAAAATTACAAACTAAATTCTGTATGTTGAAATTATTGAAAATAAATGATCCAGTGAAAAACATAAGATTTTGATAAAGAGATTCTCAGCATTGAAAAACCACTACCACAAGCCTGGGAGTGTGTAAAACAGCTTTGCAGAAGCTGGGAATTAATATAAAGACTGCACCTTGGCAGACGCTTTATAAAACTGTATCATGTTGTTCTAGTAATATTACGGCTATTTTGGAAGCATTTTCCATTTATTTGGCTTTTGCAAACATGTGAAACGAGAGCTAGACAATTAATGAGTACTGTTTCTTAAGCGCACAAATACCTACAAAAGATGCTGTCATTGGTAAGTCCTTTTGTTTTCAAACAACATGTTGTGGTCTTTCCAACAATCAACTGCATTCTCTGAATTCACATTTTCATTGTGAGTGGTTTAAAATTCCCTCGAAAAAATCGAAAAAAAATGAATCAGATGAGAAAATGAGATGTTAACTAAAATTTGGGGACTAATCACGTTTATTAAACTGCTCAAAGAAAATAAAAACACGAGAATGGACACAACGAACAAAAACAACAAACTAAATCGAAAAAGCAGGAGCATTAACACATTTTCAAAAACCACTTGGTCATGAACATTTTACAATTGTGATAGAAAATGGCAACAGGGCGCATTTTTGCTAAAGCCAGAGGACGTATACGTTCAAACCAATCATTACATTAAAACAGTCTGCAGACCAACTGTAATTCAATTTCTCGCCGTAATAGTTTACACCATTTGCTCTCTGGTGCTTGATCTGTTCTCAAATTAACTCTTGTATGGCCTGTTTTCACTCTTGGAAACATCCAGCCTATCTATCAAATTGTCTTTGCGGTAACGGGCATGGTATTCGTCCTAATTAGGAAATAATACAGTTAGAGAAATCGACAAAAAAAACTTTTTTTTGGTTCAACAGAAGATTAGGACTGGGCAGAGATGGACCACCATTGTCATTTAATCAAACGTATGATATTCTAGGAACAAAACTGTGCGCTGTAGTTTATAAAAAAACATGTTTTCCATATTTGCCTACGTATGCAATTTTGACATGATGCCGTTAAAGGTTAAACTTTAACATTCACGGACCAAAAGTGATTAGCCTTTGCCACCAGTATAGAGCCAGGCCAGTCTCCACATCCGTGCAGTTTGACCAGGCTTGTATTTTGATACTGAAATCCCTTAAACTTTGAATGGACTGCTCCAAATTCAAAGCTGGGCAAATCCATTACAAAACTTCAGCAGAATAAGGGTTAAGGTACATCGAAAACATTAAACATGTAGGGAAATGTGTTTCTGAAACAAACCTTTAAGTCTTGGAAGTGCATGTGGTTGTGTTTTGTTCGTACTTCGTAGTCAAAGGTGACTTTGACTTCAGAATCAAACCGGAGATCAGTGACTATGGGTACGGAGCTGACTGGTGAGGCTAATGCGGACTGCGAAGGCCCGTCCACGTGTAGGAAAGAAGTTTATAGATGATGTCGTGGCAGTAAATGCTGTCTTACAGAGCACACATGTTGATGCGGTTGTCTTCAGCAGTAAGGGTCTTTTTGGTGATCTTACTATGCCAAGCTAAACCGGTCAAGTGCAAACATTTCCGAAGTGTTGATGTCGACACCAACCCAGGTCTTTGTAAAAACACATTGTCTTGTTTTCCAATATCTTTAACTAAATCGGAAAAAATGATCTCAATTTTGACCTCATGGAAAGGGCTGTAACTAATGTTGTAATAACGTGTAGCCCAATCCATTTGCACTTCTTCTTTTGATTTGATGTATCGATCAATTGTATTTGTATAGAAAGATGCAATAAAATAATTTTAAAGTAAAGTAAAAGGTCTTTGTAGGACGCTTAATACGTTCCTTCTGTATGTGACTGAGTACATACTCTGCTTGCTTGGACAATCGGCTATGGGTTTTCCTTGACCATCTTTTTTTTGGAACAAAAATGTTTGCATTCAAATTGACAGACACTTGAGGTTAATCTAGCAATGCACAGGCTGTATCCTGAAGTTTCTTTAAAAGCCAACAAACAATGCTTAAAATTACAACGATCCATTACGGGACACGCAGATACCCTTCATTGACTAGAATAATAATTCATTTAACAGACACCGAGACGACTTGTGTCTTAATTCATTTTCTTCCGAGGAGATATCTGCTTCAATAAAGATTAACGAGGAAGGTTTTATTGAAAACGTACCTTTAAACAACATCTTTACTTTAGAACTAATCGATGTGTCAAAAATTGGAATCTTTGTCCTTTGAAATAAGTACAGTTTTTTCTTTTAAGTCCATTTAAAAAAAATAGAATAAAAGAATAAATTCTGTTTTCTGAAACTGCTGAAAACTGATAAGAAGTAAAATTTTAATGTTATGTATTCTTTCGAAATTTTCATCACTGAACATGTCTGATTTCAAATACAAAGTCTTTCAAACAATAAAATCGTAAGACAGAAGTCATCCGCATTCAAGTTGGCTTGCCTCTTTTCTTTTCAACGTTATAAAAAAGGGAATTTCAAAATAAACACAAACCTCTTTCGGGAGAAAATTTATCGGCAAATCAATTTTGGATATTTAAATTTTATCCTGATCGAATGCATTTCGCAAATCATTTACTGTCAGATATCTGAAATGTGCATATGAAAGGTGACAGGCTGACATGCAAGCAAGTTGTTATGCTTTCTATGGAAGCCCTTTGATTTTGAATAAAAGTTTTAACTTTTTTTAGAAGCAGAATAAGGAAGTTTAAATATTTTGCTGCTCTAAGAACGAAAAATAATTTAGTAAGTAATGAAGCTCCCAGTTGGATTCGAACCAGCACCGAACGGCACCAACCGCCTAGCAATGCAAAGTAAAAACGCCTTAGACCACACGGCCATCAACCCCCAAAAAAGTAAATAACCGCGATATAAGTGCCCACCTCACACCACACCGGTGACAGGCGTTAGATGTATGACAACACTGACTATATGTACAGGGGGACATTTTACGGTCGCCACACTGCACAAATAGCGCCGTTGTGAAATATAAATAGTAACAGTTTCTAAGTTTTATCTTAATAATCAGATAGTTCCGGTTCTGGTTTTTGACTGGCACTAGAAATGTACATGTTACTTGAAAATTATTATGTATATGATGATGTACTATGTACAAATCAAAAACAAGAAACATGGCAATGCCACGAAACCAGGTTTTCAAAAATGTTGTTCTGATTCTATACTATAGTATGAATTTTGGAATGAAGATTGCTATGAATATTCAAAAGATTATAACATGACATGAAGGAAAAGATAATATTCATGAGAATACATGATAATGAGTAGGATGTAAATTTCGGCTAACAATACTGTCTGCAAGGAGTATACTTAATAATGAGACAACAATTTCTGCACGTCATCTTGATGTGGTAAACATTTGTCTGAAGTTTCATCAAAATTCTTCAAAGGGTTGAAGAGTTACAGAGCGGACAGGATTTTCAATGTTAATGTCACTGTGACCTTGACCTTGGAGCCATCAAAATTCTTCAAAGGGTTGAAGAGTTACAGAGCGGACAGGATTTTCAATGTTAATGTCACTGTGACCTTGACCTTGGAGCCAGCCATGCGGAACATGCGTTCTGCACGTCATCTTGATGTGGTAAACATTTGTCTGAAGTTTCATCAAAATTCTTCAAAGGGTTGAAGAGTTACAGAGCGGACAGGATTTTCAATGTTAATGTCACTGTGACCTTGACCTTGGAGCCAGCCATGCGGAACATGCGTTCTGCATGTCATCTTGATGTGGTAAACATTTGTCTGAAGTTTCATCAAAATTCTTCAAAGGGTTGAAGAGTTACAGAGCGGACAGGATTTTCAATGTTAATGTCACTGTGACCTTGACCTTGGAGCCAGCCATGCGGAACATGCGTTCTGCACGTCATCTTGATGTGGTAAACATTTGTCTGAAGTTTCATCAAAATTCTTCAAAGGGTTGAAGAGTTACAGAGCGGACAGGATTTTCAATGTTAATGTCACTGTGACCTTGACCTTGGAGCCAGCCATGCGGAACATGCGTTCTGCACGTCATCTTGATGTGGTAAACATTTGTCTGAAGTTTCATCAAAATTCTTCAAAGGGTTGAAGAGTTACAGAGCGGACACAATTTCGTTTGACGCCCGCCCATCCGCCCGTCATCTTGATGTGGTAAACATTTGTCTGAAGTTTCATCAAAATTCTTCAAAGGGTTGAAGAGTTACAGAGCGGACAGGATTTTCAATGTTAATGTCACTGTGACCTTGACCTTGGAGCCAGCCATGCGGAACATGCGTTCTGCACGTCATCTTGATGTGGTAAACATTTGTCTGAAGTTTCATCAAAATTCTACAAAGGGTTGAAGAGTTACAGAGCGGACAGGATTTTCAATGTTAATGTCACTGTGACCTTGACCTTGGAGCCAGCCATGCGGAACATGCGTTCTGCACGTCATCTTGATGTGGTAAACATTTGTCTGAAGTTTCATCAAAATTCTTCAAAGGGTTGAAGAGTTACAGAGCGGACAGGATTTTCAATGTTAATGTCACTGTGACCTTGACCTTGGAGCCAGCCATGCGGAACATGCGTTCTGCACGTCATCTTGATGTGGTAAACATTTGTCTGAAGTTTCATCAAAATTCTTCAAAGGGTTGAAGAGTTACAGAGCGGACACAATTTCGTTTGACGCCCGCCCGCCCATCCGCCCATCCGCCCGCCATACCCCAATCTAATAACCAGGATTTTCAAAATTGAAAACCTGGTTAATAAAAGTTCTGTTCTGTTCTGTTTTGACTAGCAAAAGGCCATGCTAATCATCCACATTATTTAAATAACAAATTAATTTAATGAGAGCTCGATATGTCTTCACATCGTTTATCTCAGATCATTGATTAAAAGATCTCAGAGTTCATGATTATCGATACTGTTGAAAATGATGTCACCAATATACATATAGTTAAAATTAGTCTTTGCTTTATAATCTAATATTTTTTAGAAACCATAGCACCTTCCTAACCTGCTTCTTTTATATTCTCTGAACTGACCTATGAGGTTTGACCTAAAATTTGTACTGTCGTCTATCTTTACAATTTATTATTTAATACTCATCAGTACAAGTAGAAAATATAGTTATGTAATAGATACTAAAATAATATTACTTTATAATTCATGGACTGTTTCTCGTTTGAAGAGTCAAAATTTGTATTTATATGTACCAATGTTGAAGCAAAACGAACAAACAAATTCAGAAATAGGACGAATTCTCAGTATCGGAAAGTTATGTTTTGAGTTCTTAATACCAAATAATCTTTTGAATACCAATATCAATGGTGTTTTGCATGATCCTAATTTGGTCATACACCATCACAACTTATATATCAAGTTTTAAAATGTGTAAGCAATATATATAAATGAAATAAATTCTTTCAGACTCAAAATGCAGGAAAACAGAGACATAATTTATTGTATCTACAAATATGACTGTCAATGAAAATACCTTACCAGAAACAATTGCACGTTTGAGACAGCTGAACATGCTATCAAAGAGCCAAAATCTCATGAGAAACGAGCCATAAACGGAAACGTAAGGCCGGGAAAGTCAATTGCGTTTAATCTTCAAGAAAACTTTTGTATAAATATGTTGAAAAAAAATACCTCAAAACCTGAAGATTTCAAAGGTTGAAATGTAAGAAGACTATTCACTGAGTCAGAACTGATGGATTTTAAGTATTTTTTCGAAAACAGTATACAATTCGGCGAACGGTTGGCTTAGTTACACTAACTTGAACATCGCGATTTTTTTCAACGACAACCTAAGGATTTGTCACGCCATGTTAGCTCACGTGCCCTTTGAATGTGTGACGTAAATATGTCTTCTAAAACAATGACGACTACAGCAAATTCATTTGTATTGTTATCAAATATTCCGTGCTAAATACAATTCTTTATCTGTTTGAAAACGTTTACATAATTTAAACTTTTATTTGACTTTACTTTATTGTTATTTTTTACACAATTCCCGTGACTATGGTACTTGCAAAAAGCAAGCAAGGGCTACTAAAAATGCACATCTGAAATGTGACACGGTGAGTTAACATGTAACGGCTAAATGTCAAAAAACATCATTTACAGATTTTTTTGTTAAAAAAATCAGATTGTAATTTCTAACAACCAGAATGTGTTTCAGCGTAAGATGCTATCAGCTTAAATAAACTGCGTCTAGATTTATTGAATTGCAGCGACATTTCTTAGTAAATTTTGTTTTATGATGAATGAGGGAAAATTATTACCCGTATGTCTTATTGAATCATGAATTAGAATTTTGTTCTTTAACATTTAGACGTGTTATCAGAATAGTATAGATTGGTAGCTGGTGTAGCCGCCAGGCAAATATTCTAATACTTCTGTATCAGAAACATTCTATCTCCATTTTGTTTACAGTGTCCAACAGACTAAGTTTTTTTTCTATTAGAGAGACAAACAACTCCCTAAAGGTTTAGTCTCAGATGAAAAATGAATAAAATATCTATATCTGAGATGGACTCATGCAAACATGATAATATGGACGTTCCGCTAGGAAATTATTACTTAGCCATATATCACACGTTATTGGTTTGGCACGATAGGGGCTCTTATCATGTTTTTTATCGGTTATAGACGATAAATGTAATAATTATTGTATAAATCTGTAAACAAACAAATCAAATAGTAAATATCTTAAACTGTTTGTGTGACTTTCTCTAAATGGTGTTTAGAAATTACAAACATTGACGCAACTGTGCAAAAAAAAAAATACTATACATCCGAAATATAATATACTGTTAGTTGTAAAGGTTACACACAACTAAATAAAATCCTACAGTTTATCATTGTAACATCAAGTCCCAATCTCACTTTATTCGCTTCAGAAAATGCTACCTTTGCCGATTTCTGGCAAGAATCAATCATGAGAAACAATTTCATTCAGATATTTTCATAGCTTAACCATTCATTTTTTTCGTTAAATCGTCTCGAAGGAGATCACCCCAGTCACTTGGGTATCTCTTATTAGAATCTGTCGAAATTTCCTGTTTATTTGAAAACGAAAAAACAAACATAGCCAAAAATTGCCCGGCACATTTATGTCTAATTTCAATTTGTTCTTCAATATACATTGTATGCGTTATTTTCAAGTAAATGATTTTCAGATCAACCTTTCCATTTTTGACCTATCAGACAGTTTTGTCATCTTACTGCACAACACTGATTTGGTGGTGTATAACCCAATCGCTACACATTAAACAAAAACAATATGTTTAGGATGATATTAGTGTGTGTAAAATATTATGCAAACCTGACAAGTTTTTTTGCCCCGTATTAATCGTGAAAACAACTGTCCGTAGGATTGACGGGAAAATTCAGGAAGCACGATGGACAAACAATTTCACGTATTAAGATAGAACTACTGAACGAAAGAACAAACGCACAAGAAAATTAAAAATTGAACGTACGTACGAATTGATGAACGAATAAAATTAAATGGATGGACCGTAAAACGAACGGGTTGATAGACTGGACCGTAAAACGAACGGGCTGAGAGACTAACCGTAGACACGTTAACTAGTCAGTGTAATAATCAATGGTAGGCCTTTGTGTCTGTTAGTTCGATATCTAAAAACCTGAATACTAAAGTATGCAAAAAGTAGCAAAAAAACTAAGCTTAGCTAAATTTTATTCTGCTTTATACTTCCCAGATATCTGTCTACGTTTAACAGGCATCAGCAACGCCATTTATATCAGATAAGGCGATAAACATCGCGTAGCAACACTGCTTTTTCCGTTCACCAAAGGAACGCCGAGGACGGTCATTAGTAAAGACGATAATTGCGTTCCATAGAGAATAAACAAAGTATATGATAAAATCGCAGGACTCTGGAATTAGATATAAGCAAATGGGCATGGATCACGCAAGACAGTATATAAGGTCAGTATCACGTAAAACCATATTTGAACAGACATAGCAATATGTACTCAATCATGAGAGTGCGTAAATTTTGTTATTTAAAGACTGGAAAAGCAATGATTGTACAGTTAATGTTATACCATCACGAATAAGAATAATAACCGAATAAGTAAGGAGAAGGAATAAGGAAGGGAAGAAGCAGAAGCGAGGCATGAAAAACATGAAGAATATGGTGATCTTGACACTACTGCTACTACAAAATAATAATAACTACAATTATTATATTTACAAGAATTATGATTGTTGTTTTGTCAGTATTTTTAATAATGAGAAAAATAATACAACAGAAACAGTATGATTCTAATTCTTCCTAAATAATATCTGTACTTCTACTGCTTCAAATACTACTTTGGTCTCTTATAACAGTAATAATAATAATAATAATAATAATAATAATAATGACAATAATGATGGTGATGATGATGATGATGATGATATAAATGCAGTATTTAGAACTGAATCTAATTACTTTTATTGCTTACTAGCGCCTTGTATTTTGCATTTAACATTAAAAAAGTGTATATTTTTGATAACCATGAACCATATATATGTGTAGTGTTGTTTTGTTATCTGCTTAATAAAAAGCTTTATCATTTTAATTCTTTGTATGTACTTTTAATTTTGAATCTTAATTCTAAATCATCACGTAGAAAAATTTCTACATATAGATATATATTTAAACAAACAAACAAACAAACAAACAAACAAACACACAAACAAACAAGCAAACAAACAAGCAAACAAACAAGCAAACAAAAGAAAAGGTAAAGACTAATCAGTATAATTGTAGAACAAGAAAACATTCATTCTCCCTGTATGTATTTTTGTTCATTTAAAAACTTGAAACTAAACCCGAATATAGAAACCTATGAAAATAAATGACAAAGCAGAAAACATCGGGTTCTGATGAAGTTATATTCATAAATACAACCTAGGGATCGGATTACAAAACTACGGAAATTAATGTTAGAAATACAACTCAACAGAATTTTTTTTATCAAAATGGTGTAAGATTTCAGGTTACAGTTACAAGTTTTATATTGTATTAAATTAACAAAACGCATAAAGGGAAATCAATTTTCTTTTAATTCATCAAAGATTAGGACTCACTTGCAAAGATGATTATGTTGAAATAACAAGACTTACATAGTTGTTACTTTCTGCTCTACTTAAAAAGGCCTCAGTAGATATGACTAGTAGGTAAAAAAGTTATAACCTATCTTTTTAAATTGTACGGGGATAAAAGAGGCGATATTTTTCTGATTTATTAAATAATATTATGAGTTCTATATAACCGTAGCAACTTCTCAATCGATACAGAACATTTCAAATAAGAAATTACAAATAAAAAAATTACAAATAAAAAATTACTTACAGCATCTTTTACATTTTGTCAACTTTGTCCTGACTGAGTATAAAATCAGAGTTTAAATGCGCATTTGCCGTGTAAGTAATACACATTGATTAAACAGACTCTTTGATACTTCAAATGCAGGAAAACAGAGGCATTTTTTAATGTATGCGTGATCATTGCAGACAGTGAAAATGACTTATCATGGAATAATGCACTTTTTGAGACATTTGCACATGTTAGTGAAATATGCCAAGCTCTCGGGAGAAACTTGAATCAGAAAGTGTTAGACGCGCTGATGTTGTATGGAAATACTTAAAATCGGATGAAAGCCGAACGACTTCTGATGAGAGATTGTTAAGCTCTAATTCCATAGTTTGAGAATATATGTATGCTTGCTATATGTGTGTACACTGAATGTTGCTGAAAAAAATCCCTTTTAACAGACTTCCAGGTTGCAGTTTGTAAACAGAATATATGTAACGGTAGGATAATATTAATCTGATTTTAATTCGTTTATATTTTTCTAACTGAAGCAATCATTTTTGTGTTTTTTGACAGCGCACAATTAAAATAGTTAAGCCTTTCTGTAAGGTAAAAATAAGAAAAATAGAAATCTGTATTTTTTTCCTTTGCAGATGGATTGTTGGTGGAAAATCTTAACCCAAGTAATAATACAAGTATATCAAATTAATGCCTACAAAATATTTACATTTTGTCTACAGATTGGAACAGATAAAATGATAGACTAGATGAGACAAAACAATCTCCGCGGGAACAGTCCTGTTATGAAATATCTATATGTGAGATTGACTCACTTAAATATGATCATACGGACGATTCTGTTCGAAATAATAACTGCAACAATATATCTGACATTTTGAGTCAGCAAGATAGGGCCCCAGAACAAATATTTGTTCATCTATTATAGATGATCTATGCAATTATAAATCAAATGAAACAGTAAATAGAAAATAGAAAATAAAATATCTTTTCCTAAGTTTGAGTGATTTAATGTATGGTAATTTACAATAATTGTGCAACAAGGTTGTGATATATCCGAAATGTATCATTTTTGTGCTATTTAAGCTATACATAAAGCATACAAAATTGTTTTCACGTGATATTCATGAAGAAGTGTCTGAAATTCACCGTATACATGACCAACGATTATGTAAAAGGACGGTCAAACTAAGTGTGTATGCCTGGACTAGAAGACTGAAAGTAAAAAAAAATAAAAATAAAAAAGAAAATAAAAAAACAAACAAAGCAAAGCAAAACGATTTTATGTGCTGTTTTTAAGCGACCGAACAAGATTATATAATAAACTGAATGAACGCAGAATGGAGATGGATGAATACATAAAACGGACTGACGAACTGAAAAAACGAACAGTCTATGATTCTCCAGCATGCGTAAAACTATTTGTTATCAGATCTAACGAAAAATGATAAAAGGAACGAAATATAAACAAATAAGGCAAAAATACATTTAATGGGAATAAACTTACAGCCGGACATAGGTTTGTTTGATACATTTACGTTTGTGTGATACAAAAACCAGTTCTTGGACAACTACCATTACAATCAATAATTCACGGATATCACATATCGCAAAGGTGAAAATCACCGCGTAGCAACAGAGTGACTACCTATTTTCTGGACCTTGTCGAGACCGTTAATTAAGATTGTAATTGTGTTCACATAAAGAATAAACAAAGTATGTGATAATATCTCGAAACTCTGGAATTAGAAATAAGCAAATAGGTACAAGTCACGCAACACCGTATGAAAGGTCCAAATCAGATTAAATCGTACTTGACAATTCAGTTGTGTACTTTTCTGATTTAAGACAGACAAAGAAATATAGTATATTCAATGTTATACTTTAACAATACTGAATATGATAATAATAATTATTATTAAATGTAACTGATTACAGTAAACAGAAATATAAGTATGATGCCTACATTACATCATAACCCCTAATTGTTAAATAAAAAAGAATTGTTTTATTTTGTGTTATTATTTTTTATTATTATCAATGTCATAATCGTTTTGATAAAAAGGACTTCTGTTTCTGTAGCCCTTAGAAATTTTGACATTATGACATCAAAAATATTTATCCAAAAAAAAAAGAAGAAAAAAACGAAAAAAAAAAAGGATCAATTCTTAGTAACTATATCAACCGTCAATAAACCTTTATACAAAACATACTTTGCCAGCAAGTTCCTAATTATTAAAAACCATTTGCAATCCATGAAATATGATGTTGTACAGAAAACATGCATTTTAAGTCTTTATTTAGAAACTGAGAAAAGTAAATGACAAAGCGATAAACATAAAACTGATTAAGTAAAACTCATCATTGTAGAGACTCTAAAACAAGCTAGGGATTACTTTACACATTTTCGCAGGAAACGGAAATTAATTGAAAGACTACAATGGAGCAAATATAATTGTAGTATTTTATAAAAATTTTCTATACATTACATAACATGTATTACTATTGTAAAAAGAAGACAAGTGGAGAAGAAGAATAGTTACTGTAATAAGACATGTTCCTGAAATGCATAAACACCTTTTACTAGTTGCTACAACCAATAGTAGGATACTACGTCATCGCGCACCTGTTTTAGACCATATTACCTTTCAAGCGACAGGATTGTTGATCCGCGAGAGAGCATAAAACAGGTGCGCGATGACGTAGTATCCTACCATTGTACAATGAATAAATCAATAAATCATTTTATTTCGAAAGACTTATTATGAGCATGTTCGGCCTTTAAATAACCCGAAGCATTTTTTCCAGTTCATATTTTAATAACTGCCTGCCGCTTTCATTTTCTTTATTTAATTCAGACTGTTAAAACTATCTCAACACTAAGTACAAGCTGGAGTTAAAAAAAACATAGAAGAATGAGGATATTTTAGAAAATTCAATTGAATAACACGAACAAGCCATGTCATCCAAACTTTACACTTTTCACATAAAATGACCGCAACGCTTCTTTTTGGCAATACCAGATACCTTAATCATAAAGACGAAACAGTCATTTAAAGACGATTTGCAGAACAAGTAAAATGTAATTTTCCGCCGTAATGGTTACAACATTGCCCTCTAGCGCTAGTTATGTTGTCAAATAAACTCTTCTGTGCCCTGTTTTACACGAGTCAACTGATAAGTGAGGCAAAATCGGGCTTATTTAATAATTGACTTTGTTGTTACGGAAATCGATGTTATAAAAATCCATAACACTTACAGTAGACGACCAGACAAGGTCTGTTTATGTTGAATAATAAAATGCTGAAAATTATATAGTAAGTCTAAAATAAAAAAAATGTACGTATTAGAAAAAAATCAGGTTGCAGATACCTTTAACAAAACGAGGAGAATTTCAATTCCTAAATAATTTTTTTTCGAATCACTGGAATCTATTTCTCCTGCACGTGTATCACGCATGAAGTTAATACCAGGAAATAATTGAAAGTTTCCTAAAACAGATTACACCTTAATACCACAGCGTCATCTTTCTTGTATATTTCCTGGTTAGTGATTTTCCTCGACCATCTATTTTATTGTGACAAAGACAGATAGTTTGCATGCAAATTGTCTGAAGTTATTTCAGCGTTGCACAGATTGTGTTCTTAGCTTTCTTCAAAAACCAACAAATAATGTGTCAAGTTAGTCTAACGATTCACAAAGGGACGCGTAGATACCCTTCATTAATTAGAATACTAATTCATTTTACTGTCATCGAGACGGCTTTTGTGATTATTCATTGTTCTCTGAGGACACTTCTATTCAAATATGGGAAAACGAGGAAAGTGATATTGAAGAGTTTACTAGATTGGGGGTTCCATGAGCACTCCAATAACGTTCCTTCTTCTTTAACTGATATATTGAATCAATGAATAGTACAAATTGTTTTTGTCTCTTATAATAGAACGACCTTAACAACTTTCAGATATTTCATGCGTCCTAGAAACGTCTGTTTCTCTACCGTTTTTCTCATATGTATTTGCTTATCTTTAAAATTACGCTATTCTTTAAAATAATTGACTTCATTTCTGGCCAACCGACACAAAAAAAAACGCAAAGGAAATAAACAAAATGAAAATTATATAAGTTAAACTTAGATTTTTTATGCCCCCGGTGGGAGGGCATATTGTTTTTGGGCCGTCTGTCTATCTGTTTGTTTGTCACAAAACTTTAACCTTGACAATAACACAGAAGTCCTTACTTACAGCCTCCAAACTTAACAGGTGCATGCACCTTGATGAGCTCTGTGCCGCCAGATCCATGGGGTAAAACGTCAAGGCCCCCCGGGGGCATGGCGTTTATTCGAGCGTAGCGCTTGTTTAAAATTAAAGTGAAATAATACCCTCTTTTTCGTCAAATATTATTAAGCAGAAGAATTGAATTAAATTTTTGTAAGAAACGACAAAACAATTCCAAATTCTAATTTCAAGTTTGTAACTGACAAAAAGAAAATCTTGCACGAAAAATAAATGATTTAAATAAAAAAAGAAAAATAAGATGCACTTTCTTTATATAGCCTTGCCCTATACAAATATGTTGCAAATAATTAGACTTAATTATCTCCATACAAAAAGAGAGAATAGCGATAAAAGCAGAGGAATCCAGATGGAAGGACCAATGTAATATCAGAGAGTATTTAGGGTAGATAATCCACTAATGTCCCCCATTACCTTTCAGCACTCGGCTACGCCAAGTAATTAAGAAAGCGCATTCTTGAATGTAAATAAATTCCTCCGCATAAACACAGTAATTTGATAGACCGAATCGTGGGTAAATAACATAAAAATCCCGATTATTTCGTCGCATAATGTTAAGCTACTAGCTAGTCATTGAGCAAATATTCCATCTGAAATATCTACAATTACATCAAACAAACCATTGAAGAGGCCTATAATTTTCTACAGAAACTATTATCAAATGTGGGTTAAAATGACGACTGCACCTCAAAAATGTAAGCTTACAGTGATCTAGAAACATTGCACGTGAACACACACGTGTTTAAACTGCCAAAGAATACCCTTACGTTGAAGATTTAATTTGGAATTGTTGTCACAAGAGCGCTTCCGATTAATGAAGTGCAGAGTCTAGACCTTGATTTTGTTGTTGCCACTTATTATACGTGGTTTTGTCAACTGAAATTTAAACTAACAGATATGCCCGAGACTATCGGACGTACTTGCCGACACGCGCATTGCATCGCTTATAGATTTACAGAACGATTTCGTGCATACAACCTGCAATACACTTGACATGAAAATGACTAGATCGCTGATTTCAACTTAATGATATCCACCTTTGAAAATAAACAAGTCAAAACTAACACTAAAGCACGTAATATATTCCCAGAGAAGATTCGTGCATTCAGTGGATATGCCGTGCTGACTAAATTTTTTACATCAGTAAATGTTTTGTTCATTTAAACGTTTTAATCAATTTGGCGAGGCAATACGACATTGGAGACATAATTACCCTTTAAATGTAATATTTGGCGAATTAATTGCAAAACTAGCTCTTGCAAATTTCACTTGAACCAAAAAAAAAAAAAGAAAGAAAGAAAAACAAAAACAAAAAAAGAGAAAAAGAATGAAGAAAATGAAAGAAAAAAACATAACGATAACACTCTGGATTTTTACTCTTATATAATCATTTCTGATAATAAAAAAAATATTTACCTGAACACGCGTTTTTACAGTATGTGAATTTACTGCATTATTGTGTTTATTTTTGAAGCTTTTTAACTATAAAAATCATACTATGCATACATTTCTTTAGTTATAGAATAAAAGACTAGCTCAAAACAACTCTCGACAAATTTGGGTTTAAATTTATTGCTTTGATAATGCATTATAGAAAGTCAGTAAGCGAACATATCCATTCTCAAATTTGTAACGATACATCACACAAGCCATTTTTTTCCAAAACAGACATAGTGGGAATAATCAACGGACAAAAAATGTCGTGAAGCAGTCTAACATTCCATGTTCGATGGAAAACAATAATTACTAAAAACTCTTCTGGCCTCATTGTTTATCAGAGAAAGGATTTATTAAAGTAAACTCCACACGCATTTCTGGAAGGAAATTCATTCTCTAAAGACATATATTAATTTCAAGAAGCTTTATTTATCTTACTTAAGAGTTAGAACTAAGTACTAGAACAAAGCATTGCGCATAGGCATGGTTGTAACAGATGCAATCTAAAAATTTCAATAAATAGGGGTAATTTGATAAAGTAAACTTTCTTATTACACTAATCAACTTGGCGATGATTCGTTTAATTTTAGCCGATATAATGTTTGTCACTAGGCAACATTCAAATGGCATTTAATCTCAAAATTACTAGAATTACATCAACGAAACCATCAAGTAAACCGTTAATTCTCCAGTAAAAAAGACAGCAATAGGCAGGTGTACATGACGTGGAAACTATCAATCAAACTTGTGGAGCTCTTGAAACCTTGCGTGTATTTGTACTGCCATTCATGATTGCTTCAAAAATGAAATCATAAACTGTTTGCACGATAACAGTTTGATTTTTTATGAAAAAAAGACAACACGCAATGTCATGGTTCAAGATTTAATCAGAGAGAAATCGTTTACGCAACCATTTGTTTCATTTGAACGTTGCTGCAGGCATATAAGCGAGACAGCATGCGTTAAGATGATACTTGAATGTGCCTAGAAGTCGTGACACTCGGTGGTAATCTTCCGCTTTTGAATAGTTAAGCCTAAGTTAACAAACCTATGAATGGGCATTGTCGTTCAATGGGTCCAGAGGTTCAATTCTTTTTCGATGTATATTGCGGAGACAACCGACTAGGGCTGCAAAGTATGTGGCTCGATGAGAGATTTAGTTTACAAGACTTTTAGCCAGTGACATCAGTGTAAATGCTCTTATATCTGTTACTAGTTACTCTATGAAATATGCAAGTTCTTGTTTCCATAGGAGATGGCTCGGCGTTTTTGCATCACGCGCGATATGGCGAAAGCGCAGTATCTAAGATAAAATGATCCCAAAATCTTTGTTGTCAAATCATAACTCTCAGTTATGGTCGAAAATTACACACTCTGACATTCTTTTACAGAGAACATTTCGTAATATTGCAATTCATTTGCGTCCACATAACTTTCAATTTAATTGTTATGATAATGAATAAAATAATTTCTTGAGTGTGATAGTTTGCATTCAAAATAAAGTCAAGTCCTCTGTGATACACGGAAAATATTCGGTGATTTTCAGGTAATTATCGTGCATAAAATGCATGTGTCGTGCAAAATTCGATTTGATGCAAGCTCATTTTTACTGATTTAATCCAATTTCAACAGAACGATACTGAACCAATTTATCAAAGGAGCACACAATTATCCACTTACTAGGAACCGTTTCGTGACTTGACTGCATTATCTTGTCATTCTTAGAGCCCGGCATTAACCTTGCTTTAATGAAGGCAAATTCTGGGTTTTACTATGTTTTAATCAACTTCTATAAAAACATTTAAAGAGACGGATATCCCAATTTAATGAATTGGTTTTTTTTTGGTGTTTTTTTTCGAATTTAGATGGCAAATACCATGCACGTAACTTGAAACAAATTTGACTCGATAAAGACAGTTCTGTCAAATTTAACTCTGTATTTAATCACCTAATCATACATTGTGAGTTAGTTAGAAGAGAAAGGCCTTCAGCTTTATATCTTGATTAAGTGAAACAGTGCACTTTCCATCACATTACCATGCAAACCTCTTCCATCTAAAGTTCAAAAGAATGTCAATTCTAAAATAAGTTTACAGTAACACCACATGCCAACTAGCTGTGTTTAGAAACTATTGCAAAATCGGAGACACTGAACGTTCGAAGGGCCATTACTTTTGACAGAAAAACCTTCCCACATACCAAACCGATAACAGAATCTTAACTGAACTGAGATAAACATATGTATTCTAAAAAGAGTACTAATTCACCTATCAGTGTTTTTTCCGGGGGTCGAGGGGGGGGGGGTCGGGGTGGAGCGGCGGGCATACACGGGACTTTTGACAGAAGACCTTTCCCGACAGGTGGTGATATGACAGACAGAATGGTTTCGAGTCCCTGGAAAATAGATTTGGTCAAGCCAATTGATATGTAAAGCATCTCCCCCTGTGCGGGTTTCGACAAACTGCCATTCTAGGGTGAGGATTTAGACCTAAAAAAAGGAAAAAAAAACTGTGAAATTCCCCTGGGTTAGGCTGTCGCCCCTTCCTTGGGGAAAAAATTTATAGTACATAATTTCTGTACTGCAATGACATGACCAATAAATAAGCTTGTACCGTACCCGTTCTTCCCCCTCAAACTGTCTATCATCCATCTTCATTTTCAACGTAAACTCACCATGACCACGTTAAAAGTATCATCTGAAAAAACTAACCGCGCTGAAATACCAAATATCAAAAGAGATAAAAACTTTCGCTGGACTTGAACTTGAACTGAAAAACACACATATCAAAACCCGTTCAGAGTTATTCAGCAAGTCTTGTGTAAAGAAAAAATACCGACTGATCGATTGTTTTTGGGTGATCTGTATTTTTGTTTTAAAAAATCAAAACTGAAACAATAACAATAAATTAACTTAAATTTAGATAGAATGTCTTAAGAATGATTAAAAATTTCATTTGTTTTTCAATACTTTATTAAAATAGTCATTAAAAGCAACTCTCTCTCTCTCTCTTAATAAAAAATAAATACTTTCAAAAAGATGAAACCTAATAAAAAATAATAATGGAAAGAAGAGTTGCAGATGACAAACTGGTGCACTAAGTTCTCCGAGAAGAGAAAACTCCTGATCACTTCTAGGCTGTCGTAAGTAGAATAGTTAAGAAATCGGTGTTAAAAGTTCACTGGTAAGTATGGCTAATGACGACGTTGAGTTTGTTACCTTGGTACCATTAACAACCGCTGCCGTTTGTAGCATTTTAATATGTTAAAATTGTACAAACTCTAAACTACCCCATCTATCATTCATTTGTTTGATAAACTTGATTAATTTACTAATTCGCTGCCCACCTTCTTCTTATTAAATTTTTTTTTATCATTTAAAAGTTAGAAACACTTTTCAAATTACCGGAAAAATGAAACACACACTCACAAAAAAACAACAAACGCATTTCTTGAATGCACAGAGAGAGACAAATTATTTCAAAGTTTTGTAGTGCAAATTCGTGCGCGTAACTTTAAATGCACTTGATTTGATAATTGCTAGATTGTCGAATTTCACTCTGTGAGGATTACATTGGAAAATAAATCTATCAAAACTCTGCGTGGTTTTGGTGACTACTACACAAGTCAGTTTATAAAAAAGTATAACCAAGCAAAGGTTTATTTGGTACAAACTCATTCGTTTTGTTGATGAAATTCATCTTTTAAACCAGCTATGATGATAAAATATTCAACAGAACAAAAACAACTATCCCCTGTAAAGAGAAATTTGGAAAATTTAATCCGTAATGATGCCGTGCACATAATTACCTGAACATAAAACTTGATTTGATAAAGGCAACATTGTTGATTTTAACTCTGTTTTAATTAACTGGGATAATAAACCATTCTGCCGAAGACACAGCAGTCCATTTCGTGAAATAACTGCATTAACACGCCATTCTCAGAACTGGGCATTAATCTTGCTCTGCGAAGGGCAGATTCTGGTGTTAACTCTGTTTTTTATTAACAAAAAACCCCCAAACTATTTGACGGAAAAAGATCCCTATTTAATGAAACGTTTATGGAATTTAAAGTTAAAATATCATGCACGTAACTGGGGAAAAAACCCCCTCCGAAAAAAAGATAATTCATCGATTTTAGTTACAGAACATGTTAACATGTCTTCATGATAATTTGAAATGTGCGTAACTGCGCACACCGTTCGTGTAGCCATGCAAACGTCTTCAGACCGTAATTTTAAAGTATCTTTTACAAGACTTGCTTCAATTAATGGACAGACAACACAGTACTAGTTTTCGTCAGATAAATAAAGTTTGAACAAGAACTGTCACTGTAAGATGACAAAGCCCAGGAAAGTGGTGCTTTGACCTTTAAGCTGAGAACCAGTCATTCAGGGGTCAAGTTAAAATAAATAAAGGTCAGTGGGAAGGTCAAATCCAAAGGGGGTTGTGTCCAAGTATGAAGTAAATCCACTTACTACAAGTTATTGCCAATGTTAAATTAATTTTGACAATTGGATCTTCAAGGTAAAGGTCATTCAGGGATCAAGGTCAAATAAATGTAGGTCAGTGGAAAGGTCTTGTCCAAAGGGGTGTTGTGTCCAAGTATCAAGTAAATCCACTACCTAATAAGAAAGTTATTGCCAATGTTAAAGTTTTCGGACGGACTGACGGACGGACAGTTCAAAAACTATATGCCTCCCTTTGGGGGCATGATAACAGGTTTATGACATAGAGGATATTTGTTTGTTTTGGTGTAAGATCGAAATTTATTTCATCGAGTGATGGCAAGGATTTGTATTTTCACAAGTGGCGCAGCCACGAGTGAAAATATTTAATCCTTGCCATCACGAAGTACATCACGAAGTACACAGAAGTACATTGAAAGCTTAAAATTTTCTTTTTATTTCATGCTTTTCAATGGATTATTTGAATTATTTCTCATTTTTAATGTTTTACCTATCCAAGTGTTCCCCGTCTGGTGCCCCACTTTCCTTCTTCTTCACGTGCTAACACATGTATATTTCGTAATAAAAATAGTTCCAGATAAACTCTCATTTTTAATATGTAATTCACTAGACAGGGTCTTATTCATTTATTATTTTATGTCAAACAGAAAAAAGAAATCATTTTGTAAATTAATTTAGAGTAAACAACAGTTTTAGGCTGATAAAGCTATTGAATTACTGCGCGTGAATCGAAGTCAGCTCAGTTCAATCCGCCATTTTTTTTTCATTCACAACGTGTGTGGGAATAATAAACAAAACAAGGATTTAAATCAAACTAGTGAAAGAACATCATAACAGGTATATTATTTGCCTAATTCATATTAATTAGAATCAGTGTCACTGTCAGGTAGCATCCTGATACGTTTGTATGGCCTTATTATCGGCGAACCGACAACAATCAGAGGATTTATCAAGTTGTACTTTTGTACATGTATATGGGGTTCATTGAAGGGAAAAAAGTAGTTCCGTAGCAGTGAAATTATCAAAATGATAATTTCACTGTTTGAAACAGTGAGATTATCAGGATTTAATCTACTGATATATTTCAATAATCCATTGAAAAGCATGAAATAAATTTGAGTAAACAAGCAGACATGTTCGCATGACAGAAGTACATTGAAAGCTTGAAATGAACACATTTATCCTTTCACGTACTCATTTATCTATTACCTTTATTATGTGATAACTTAAAGTCACGTAAAGAAGAGAACCATTGATTATTATACTTGATTTATATTATTTGAAAAGTCTTTACAACTTACTCATGGTACATTAACCTATGACCTTCTGCGATTAGCTTAAAAAATAGAGAGAGAGAGAGAGGGGGGGGGGTTACTTTCCCGAGCAACATTATTTCTTGTTTTTCTTTTCTCTTTGTTATAAACATTCAAATAACCAAATCAATACTGTTTTCATAACCTTAGCTCATGTAAGATAGAGTTACCAACGGTAATATTACTATACCCATATTATAAGGTTTAAAAGGTAAGAAAATTCACTTTCTTAAATGTTCAATTAGTCAAGGTAATACATGGTTTTCTCTGTCTATATTAAAATACTGGTTGTTTCATGTAAAGGGGAAACCCTAGAGTGTCTCTCGCTTGTCCTATTCTGCACTCAATTGGCCTTGACTGTATAACCGTCAAAGTTACGCAGATAAATCACCCATACGGTTTACGTTCAAATGAGCTGGTGTTGGATTCTTAATAAAATGGATAGAATATGTAAATTTCCAGGACCCTTCCTATTAACTAAGGCACGTATATAAAATACACATTCTAAAACCAGCAGGGCGACTTTTGTTCGGCCTTAGCAATAGCAATGCCATGGAATCCTCATCGTCTGTTTATATCGTCTGATTATTGGATCCAATATTGCAGCACTGATTTGATAGCAATATTTAATCACAACAAGACTTGGCAAAGATCCAAGAGCATTCTAAACAAGGGATCCTTTCAATAAAAATGACGGATACCAGGAGTTCACTACGGACATATTTGATGCACCTAATGCCTTGATAGGTGTCATGGTAAGCAAGTCGTACTGTGTTGTCAAAAAAGTGATCATGTGGTAAATATATATGTATTTGTTGATGTCGACGATTAAGTATGTTGATAAAAAAATGTGTATAATGAATTCAAAATGAATTCAAGTCAATTTTTGATATCCAAAACCAAAAGGAAACGCGTTTCTTTTTATCACCAGAATATTAGAAATTAACGTGTAGTTTTTAACATCAATCTTCTATCACTGATACGCATTAACTATTTTCGCGAACTAGTGATTTAAAATAGAACTGATATAAAGCACAGGCTAGCTGAATGATTGATATTGAAAATACTAACTTCTTATTATTGTTTAAAGTCTCAACTTACTTTTATTTGTTTCCAACCAATATAATATTTACTGTCTAGCACAACGGGGAGCTCTGACTGACGTTGAAATGATGCCTTTATTTACATAAAAAATGTTGAGAGAGAGAGAGAGAGAGAGAGAGAGAGAGGGAAGTTTAAACAACAGCAAAGAATTCAATATTTCTTAATATTTTCAGTCTAATTTGATAGCTGTTACCGGGTTTATATTAAAGGACCAAACTATAAAATCTCTGCAGTGACCCCATTTGTGCCATTCTTGTTTCACTTCTTTTATTTCAGTTTTCGTATTTGACTACAGACACAAACGTTCCTAGGTTAGAAACCATCTGACCTACACATGGTATAATAAAGCTTCTGCAAACACGTGCAATTGTAACAGTCATTTGGTAATTTAATAAGAGATGGAGGAGATTTATGAATAATACATGCATATTATTGAAATATATTTGTATTCATATATTATTTTGTATCATAAAAGGTTTCTTTCATTGTTTTGGACTTTTGTTATTTCAGTAAATTTGGATAGAAAGTATTCACAGCACTTCTTAAAAAACGAACAACGATGTAAAATCAATATTCGAATGTAAAACATTTAATCAATTTTTCTTTTCTTTTGTAAAGGGTATATTGGTAACAAGTCAACGACCTGACACATCATTGAGTCAGCCAGCCATATGTGACAAGTAACTGCTTTTTAATATTCGGCACAATAACCTGTAATGCACCTGACTCTTACTTTCTTTGAGTTATTTTTACCAATTCGACCCAAATAACAGTAGTCTTCGATTGGTTTTCAGTTCACTTCCAACCTCATTCAGACAATCTCCTTTTCACAAATACATAGCTTTTATTGCAATTGAAGTGAGCCATATTCGTTTGAAATCTCTTTTTATTTAGATATTTAGCCGTAATTTCAGAAAACATCTTTGTTATGATGTAGTTTCAAAGGCTTGGATATTGATCAGATCACCGCTTCAAGGCGCTTGAATAGAATCGTAGAAATTTTATTGCACTGACGTCGGTATTAAGCATCCGAAGGTAGAGAATTTTCTTATCTGTGGATAATGATTGATATAAACATTTTAGCACGATCGTCAGCAAATTCTGCAGTTCCCAGTGAAGGTCTTAATGAATTAACTACTTTGTTCAAATCGACATTTGTAAGGCGAGTTGATGACACAACTAAAGGATTTTAATCACATCTAAGGCAAAGTGGTGACGTCATACAGTCTGAAATCTATAAGTAGTTTTGAGAATAGATTTTGGTCTTGTTAAGCCGTGACTATCTGACCAAATCAATATTTAGTACTATTTAATGGACAAGTCTGCAAATTTTAAAATGTAAATAGTAAAAAACATTTGTTTATTTGTTGTCTTCTTCTCGAAACAAGTTTTAACAATTAAACTGATAAACATCTGAGGTATTTCACTTAACCCATTTAAGTCAAATGGATTATGCTATTCTTATCAGTTGGACGAGTCCATTTTCAATTACAAGGGTTTCTGCTATAAATTTTCAATTTTATTCTATTTAGGACAAGAAGTACTTTATGCAAACAGTGTAGACCCTGATCAGACGACGCAAATTTATCTTGGTCTGCACTTTTTGCCTATGTCTGCTTCTGCATACTCTAGGCATTAATGGGTTAATTGCAATTAACACTCAATAATTTAACTGATCTTATTAATTTTAGGATATTGATGTAGACGTCCATCTTAGTTGATTTACCTATTTTTAGAAATTCTATTTTTATCTTCTGTGAGTTATTGTACTTTCTGGAACTTAAAGGTTTTGTTATTTCATTCCAAATTGTACCGGTTCATGACAACATCGTGTAGGAAACTTAAAAGCCCGTGATATCAAATTAGTGTTTTCAATTTTCATGGCGGCCATTACGCTTTTGTTTTAAAAGGCTGGCACTTTATCAAAACAATAAAATGATACTGAGACACAGTTTAACAAACAATGATAAAACCGAGCCGTGGGAAATGCACAAGTGGCAAGCAAAAATAAATATTGTTGCATAATAAATTCTAAATATGCCAGCAGCATTATCGTATATTGTTAGCAAATAATCTAGACGTGTTTATTTGAAAACTTTGTGTCAGTTATTTTGCAGACAAATTACAGATTCTGGTGAATGTAAGAAACTATTAACCACCGTGTTTTCTTTGTTCTATCTTTATCTTTAGGCATTACGCTTAAGTACTTTTCGGTTGAGATTGATTTACCGTGGTAATAAAATTTTCCAAGATTAAAAGAAAACCGTAACTGCTATTGTGATTTTAAAATTTCTAATTCTAAAATAGTTTAAATAAATATGGTGATTTTTTTGTCATAGCAAATCAGGAAATACAACTTCTGTATAGAGCCCAGCAAATCAAAAGCCAAAATGTATGGTTACTAGACTTTATATCTTGTCATTTATAACTCACCATAAAGGAGCATTGTTATAGCGCAGGCATTGTCACTCGGCGAAGACCAACAGTATATATTCAGTTCTGTTTTATACCCTCAAAAAGTGGACATAAAGGACACAGATCTACAGAAAAAAAATCATCAAAATGTAGTCGGATAAAGGTTAACCTGTTTTCACCTTCTGTTATAAAACATTATGAAAAAAATAAAGTTACATTTTATTGCTGATCTTTTTCAAACCTTTTAAATAAAAATTTCCAACATTATATCCAGATAACTAATGATTAGTTTTTTCTTACGCGATATTGGAACAATATGTGCAGAATAAATCAAAAAAACTTTTTTTGTTTTCATCCCTAGCAAAAAAAGTCTGCAATTTCTGTGCATATATCACCGCTGTCATAAATGATTCTGCTCCAGTACTCAAACCCGTTAAATGCGGCAAACTTTGCAAAATTCTGAGACATTCTTACGTCTTTGCCCTCAAAGTCAGACGTATGTTCCAATACACACCGTACCATCCAACCAAAGTTTTAGAGACAAAGTTGCAGACGCAGTCAAAAAAGGTCAAGCAATAAAAGTACACTAGTCTAGCATTTTTTACATTTGGAACATTAGTAATATAACTAAGGTTAAATTTGGACATTTTTGTGAAATCAATGAAAGCTTGTTCGTGATTCTCTGATTTATATCATAGACGTGCGCGTGTAATAAAGCTGTCTTATATTTTTTATATTACACCAGTGTAATAAAATTTTAACGTCTACGTCATCAGCAACGCGCTTATGACGTTCACACGTATATGGACAAAACAAACAGTGTTTGTGCCTTTCTGTCACCATTTACCTTCAAAATTTCTGTGATTGAATAGAACATTATATTCGTGGTCATGTTATATATTACACTCGTTATAAGAAAACGATAAAAACTCGACAGAGCCTCGTTTTTTATCGTTTTCAAATAACTCGTGCAATAAATCCCATATTACATGACCACTTATTTAATATCCTCTATAGCAAATGGGCGTATCTGTATGGTAAAAAACATATTGACTGTAATTGCACAAAAACGTATGCAAAAGTTTGACTTACTTCATCCTATATTCAGCATTAAATCCGGTAATTATTACGTATATCAAATTCACATCTCGCAAGATAATGTTTTTATAGCACTATTAAGTGTTTGAATCAGGTATCTCATAGCAACCATGTAAAGCACAGTAAGCATTTAAAAGGGTGTTAATAGGAGTGAAAATTTATCATTTTTGATCAAAGAATTGTCGGCACTTGATTGTAATAGTAAAAGGATTTTAATTACGCAAATGTATTCTATGCACGCGGTCTGATATACATTATATCACCCCGTGGTTCCATTACATAAGATTTGAAAGGAGATTAGGTAAATAAACATTCTTGCAGAGTTACACGGGTAACGAGATGGCATGAATGAGTCTCGCAAATTAGCAATTAAGACATTCTATCAGACCCATACAGATGCTGGTAAACGTGATGATTATATCTAGACATCTAAAATAAATGCAAGTTAACAAGTTTGCTTTAATCGGTCTTTCCGAAACAGACTGTAAATAAAATATCTGTTCGAAATAAAAAAAAATGCCGTTTAAGACTAAAATAGTCAACAGCAAAGTTTTCATATGGAACAGACATTCTTTGTTCGGAAAATTAAAACAAAATCCGTCTTCGCTTAACGTATTTTTAAAATGGACACATTTTACTAGAAACGGACATTCCCTCAATAATGAGGCCATTTAAAGAAAACAACTATCTCAAAACAAATATTTACAAATATTCAGTCACCAAAAATGTGATTGGTCAGGCGAATTCTGACTTTCAGAATCAGTACAATATATGTCCAACTAAGTTAATACTTCAGAAATGAAAATGTGTTGATAAATTCAAACTTTATAAGATAAAATAGGAGCAGGAGTAGTGTTTATTACCTCACTGATTTACTTAGCTAGCATAAAAATAGACTCCAACTTGCTAATGTAAGTAACCAATAAAACAGAACCCGAATATTGAAATCGTTAAGACAAAATGATATTCATCTTCTACTTCACTTGCCATACACCTTTCCTTTTCTGTATGGTAAGCAATTACTTAGTTTAACACTGCCGACGTATTTATGGCTATAGTTAGATCAAGGCCATTGTCTAATGATATTGGTTGATATATTATCTATAAGAGTGAATTAAAATATTGATTTTTAATGCACGCAGAACATAATTAGCCTTAAACCATTCTATTAAAAAGTTCTGTGTCAGCTTTTACTTTCTGCGATAATCATCGGAATAAAGAAGCTATCTGCTGTAATGAAATAAATCACTCACTGAATGGGTCCCATTAAGTGTGTATTCTTATCGTTTGCAGCCGATACCACAGTGCTGTTACAAAGTTTCTATTGAAGAAAAGATGCATTTAAGAATGTTGCCAGTATAAGGTTGTTAATTGTATCTGAGTGACGAGAAACAAATAACGACCCGCCCCTTTTTCATTTAATTGTTTAGTTACGTTTTTAAATAATGTTGTTTAGACTCTAGATATGTAAAATTGAAATGACGACCGACAACCTTTAGTCACTGGACATAAAAGGAGTTAATTCTTTTACATAAATTCAAAATAAGAACAAATTATCTCGAAGCGAATTACGTCATATAATACAAAGCAATACGTCTCTGTATTCTATTTACATTCACCCTTCACTGGAAACAGAAGTAATTTCCAAAATGCCATCTACACATTTAGAAAATATTGTTGTTAGTTCTGTAGCAGACAGAATACTTATTGTTCATGAGCATTTGCCTTGCAGGTACATAGGAAGAAAACATATCCTTACAAAAATGTAGAATGGAAAATATCTCAATAACATTATCTATATGACGTCATCCGATATCATCTTTCAAAGATCTACTTTGCTGTTAATGTTTTCTGCTATAAAGAATTCTTTCAGAAAGTCGAAGATTGTTCTGTTAATTAGTTGTATTGTCGATTTATTGATCAAGAGATCCATATCTTTAAACCTTTCGGCGATATTAAGTCTTGAAAATATCCTTCAACACCTTTTCATGTTCATTTATGAGGCTTGTTTTTCATTAAATGCAATTTGAAATCGTTGCAAATTGGGTTTAAATGTTCAAATCTGTAAGCATTCCTAATACTGACGTTTTAGAGTATTTGATATTTAGATTAAGATTCTTGCTGCAGAATGATATATATGTAAATATATATTTCACGTGCTTTCTCTGAACTGGATATTTATTTATCTCTCGATAGTTTATGGGTCCCCCTTCTCCACTTAAATAGTAGACCGTAAAATCAAACCATCGCAGTAATAGTTTTTAAGAGTGAGTTGTGTTTCTTAATGACATAGTTTTCGATCATCAATATTCACATTTTATTGTTACCAATGAACAGATGTCAAGTGTTCAACTTAGCAAAATTTAGATTTCACGTGCCTTTAAGATTACGTTTACCACTGACATATTTAGCCATATACTGAGTAGCAGTAAGGAATTCCCTTGCATAACTCAAATTCATATAGTTCTATCCTTCGACACAAGCTCAGATATATATCTACTTTCAATAAATCAACTCTTTTATTCATCGGAAACCCTAGCTGCATAACCTCACAACCTGCTCTTTACTCATGTTACAAGAGGAAATCTCACGACAACCCCGCCCTCTCCGGGGCACCAAAAGAAACTTGCTGCAGGGGCGTGCCATATCATGCCATATCAAAGTCTGTACGAATAATCATTAAACAATTATGTTCCTGATGATTGTGATGAGTTATGTGAAAGACAATACGGGACGGAGGCACAGACGGACGGTTCGATTTTGTTTCCTCCTTTCGAAATAAATATAAATATTTTTAAAG
Source organism: Cyclina sinensis (assembly GCA_012932295.1). NCBI lineage: Eukaryota > Metazoa > Mollusca > Bivalvia > Venerida > Veneridae > Cyclina > Cyclina sinensis. The sequence continues at coordinate 10,360,851 of JAAONU010000002.1, read as the reverse complement.
GTCAATGGTATAACGAAATAGTGAAAAGGTTGGTAAATTCCCAGTCCTCTGAAATCCTTTTGATGGCAGAACAAAACATAACACGTCGTAGCTACGAAATATATTGCACTTTTCCACAAGACGCATTATTGATTTATAATTAGCTTTTCTCCTAATTTAACAAAGGTAGAGTCATTAAATTCCAAGTTGATAGTAATTTAGACCTCAAACGTCTAACAACCTTGCTGAAAATCAATACGGCAGGTCTAGAATGCATTGTGCACAGTAAGTTTCTTCCTGCTTTGAATATGATATAATGCGTGAACGCCAACACTGATATAATACGAGAGCCTATACATATATATTATTACCAAACTGCAACAGTGCCAAATTGTTTACTGCCATCAAAGACTACTAGAATGTTGTTTAAGTAACACTGCCTTTATTTATCTCATATAATACTAAAAAATATGCATAAACACAATATTTTGGTATGTTGCAAATCTAAATAAAAGACTTCGGTTGTTTAGCTTAAATTTGGCAACAATCTGCCTTCCTTCCATATTGAAGCATTTCTTCAATCTGGAAATGAAAAAATAAACTGCGTGCTTACGCATCCAAATGGTCATTACTCTGATATCGTTGTGAAATAAAATGTTATGATAATTTATACATTTTGCTAGCAGTCTATAAGTAAAGAAAAAAAATAAAATTAAAAATGAGTATTAGGTAAAAAAAATACATTTAAATGCTCATCATTACACATTGAAGCAAACTATCGCTTGCAAAAGTATAGCTTAAAAACAGTGCTATCGTTGTGAAATTAACAAATAAGTCCTTAAATAGCATATTTGTTGATAGGTTACATACTGACAATTTCATTTAAACCAATATTCTTGTCAATGTTCATAAACTGTTGTCATTTGTCTGCAGGAAGATATTGTGTCCACTAATAATAAACAGCAGAAGTAAAGACTGTCTGGAACTTCCAAAGCTAATCAAATGAGAAACATGATTGAAAGATAGCTAGGAAGAGACAGTTAGATAAAATAATAATAATTAAATATATCACAGACTATCTGTGACCCTACATATACTTATCAATCGCTTACCTTTGATTTCATAAAACAAAAATCATGTGTGCATTATTCAAGTGTAAGTTTTAATTCCTTGCCTCCTCAGGTTACAGAAAGTACTTGTATCATACAGGCTTTGTGATAATGTCTGTTTTATCACAACATATCAAGTAAGATAATAAAGACATATAACAAGGATTTTGTAAGCTACACCTGTGTGATCAAAGTGTTAAAATGATTGAAGATCAGATATCTAAGCCAAAGTTTAAATTTATTCGTTATCTTCCTCAAAACATTTATATAACAACACTTCAAGAGCAATTCAGTTGGTTTAAGTTTGTATAATCCCTAGACCACTTGGTTACTTAATCACTTCGTATCTAAAGAATTAAACTTAATCTTTTCAGTAATTGAATCGTCGAACAAAGAATGACTTCAAACTCAGACACAAATGACTTGCATATCTGTAAAAGAAAAAGATAACCACTTTTTATTTTCTCAGAACATTTACTTCCATTTGATCCCAAATCATAAAAACTTTAGAGAACTGTCTACGTATAATTAAGAGAGATGATAAAATGAATCATTCAGGTTGGCATAAAAGTGATAAAAAAACTTACACAAGAAGCAAAACAAAATAAAAAGAACTTTAAAAAAGAAATGAAAAGGCTTGTGATCCGAACATGTTTCTTTATATATCTGAAGGACTGTAAAAATAGACTTTAAGAAGGAAAGGAAACGTTCGCATTACAGTACAGAAGGTATATGCTTGTATTCAACCTCTATTGAAATGTGCCTTTTAACCAATCAATTCTATTTACAAAGACTTGTACAATCATCGCAACATCTTGTTAATATCAAGAATGTGTGAATATTCTCGAATGTAAATATTTATAATACCAAAAGAGCCAAGTGATAACCCTTTCACAACTCGGAAGCCTTCTTGAAGTATCTAAACCAGTATTCGATAAGTCATCGTAAAATCATTAGCCGCGTTTTCTTTTGACCTGATAACATCTAATAAACGTCTCCTCAAATTATTATATGTGTGCATATATGCTTATCGAATTATTCAAACCACTAAACAATTGCATTGACAATAAATCATCTTCTGTCCCGAGAATTAAAGCTAGAAACACAAGATGTGTCAGCATGATTGAACTGTTTGTCAGCAAATATGGACATCGTTAGCCTCAAGCTTATTACAAGGCGAGTGTACGATAGTATACGAGTACACATCTGCTGGCTTAAAGCAGCTTGTGAACGTAAAACATTGATCTAAAAGGTGTTAGGATACCAAATCAAAGCCGTTTTGAAAACCCAATGGAATAACAAACAGATGCAAAAGCAATAACATTTGATTGTATCTGTCTTATAATATCGGAAATAAACTGATTTAATTTTTGAAATTTCGTTTCCTTTTTTCCAAATTAAATGAACTTACTAAGCGCCCCTTATTAAAATAATTCTTGTAATTGTGTGCTCCCCATTTAGCTAACTGCGTTACAGACTCCGACACATGCTAACTTTTTATTACACAGTCAATTCGAATCGAATAAAAGATACTGCAGCTAAAATTGCCTTCCCTTAAGCAATTTAAACCATCTATTGCTGTTCTCTTTACCGTCCGCCCCTGCCCCCAATCCCCACCCCTCACTTCCGATTTTACTATATGACCATAAACTCTACATTGTTTTTTTTAAAAGAAAAAATGTATAGAGAATAACATGAAACAGAGGCAACATCAATGTGAAATTCTGCTTAAAAAGGCAAACATGCTTATGCTCATCATTAAAGAAATAGATACAGAAAACATTATTTACAAAAAACAAGACATGGCATAAATGTTGAAAAAAAATAATGCAAGCCGAAAGTATACTGAACGATATACAATTTGACCTGAATAATAATACAATACGTACTACAAATTTTCATTCAAAATTACATTACATTTCTGTATCACAAATGGTGTTGCCTTTCTGTTAAACGGAAACGCTATGTAATCCAGTATCTTGGAAATGCTGAAATTTGCGATCGTATCTATTAAGCGGAAGAGGAAAACTATAACGTTTCATGTGCTTTTACTGTCATCGAGTGAGAAGAAAAGCCTAATGTATTGTCATGTCATTTATTCATAACTTTTCTATAAAAATAATCACCAATACTGTAGTATAAAGTAAAATTCATGCAAGCAAGACTCGACATACAGAGACAGACAAACTCATGATCATTTCATGTTATCTAAAATAAATTGTGGCACCCTTTCCTTGCGGAAACTTCACCATTTTGTTACTTTATATCTAATTATATGGCTATATCTGTCAGTTGTCATCTGTCAACTTTTGTAACAGCAGGATATGCGTCGTTAAAAAGAATTCGAACAACGTCGTTAGCGGTTTTATCTTTTGATGCATATCTCTCATGAAAAAGCTATTCTTAGTTTCTGAATAACAAAATAAAATTAATCTACTTTATGAACGTAATACAATATTCTTTAAGGATGTATTTAGACGTTTAATTAAGTTGCAAATTAGAAATGCAAAATACAAAACGGTCTACAGCAACGATGAAATCAATGTATCATAGAATACAGTTTGGTTATAATACCTCTACAAGAGGTCTATCTATGTTATATCATTCATAACGCTTTAACAAATCAATAACTGTTTCATGAAAATATCAGATTATATCGTACAAAGAGGGTACATAGCCGAGATGTCAACACCGTTTTCTTTAAATATTACCCTTAGTCCTTGAAATCTACCTAATGCTCATACACATGTAGTTAAGACACTAATGGTTCCAGTGTGGTCAAATATTTTAAAGACACCTTTTTCCTAAACGTTTTCAACATCGGATCATATCGATGTTGTCAGCGGACGTACTTTTTGACGCTATTGGTTATATTAAGGCAGATACAGCCCACTGAAAAAAAGTGAAAAGTCTCATTCAGGTTTGGCTCTTCACGCCTAAAACGGTGTTTAGTAATTATTTATTAAACATATATGGTAAGTCTTATGCACTAAATTGTTAGTAAAATCCAGTTATTTCATCTTAAGACTGTTATAAATGTGAAATTGTCTTTAACGCATACCTTAAATCAAGATTATACAATCGTGTACATTTTTCCTCGAAACAAATAGATGCCTTTTCCAAGACAAAAAGTTTATAAGACAAAAACGAGATTTTCTTCAAAACGACTCTATTTTGAATACAAAAGTCATTTCACAATTCCCTTTTTGTCCAGTGGCAAGGCAAACACATGCATCTGGAGCCACTGACATTGTGCTGTTTAGAGATATAAATTATAACACTGATCAATGTCAATTTTTCCAGGACAAAATCGATAAAGAAAACCCATCAGATTCAAATAGAAAAGGAAGCGATGTCGGCATGATTCATGCCTGCAGAAAACAGACAGCAAATAATAATGCAATAGATTTTGCCTTTACGTTCAACTTCTTCCACTTCCGTGGCTCAAACAACTAACATAGAATATATAAAAGCGACTATGCAGCGAGACGCAAATATGTTTCTATTCTACCACATCCATCGTCGAAAACCTACGGTCGATCCAATCCGTTTTACTCTATCGACCTTTATCTTATCGACCTTTGAACAATTAGATTCGTACCTATCGTACTCATGAGTAATGTATGACGTATTTTCACTGGTTTCCAAAATATTTTCTTTCGCAATCTTAGCCAATGAAATTACCTGTTACATTTTAACATGAAGCTTTTTACAAAATTCTGGAAAGCACGTCTATTTAAAGAAACAACATCCTTTTTGGACGTTTTTCACCAACCTTCGAATTGAAGAGCATTTGATTCCTCCACTTAACTCATTAATATTCATGAAAACGCGTTATCGGCAGTCAATTGTCCCACAGTACATAATGTCACTAGTATATGGCAATAATACCATTGTTACACCAAAACTGTGTTCAGAAGGCTTGTATGAAATTCAGGTGTCTTTGCGGACATCTAGGACGATTGCATTAAAAACAATAAGCATTTTAAAAAGTAATTCGGGTAATTAAAGGTGACGTTATTAACAATACGGAGGAAATATACAATATTACTAGATTTCTATGGGATATGCATTGATTTCTGTTGAAACAGAAATGTTTTTTCTTTTACTCCCTCAGTATTAAAGACTTAATCTTAAATGTCACATTAAAACCCTTTTTATAACAATGTACCAAGAAAAATGATGTTTTATAAACTACAATTACATGCTTGAATAGGGTAATTCAGGGTAATTCAGAGCCAAGATCAACTTGTTTAAGTTTGTGTGCACTGGTTGGATATATTCCTTCAACAGGCTGATGAAATATTTAAGCAATTTATTCACTTGTATTTCAGCACAATCATATTTACGTCTTGGTTACTGAATCACATTTTATGAAAGGAATTTAAGTTAATCTTTTCTGTAATTGAATCGTCGAACAATACACGGCTTCAAACTACAAAGATAATGACTTGCAGCGCTGTATGAGAAAAGATTCGCCTTTTCAATTCTCTCCAAAAATTGACTTTTAATTGATTAAAATGCACAAATACGTCAGAAAACTGTCTACGGATAATTGAGGTAGATGAGGTTAACTGTCATGTTGTCATGAAACCAAGCAAACACAACAATCAGTGAGCAATAAAATTGCAAACAATAATATCTGTCAAGTTAGAAAATCTTGTTTTGCTACACCAAACTTTCCGTGATTTTCAAGGAGTCGTTTCTCCTTGACAAATATTTATTTAACAGAGAGTCAGAATTAATACACAACTTCATGAGAGCTTCATGGAATTTGATAACATCAGCAACTAGGTAATTATTTGATGGAATCACATCATATACTGGTACGATAAAACACTTCCATATTCTTACGAACTGATAAGATAATTTTATGAAAACAATGAAGAGTTATGTCGTCTGGCTGTTAAATAAATAACTGCCTAAGTAAAAGAACCACAAGTATTTGCATGATGCGTAATCTTAGCTATTCTATTAAGACTTAGTGAAATAAAACCAAACTCATTTTAGTGATAAGTGAACTGAAATAATTGCGGTCTTATAGCACAGTACTTGTCAGGCAAAGAGGAACTAAAACTGTGATGTGAATTATTTTGATAATGACAATGAATCTCCTGAAACCGTTCCAAGTTTTAATGTTACAATTTTGTCTGTTTACTTATGGTGATGCCTTTTCACTTAATAAAGTCCTTATTTTCATTAACGTAAACGAGAAGTATACCAATTTGAATGTGAAATTATAAGTATGGCGGGAAAACCTAACTTCGGAAGTTTGTTTGACATTCTACATTTAAGCCTTAACATGCCTGGGTCAGTTTTATGTAATAGCAAGCGCTATTCATTCGAATGAACGCCATTCCTCCTCGGAGGTTGGGGAGGGGTGTTAACCTTTGACCCCGTGACCTCTAAATGAGTCTGTAGGTAGAGTTCATCAAGGTGCATGCACCTTTAAAGTTTGGAGGCTGTAGGTGGAAGGACTTCCATGCTAGGGTCAAGGTTAAAGTTTTGTGACAAACTCGCAGACGAACAAACAGACAGACAGACCAAAACAATGTACTCCCTCCGGGAACATAATAAAAAAGCACAGTACTGAATAGTTTGCTATTATTTATGAATAATGAATAATTTATGAATCTCACGACAGCGGCTGCTTGTTAATTCGGTATACATAAAAGAGTCTAATTACGTATTAAACGTCGTCAAAAATCTGAATTAAACTGAAAACCTTTTTTTATCAGACAATGATTTGATTAAAGGAAATCTGTTCAACAGTTCTACTAAGAATTAAACTTAGGAATTATTACATTTACCAATCTTTTAATATCTGAGAAGAATTTTGAAAAATAACAGCAAATTCAACAAAAGATATTATATTTTAGGTAATCTAAAACGGATTTGCAGTTTCTACAAGTCCGTAACATAAGTCAAGTGTGAGTGTTGTTAAAAGAGAATTCAAAGATGGGAGTTTGAAAACCGATTAGATTGATATGTTCTAATTCCTATCATCCATGACAACGCTTCTCGTCGATTTCCTGAATTGTAAAAGTTTGCATTTAAAATTGACATATTATTTCTTCTTAAAGGAAGTATTTAGATATCTGATTGTCTGGCAGCAGTTTTATTGTGCGGGATAACATCGGCAAATGCATAAAGACCAGCTGTAAAGATAAAATGGAAATTGTGTTTCACGTTGCTTTCATATTTTGTCTAATTGAAAGCACTGAACAGTGGCAGCATAATGAAACTAAAGGAATTGTCGCCACTTATGATAAAAGCAGCTCTGCAAGAACATACGCGTGCGATAATGTGTGTTTACTTTTTTCTTGTGGTAAAACACGTTCTGTTTCTTTTAAATGAACACATACGGCGATACAGAATGTATAGCTTTCGAGAACGACATCAAGACTTTTGTTAACAGGACAGCTTGAACGGAACGTTCTAAAAACAAGATTAGGCCTGGATTAATCTTCTGATTCTTGTCCCCTTGTCGATACTATGACGAGAAAACTGCAGACGTGTTGTTTTGAAAAAGGCCAAATAGACTGAACTTATGACTGGTTCCTAACTCATTTCAGAAACTCAAACGTTGTCGATTATCTTTTCTTTTTTTATATTTTTTTTCCTATTTTTTTTTGCAGTGAGTGAAAATATTAACGTAAAGAACAAATTCCTTGTCTAAGACATCAAGTCTGCGAGACAACGAGTTTTTTATTTAAAGAAATTCCTCCTTAGAATACAAAACTCATTCAATGCGATATTTTGTTAAAACATATGGATGTGATGATGCTGACCTTTTGGTGATTAGAAATACATTTTTACCCAATCAATGACGTCTTGAGAAGTTGTTTCCCCACAGACATGGATTTGAAATATAAACTATTTATGGAAGAAATTAAAGGAGGGCATTTGAAGCACTCCTCCTTGCACGAATATTCTATATATAGCCTTATTTGTATTTGAAAGACTTTTCTAATGGAAGGGCAATATTTTACTAACGGTGAAATGAAACATGGATTCCGAAATACCATTAGAAGTTTATACCATACGGAAAACGGATGCATATTCAAAATCTATTGTACATTTTTCAAAAACATGAAACTGCTTTGACATCTTTCCAATTTGTTAGAATAAAGGTCAAGGCTTGGACCGTTTGCTTCGTTAAATTGACAATTTTAATCAATCAAACTGAGGAAATTTGCAAAAATTCAGACAGACTGAGAACTGAGTAATAAATATTTAAGGAACAGAATCTTGAGCAATAAAATTGAACGCCATGTTAAAATTAAATAATGAAATTTCTTTGGAAATATAACAATAGTTTTCAAACCTATCTCAACATTTTCTTAATGCGTTTTTTCATTGACAAGTATTAATGTAATAAGCATCATTAAGCTTGTAATAGTATGACCTTAATCTAAAAAACTGAAAAAATAAGTCAAACTCAATGAAGGCAAGCCAATTCCTTAAGGAAGCCTGTACAAAGAAGAAAGATTTTTTTAAATGTTTAAATGTTTTCAACATTACTTCGATCCATCAATGCTCATGTTTTTTTTTCGAAAACAGACATTTCTACTCAAAGATGTAAATTGCATCTGGCCCTTTGTACTATTAAAACCATTTGTTAAATCGTTCACATCAGTTCGTCTACTTTCTTTGTACAATTACTCTCTCATATTTGACTTATTAAATCACGTTGCAACTAAGGATTTTTTTTCAGTAACTAAGTCGTCAAAAATGCCCGACATCATACCAGAAAATAATGGCATGCCATTTTCTGTAAGAAAAGATAACCAATTTTGATTTTCTCAGAAAACTGACATCCGACTGATTCAAATGCACAAAAACGTCAGAAAACTGTCTACGAGTAATTGAAAGAGGTATCATATAACATCATGTTGTCATGAAAATAAACAAAACCTACATTTAAGATGCAAAATTCAAATAAAATTCTGTCAAACGAGAAATTGTTCAGGATTCACGGAAACTAGGGCCGGGAACGAATAAGGAATTTGATGTTCGAATATTCGTTTTCCATGTTCGAATATATTCGAATATTCGTTTTTACAAAATTTGTTCCATTATCTTTTTTTACGTAGTATCCGAAATTGATTAGGTCGAATACTATACTACTTCAATATGCTTGGAATAATCGACGATCAAGAAGACCTTTATTACTATGTCAAGAGTTTTGTTTTATTGATTGTAAATCGATATATATATGTTTATATTCTTACTTTTGCAATAAATTCATAATTTGATTGTCAGTTTATCCGGCTGCTGATCATTAGTCTTATTAATAGGAGGTAACTCACGTCATCGTAGGCTCTTACGAACAAGCTGAACTTTTGTTTATGTTCCTCTCCTTTTGCATTCTTTCAGCTTTTATCATTTGTTCCTGGGTCACACCAGTACTTGATTACAGTAATCATTAACGTGCATTGTTGCACAAAACTATCCTATAGAACGTGAAAAGTAATTCCAAACACGGGACGGCATTGTGATATATTGACTTTTGATTTTTTCAACAGAGTGAGAAAGATACGTCCAAAATCATCCCTTTAAAAAAAATCTGAAAACAATGTTTGCAAAAAGTTATTGGCTCTACTCGGAACCAATAACTTTTTGCAAACATTGTTTGCAGATTTTTTGCCGGGTGAAATAGAGTTAATTTTAGAGTGATGAATATCGATTGGTCGATTGTTCTAGCATGATTAATACGTGCCGATTTATTCTTCTTCACAAAAATTAAGGCAATTATCGATTGATCAGAAAGATTAAAGCACAGAAAACAATAAAGTAAGATAATTAAAGTCGGAAAAAATTACATTATAAACTGTTAAACAGGTAAATTACAAACATGAAACGGGGTGCCCTTTTGATCAACTATACCCCAAACTTTTCACAGTTAATTGGCGATAATCGTTGACAAGCGTTATACAAACATATGAACACCTGGTCAAGTGAAGGTCAAGTGTTTAATTTACGATCTTTGAAATTTGAAAGTAAAAAAAATGAAAAAAAAATCAAAACATTTCTTTTTTTCGAATATTCGTATTCGTTTTTCAATGTTCGAATATTCGGTAGTAGATCGAATATTCGAATATTCGAATATAATTCCCGGCCCTAACGGAAACTGTTTACGAAAAGATATCTTGATATCTTAAACCTGCAAGAAGGGTCGAAATGTGAATGAAATTCTATGAAAATGGGAAAACAATATGTATAAATAAAAATAAACTGTCAAAGATTTGTAGTTCATACAAAATAATAAAACGTAAGAGAATGAGATGTTACCAAGTGTTGTCATACCAAAACCCCACCACAAAATCCCTATATCCATCAAGACCATTTTTTTTTATAAAATTGAATCTGGTTGCTTGCTTGACGTAGCTTAACGAGGTTTTGATGTCATTAAAGTATCGTTAGCACATAATACATTTTTTTAAAATTCTTCACATGACCTTCTTGTCCTGATAAATGTGTCATCCAGTTACAAAGTGTGTGCATCCCTCAGAAGTCAAAACTAATTGAATTAGCTCATTACGTAGATCCAACAGATTGCAGCAAGAACAGACACTGTGTTATAGCATGGATTTGTTCGCATGCAACTATGGGCAGCGTTTAGTTAAGAACTTTAACAATACACAAATAAGTATAACAGAGCACTTGGTTTTCCAACTCATATCTATTTAACTGAAGATATTTTCCCTGGAAAGATCACCAGTTGCTCTGAAAAAAATCAACTATGTTTAAAGAAGTCAGTTACAGCTGAAAAATGAAAGGAAATTTGTCAACCTTTTATATCGATTTTCAACGCTAAAATACAAATATTGTTGTCGCTACATCATTAATGACAAGTCAAACTGCAATTAAATAATTCAAAAGACAAGGCAGACATTTAGATTCCATATTACGTGCACTTACATTACAATTATTATCAAAGGAAAACACATTTGACTATTTGCTGTTTGGATATACCTAGCATTGTCACAGTCTCCAAGGAAACATGAATGCTCAGAACCTAAAAAAAAACAACAACATATAAATTATGTGTCTAAAACTATATCATTAAGTGTATAGGTTGTCATGGCTTAGATAAGAGAAATGTTAGTTACAGCTGAAACTAATAATGTCTGGTTCAGTGTATACGTGTTAATATCAGCTTCATCTCATTTCAGCAATTGAAGACCCTTGTTAAAATCAAGCATTGTTATAGTATTAGGTCAGAGCTAAAAAATTTGTATAAAATCAGCTTTGTACTAAAACAAGTTGTGAAAGACGGTGTGTTTTCCATACAATAATGTGTTTTCAATAAATTTAGCTGAACACTAAATATTCCTACTCATACTAAGATATTAAGTACAAAATGGCTATCAACGACTTAATGATTCCTTATAAAGGCATGTTTTCAATCTTGTATTAGCTTCATTATTCCTATAATCTGGGGCTCAGAAGAGAAACTGTGATGCTAGTCAGTATTTGTAAAACAAAGCTGATGACCTATGCTGTGTCATGTGCCGATTATTAGCAGACACACATTTAAAGCATATGACCCCATAAGAGCCTGCAATAGATGTAAAAATCATACGCAAGAAAGATGTCCTTTGAACAGTTTATTAAAATGAAAGATATATAATTGGATAATTTTATGTTCAAATCTTGAAGTCAAGCGTTATACGGGTTGTTCTTTTAGATATATGCTGTGTCATTTTTTTATGCATTCTTTTAATTTCGACATTGTATTGTGCATTTTGAATACCTATTTATATTGTATCAATAGGATTCAACTTTATCTTCTTGGAAGTTAATAGTTGATAAGTGAACTTCTGCAGATTCAGTGGTTTGTCTCAGATGAGATTTCTCTTTCCGATGCTTTTCAAAATTGACATTCAATTGACGTAAATGGAGAAATATGTCAGAAAGATATCTATAAAGGAATAACGGAGAACATGATTTTTAATGCCAAATGAAACAGGATAGTAAGGTTTCTTAGAAGCTTTAAAACACTTATGAAGGAGGGAAAGAAAAGAAAAAGAAAAACGTGGAATGAGACGGGTCATCTTTACATGACTTATCTGTTTTGTTTGTTTGTTTTGTTTTTTTGTTTGTTTGTTTTTTTTTTTAAAGAAAAGAATGTCCTTTATTACAATACCTTTAAGCTGACATTTCGATCGATAGTCACAACTTTTTCCTGCGCAACTGCACGAGAACTTCATGAAAACTGGCAATTATTGCATCAAGTGGCCAGTCCGAATTAAGAATCATTGAATGTAAAATACGAGTATAATAAGTTACTGGGACAACTGAATATTTCAACATCAAGCATTTACATTAGTAAACAAGAGATATCGTAAAACCTAGAGCAAAAGTGTGTAAGTAGAAGTTAATATTCATTCGACAGTACGGCACTTGTTTTAAAGGAAAGCTTCTTTTCAATTCCACAGGAATTTACATATCTATAAAAAAATTGAAACCAAAGAAAAGTTCATGTGTAGTATTGTCAACTTTTGCGGAACTTCAATTTTAGTACATGCTTCCAAAATTAACATTTAGAACTCATTATGAACATGTTGGTAATTCTATATGACGTTTTATAATGACATTTGTAAATTTTAAAGGTTTGTCCGTGGCATTTTTATATTAAATGGAATAGTGAACTCAACAATATATTTTGTAAAACTTTTTTCTTGCCTAGGATGTCTTCTTTGCCTTCCTTATCGACAAAGCTTTATCTTTGCTTTAAATCTGTACGCTTACTTGAATTACCAAAAAGAGTCTTTTATAATACATGACCATGGAAATTTCCTGTTGACTTTTTCACCCTGACGACATGTCTTATCAAATTATCTGTATTTTGAGTGTGTATGTGTGTGTTCATGTAAGCTTACCTTATTATCCAATCAGCAATGTACTATTATTTCACTGACCCAGCAGATTTGTTTGTTGTCCTTTGATAAGGAAAGACACAATGAGTAATGAGAGTTAGTTTGTAAGAATATACTGGCATCGTGATAATGAAACAGTATAACATTATATCAGGGTATTTTTTCCTGACCTAGACCGCTGTTATTTTTTTTCTTCTGGAACAAAAGCGCACTTTGATGTAATAGAATAGGATGTATTTTAAAGACAACATTTTAAATTCTCTTAATGTTACATAAAATGCATGAACGAAAAGTAAATGACCTTTTACATTTGTAACAATTGCTTTTAACATTTTAGCGTATTTGTTGAGTTAAGCTGAATTACATTGTGATGTTCCATGTTATTAGTATGTCCAGTCAGATCCAGAAAAGATTACGCTGATAACCGAATAAAATATCATTATAGTGTTATAACTATTTTTCTAACGATACTGTATGCAACAGACCCTGGGCATGTGCTGCTTTATAAATTTATATCGGCATAAGATCTCGTGCCTACGTACATGATCGTATTTAATTTATATCAAGTTGATTGTATCATCCATATAGTGAACCCGTTGATGTTGCCCTCAAATTTGTAGACATGCGGTACTATTTAGCTGTTTGAAAAAGGGAATATTCATGAGAAGCGAAGTTGCAAAACATATGTAATTTCTGTCATTGTAGAATATCTTATCTTTGTATGTGATATACTTGTAACACATAATTCTTGTTACTGTTGTATATACTCCGTCTTTTTAAATGAAACTGACCCTTTAACTGTGACATCGGCATTATATATAAAACTCACTTTTATTTTAACTTTGTATCATTTGGCTTATTGTAGATAGTATTAATGCTTTTTATTCTTAGGTCCTTTTTTATCTTTATAATATAAACGTGTATTTGACATTTTCTGTTGTTTAGTTCTAAAATTTGGCTATATCCTAATACGGACATTTTTTAAACATTTTCACAGGTACTGACGACAAAAGCTATTACATAAATAACAAAGATGAGGTTGCAAGGCGAACCAAGTTGCTAACAGCGGTATAAATACAGATACAAACATCTGTATTCGCTTGTGTTTTGTAGCACTAAATTCATATTTGGTTATATAAAAAATAAATATGTCGACCAAGCGTAAAGAACCAGACAAATTTTACGGATAATAGCGGTAAAAAGCTTGTTTCATTTTTACAGTTACACACTTTGGTAAAAAGCTTCTTTCATATACTTACACACTGTTACAACGTTTGATGACAACTGGAAATTTCAAAATATGCTTACTTATCCTATCTTTTTACTTGATAAATGCATGTCTTGTTCTATTGTTACGATCAAACTGAACAACAATATAAAGTCATGAGAAACCAAATAACAAATTCGACGTTTCGTGTAGTCGTTAGGCTGATTTATGAAGACTTTGATAGAAATGTTTCCAAACTTCCATTCATGTCCTCAGAGACAGCACTGATCTTTGTATAATTTCCCTTTGGTTGTGAAAAATGTTTCTGATTTTCCTCAAGATCAAGTAATTAGGTCTCAATAAAGTCTCTTGGGTTAAGCAAAGGTGTTGTCTTTCGATGTTGTTTAAGGCTATGTAATCTAATATTCTGGAATCGCTGACATGTGAGATCTTTCTATTGGGCAAGAGAGGGTTTATTTTGAAATTATATCAAAGCCTTTTTTCCTGTTCTGCCGTAGCACAGGAAACAATATTTTAGTGGAATATCACTATTTAACTGTTTCAGTAAACCATTTCAAATGGGGAGTTTCTCAAATGTCTAAATTTGATTTTCTAAACGGGGAATAAAACATGGACCAAGTATCATGTTCTCAATAACATTATCAGAGTTAACTATATTCATTACTGAACACAAGACCTTGAAGTGTGTAACAAATTAATGTAAACATAAACCAACCAAATTAAATCACGGTTTTGCCATCCGAACTGGCACACAGATCGCGATGAATTATTAACAACAGTATATCATGTGACGTAATAAATCTGTACTTTAAAAGAGGCAGATTAATTTTCAACGATTGAAGCCTACAATTTATAGTAATATTACATTTTATTATTATACAAAACATATATTTCAATCTTAAATATAGACATCAGCAACCAGTAGGGAGCGCCATATTGAAACGCTCGAAACACCTATGCACCTAGATCTTTGTTGTAGTTTTTTTAATATCATCATGCCAAAAAGAAGTAATCTATTTCCTATTAAGCACGTTACATAACTTTGGATCTTCCAGCTTAAATCAGAAACAAAACTGGATATCGATTTCGTCTGCCGACTGAGTTTTATGATACTATTTGTTATAATAAGGCAATTACAGCATATGGAAAAATGCCTTAAGGCACAGTTTGTGCCACATTTCATCATGTTTTAGTCCATCGTCACGAATCAGCTTTCAAACCGTCTTTTGTGAGGCACATTCTCGCATGCCTAGCATACCAGAAAACTGTTTCGTACCTAATTATTTAGATGTTTTTGTTACAGTGTGAATATCTTTAAATGACAAAGAATCGTTTCTGAGGAAACCTAACAGATAATATACAACATAACTAATATATAGCCTAAAGTAATAGATATGTTTCTAGATTTTCGTCACGCTTTGCTTTTGTGGAATTACAAGCTTGTGACAATTTCTAATTATACGCTTCACAGAAAGAACGTTCGTTACCTCGTTATTAGAACATCGGAGGTCACTGTTCAGAAAACAAAGCACGGTCATAACTCTCTTTAGGTGTTTCTTGATTTACGCTTCCAATGTATTTCTCGAGAAACAGTTAACTAAAGTTGTATCAAGGCTGATACCTCTACAAAATGAACTCTTTCATCAAATCTTTAATTTTTTGAATTTTAGGGAAACTATAGCTATTTAGCATCTCTTGATATGGTGTTGATTCCTGAACGGGTCACGGTAATAATTCTTTACAAAAAGCATGATACTCATCATTTTCAACTGACTGTAGTAATTTCGTGGTATTCATTTGAAAATGTTTCATTTGCTTACATATTTAAGACCTCCTGGTAAAATGGAACGAGTCCTTTATTTAGTACATTGCTGTACTGTGATGTGGTTGGTCCCTTGTATTATACAAATCGCAGCTTCCGAAGCTCTTTACGCACAATTAACAGAAAAAAGACAACATATGTAATAACGCAAATCATAGTAACTGATTCAAACGTTTTGTAGCGGCTTAATAAGTAAGTATATGGTAAATGACTGCCAATCAATAACATAATGTATCTAATTAGATCCAATTTAAATGAAAAAAGTTATATTCAGAAATATCTAACATTAGAGCGTCGTTATAATATGCCCTAAAACATGTCTCCTTGTAACAAAAAATCATCCCAAAGACATCAAGCATGTGAGACAATGAAGGCTTTATTTTAAAACCAAAATCTCATTTGAATACAAAAACTATTCAAAACGATATTTCACAATTTGTCTTGAAAGGGAAAAACTGCATCATTAAATCGGCGACGCTGTCGCTGTGCTGTTTAAAGATACGGAGTTTCCCGATCAATGCTGCTGTCCTCAAGACAAAATGGAAACGTGGAACCAGTTGACAATTAAGAAAGAATAAATGTTATTTTCAATGACAATTTTACATCTAGTGTAAGGGGAGGCATAAAACCGGAAAGAAGAAATAAAACATGCATGTAAAATAACATGATACACTGGATTCATATATGGAGACAGTAAATGACGTTGACAACATGTTACGTATATTAAGTTTTAGGCTTACATACTACGTCGATGTTTCACGTCTTTCATATTACATATATTCTTTAGGTGAAAATTAGACTGGTTAAGCGCTAAGGTTAAACGGCTTGTGAAATACGTATGAATGCTCTGCCATTTCCTTGTAAGTGTTTTTGAAACAATGACAGTTTTATTTTGGCTTCGTTAATACAACAATATTTTTCTAATTAATTTGTATACAGATGGAGCTAGAACTCGTTAATCATGGTGCCAAGCTGACTTCAGTAAACCACCAGTTAAAATGTAAGGAAATTTGTGATCGGATTTCAATGGTTCGATTCGTAAAATGTCTTTCACAGTGAATGACAATACTTTATTATGCTCTAACAGTACAAGAAAGTAGTTATCGTACAATTAATTGATCAATTAATATGAGCTCATTCTGGATAGAAATCCAATACCTTTGAAACACAAAACCCATGAGGGAGTCATCAGAAAAAGATATACTAATGTATTGAACAGAATTCATTTCTATGTACAGAAATATCCAGTTATCATACGGTATTCTTTACACATTTATTTCTAATGCTACACTCAAATTGTTTATACATGACGAAAACGAAGTTCGCCTTTTAAGAAAAGTTAATTTCTTAGTTAGAATGTACATGCTTTTAAAAGTGAACATGAATTTAATGTGATACGTAACATAACAAATGTAAAGAAAATGTTGTATTTTATTTGTTGTTTTCGGATTGCCAATTTGACAAAGATGATGGATCAGCTGGCAAGGTCTGATAGTGGTAATTCGGTGAATAGCAAAGGTAATCATCATTCTTTCACACTCTAATGCTAACTAATATATTCCTGATAATAATAAAAAAAACATTTTCTGAAGATTACAAGTATTAACAAATATATTAGGCCTGATAAGTTAACCAGATGCCCTGTATTTGCGCCCTTTTAACAGTGTGATGTTACCTCAGCAAACAGACAATTGTTACAAGTACAAAAACTAAATGTATATTTTATCGCAACAGAAAACATTCATACTGTTTCTGGTTAGTTGAAAATGGTCTCTGCAATATCACTAACATTTTATACCTTTCTTTCACGTTTTATCAGTTATCCGTTTCTAAAAAATTTATTCTTGATTTAATTACACATATCTTGATTTGACTTTTATTTAAGTAATATGTGATGTATTTATATTTAGTTTTGTTGAACATTTTGAAAGACCAGGGTAAATACTGTTTTTTCTGTCTTGCCAGTCATAATCGGTAAACGATTGTTTGGCCGTACTGACGTAGACGTAGACGTTTATCTATGAACAGTGTATAACGAGGAACGAATGCATAAGGATTATGGTTTCTTTCCTAAAGACTAACAATTGAGTAGAAAAATATGTATTTCTTTCGACAATACCAAACCAAAATATTCAACTCATTATATCCTAAAAGATCTTTTATACTGTTTATTTTCTTCCGCCATGTACATTCAAATCAGAGGTGTTTAAAAATACAGACCTTTTCGTCTAATACTGATAGCCTGGGTTTTATTAAAACCAAATTTCTGTAATTTGATAAGTAATCTAACTAACAATTAATACACAATCAGCATTATTTTTCAGTTTGGTTAAGACACGATTTTTGTTTTCAGTAAAGTTAAGGCACGCAGCTAGAAGTCAAATATTGACACCATAAAGATTATTAGAAGAATGGTGTTTCTTTGGCTTAACAATTAGTAACTAATTATTATCAGACTAGATTATTATTGTTTAACAAAATATGAAGCAGAACTATGAAACTATGATAAGACACATGCCTAAAAGTCATAAATGAAACCGTATAAAACCACTCTGAGATAAGTTGCTTTTCGAACACGATTCTGAAAACAAGTTTCCTATATCGACTAAGTGACTGCTTTATATCGCAAGGCGAAGGTGTCAAAATAATTTAATTCATTGACTGAATTGTATTTGGATTGTACGTTTATATTGCCTATGTACCTTAATGATTTTTAGTCGGCAAATAGGTGAGGAAAAGAAATAAAGAGAGGTGGAGAATTTGTTTGAGTTCAAAGAAAATTAACATCAGTGTATATTCCTTTTGTAGAACTTAAAGTAAATTGGAAATATTTCAAAAACGAATTACATAAGCTTTACCATCTCCGGGATAACATTACTGATTAAAGAAATCTAGAACATTGAGCATCTGAATTCTATTGTAAACTATTTTTATAAAAAGGAAACACCCGCAAGGGCAAACAATACGTACCAAAAAATTATATATTCTTAGTATACAATGTACTATTTTTTTTATCTATTACACTCTAAGTTTTCATAATGACCAAAAAAAAATAAACTCGTTCTTTTTTAAAGTAAAACTAGCATTATGTTTCTGTTCTGATGTTAATCGAAAGCTAAGTCGTTATCCAGAGGAGCAGAGTCTTCCTTATCCATTAAGACACTTTAGTTTCAGTGACAATGAAAAGCTCAAGCACAAAACCTTAACCCTTTGCATATTCCTAATGAATACAAAACAACGATAGGACAATAAAACCATTGAAAAAAACGAACAGCCACCACTTCTAAAATCATTGATTTCTTAAGTCTCTAGAAATAAAAGCCATGTACTTCAGTGTAATTCCCGGCTATTTAAGTCTATACGTCTGTCTTCACACCACTGCTCAAACACAAGAGCTAAGCGGAACATTGATTATTTAAAAGATGAGAATCCTGGTCAAATAGTCTGAACTTGATCTGATTACGTGTCAAGTAAAAATCAAACAAACCCGTTGAAAAACAATTAAGTGTGTTCATAACACGTATTGGGGAAATGCTGTGGAAATGAACTTAAGTTTATTAGCTAAGATCGATGGTCATAAGATAATATCAATACTAAAAATCGGTTGAGAAAACTGAGCAGTCGGTATGGAATAAAACAGATGGCGTTGAACGCACTTGAATATGATATACAAAAAAGATCTTAAGAGAGTAGGAAAATATTTATTCTTTTTCTCTGATTAAATATATCGTTCATGTTGTACAATGCCACAGAGATCACCAACTGAAGTCTGCTGCCATCAACACGAGTCTGTATATTTGTAACTTGTTTGTTCCTTGTTTATAACAATTACAGATACAGATTATCAATACAATTCAATCAAAATCCAAAATAAGGTCTAGGTATGCAGCAGGACATGCAAGAAAACATTCTTGCAACTTAAGTCAACTACAGTCGGCGACTGTTGTTTTTTTTCACATCGACTTCTGTAATAAAATCTTTACTTGCTTGAACTATGATTAAAAGGGACAAAAAACATTTTGCATGCATCGCGTACGATACTTTCTCTTCCCTACAAAACTATAACCATCCACTGTATTGGTGTTAAACTCCCGATTTCATTTTGCTCTTAAAGAACGCTTAATCATTACATGTTTTATTAAACGGTAGTATCAATCGGTTTTAATATATTAAATCTTTGTTTTTAATAACCATCTGCTAACCGGCTTATAGGTTGAACTATTTTGTGTAAATGAATATTAAAATAAATTGTTCCACAAATTCCCAGCGACCAGCCTCCGTGGATCCCGCAAGAAAAAGGAAGTAGCAAGACGGTGTAACCGTACAGCAGCTAACTGTAATTTTTACCATTAGGTTAAAAGGGCATAATTTAGTCCTGCACTCTAATAACCTCGGCTATCAACGAGTGATAGCCGCAAATATGAGAAAAATAAACGTTTTTTGACTTTGAATTTGATAAACTAAGCTAGCGGGTAACACTCATTAACCTACACAAACTGTCATCAAATCTGAAATACACTGCAATGCAATCGGACAAAAAAATCCTTCAACCACTAATAGGGGTTTTACTCTTCAAAAGAAGGCATAAAGTAATTAATCACAATAAATATTATCGATTTGACCAATAATTGTTTCAAGAAATACGCAAAAGATGAACAATCCAAGTACATTCTATTACACAACGATATAAGACGCTCCATCCTCAGAATTAATTCTGCATTAAAAACAATTTCAAACGTTTGGTCCTGCAAAATGTCTTTTTAACTCAAAGTAATGTGCTCTTTTGTAACTTAAAAAGACCAAGTCTAATTCATTGAATCAATAAAATTGCACTTGTTCAGTGTCAATGAAATTTTGTCAAACAAATTTGGATAGAGGACAACAAAT
Organism: Cyclina sinensis; assembly: GCA_012932295.1. NCBI lineage: Eukaryota > Metazoa > Mollusca > Bivalvia > Venerida > Veneridae > Cyclina > Cyclina sinensis. Next base: position 10,339,941 of record JAAONU010000002.1, on the reverse strand, counting down.
AAATTACTCAATAATTTGATTATAAGGAGCTTGATGGAAATATAAAGTTTCTTTGATGTTTTATGTTTTGATTGTTCTCTTTGATGTGGTCCTAGAGCTTCACAAACGTCTTATATCAACCTATGATTATTACATTCAGTAATACAAATTTGTTTTACTGTGTCCATAAGAATTTCAGTATTTAAATACCCGTGAAAAACGTGCACTATAGGTAAGTCTGAAGACGACGAAAAACTATCAAAATGGAATGTACGGGGAACACCATATACGGATCAGTCATTCCAACAAACTATTTCGCACCATGTATATTTCCGCCTTCTGTGTAAAAAATATAAAAAAGCTTGTCGCTCCACGATATTATGTTGGTAGTATTTCCATAACATTGCGATAAAAATTATCAATATCACACAGACAAGATATATATTCTTTAAATGATATAGAATAAGGAGCTTTGGTGGCCACAGGCATTGTAATGTCAATATGTAGCATATTCCGTTTAGACATTTACAATTAGAACAAGTTGGTTTTCATATTCCGTTATTTAAGTCTTTTTACATTATAAATACTGTAACACAGTTACTGAACCAACAAAACTTTAAAATAAAGACTATAAAAAACTACCCCTTCGGTAAGATATATTGGCTTGGCAACGTATTGGAATAGAGTAAAATGCATATGTTTCAGTAATGAACTGATAAACGCTTGACACCGATTTTAAAAGTAACAGTCTTATGGATCAATATAATATATTTGCTAAAAGATAGTAGACCTTTAGGATCAAAGCGGACTAAAAATTGATGTAAGTGTTCTCTGTTGATCACATTAGGAAGTTTATTTGTCTTTAGGACTTGCTCTATAGATTGTTTCTTGTGAAAAAGTGCATCTTTGCCTACAAGCGAAAAACGTGTGAGTCAATAAAGAATATTTGCGTAAGAAGTTAAGTAGTGTTTTCATGTCTGAACGTACTGAATGCAAATAACAGATAATCGGCCTGGTGTAATATCCTTCTGACTGAATTCTATATTTAAACAACTCAAAAACACATTAAGAATGTAATGGAGACGTAAAGTAGATAAATAAATGGTCATCATAGGTATCAAACAACTGTTACTGCAATAACAATTCCTATGAAAGCAGATATCAAACATTATAATTAATAAACGTTGAATTAGAACATAACTGGGGAAATGAAATTTTACTTGCCATGTCCGAACACCACAAATCAGTGTATATCATGACTTCAAAATTTGTTACAAATCAGTTATATTTTGTTAAGCAACAATCAGTAAATTTCAACTCATGATAAATGAAGACATAACATTGTTTTATCTTTTTTCAGGGTTTATTAATTTTGGGGATTAAGGTAGCTCTGTTTTTAAAGAAAAATGTTTAAAGCAACTAATACTAGTTTATTTTTTAGCAAAAGTCTTACAGCTTCGGCAAAACTGTTGGATATGAGAAAGTCATTGTGTTTATATTACGACATGATATACAATAGTCGCTGTGTTTATATTGTCAACACTTCCAACAACGCTCCTGACAGTTGTAATTTCATCATTTAATGCTAGGAGGTAAGTGGCATAAAATTTAATTCTGTCGCTAAAGTCAATTTGCGAGTGTTTCGTGTTTTTGGAATAAAATGTGTCTCGTGAATTTACACTTAGTCTAGCTATGATACATTATTGTCAGAACAACATATAAACAACCAGTCTTTGTAACGCGTATTGACCATGGGTAAAAAATCTGACAATCTGTGTATTCATGACTGTCAATAAGCAACACCTGGAGGCAGCTTGAATTTAGAATGTAGGCATATTGAAAATAGGCCCGCTAATGAGGTTGGAATAGATAAAATATGTTTGCAGTGAAACTTAAACAACCCTGTGTTTTCTACTAAGTATCCAGTAATTTGGTACTGATTCAAAGGTGCATTAAAGCCGACAGTATTATAATGTGTTTGGAACATACATCACACCATACGTAATGAGAACTCCGACATATGCATGCTGTTACGCCAAGTTTAAAACAATTTAAAGTTTGTTTGTAGCATTTGTGTTATAATTCAAAAGACTTTTCTCTTTTATGATTTTTTTCCCAATGAACATTTCAGACATATCGAGAAAACCACATGTAGATGACCTTTTTACATAGTTTAAATCATTTTTGTTGTTCCAAATAAAGAAAACTTGATCATTGTAATATATCTAGTTTGGACGTTGGTTTCTAGAAGCTAGAAGCAGGGTATTAAAGATTTAAGTCAAATTCAAAGAAAAAACATGTACCTGATAATAAAATGGTGATGAGACATTTCATCTGCAAATTTAAAGTACCTACAAGATGTTTTAGTTAATAATGTTTCTAAATTTAGACAACATGAATTATAGTTTTCGGCTAGGTAAAAATAATCATGTTCCGTTTAAGGCTCAGGATCTGCACCTTAATTAACCAGACATTCGTAGGATATATAAGAAATTCATCTAATGCTAGATATTTTAATTGCAAGAAATATTTTTTAAGATCTAACACTTTGCAATGCATTATTGAACCATATATCTTATTACCTTTTGTTGCCCTGAAACCTAGTAATAAAGTATTTTATTTATAACATTATGGGTCCATTAAAATTAAGTGAAACTGTAGATTTCAAGTCTTAGGGTATTTTTGTTGCATTATAGCTCGATGTATATTTTCTGCTTATAAGTAACAATAATCTCTTCACCATACAACGAACAATAATCCTCTAGGCCGCTAATATAATGAGTGAGAGATCAACCAAATAAGAGACAAAACCACAAAAATATGTTCACTCAGAAAATACATAGCGTTTGCACATGGTTAATGTTTGTAAACGACGCCAGGACAATAAAACCCGTAAGAAACACAAAACTACCACTTCTGAGGTCATCGATTCCTTAAAACTTTAGAAATAAAACCCATGCACTTCAGAGTAATTTCCAGCTATATATGTCTGCGTATGTTTCTTACAACTTCTTCTGAAACGATCAACCGGTCCTAACAAGAGTGCCATAATTGCCCTAAATCTCTCATCTGGGTATAAAAAAAATTAAAATCAAGTGCAATCTAACAAATGTTTTATCAAAGAAAACAACCTTGACCACGCTGCTTAGTAATTTCAAACTTTAGGCTATTCGGTCTATAATGAAAAGATCTGAAAAAGGATTCTGCCTTATTTCTTCGTAATTATTTTCTTTACATTTAAAGGTTAAACACACGAGCCACACTTATTCCAGCAAGGATGACAAAATTAGAACAATTCATTGAGGTTCAGGCGACAGTGCAACATACCAGATTTCAGAAGTCTTAATTTTACGGTTTCTGAAACGAAGGTTAAGAAGTGTTAGTCTTTATAAGACTGTGTAAAAGTCTTACCTCCGGGGATGGAGTCAACTCCAGGGGCACAGTTTGAACAATCTTGGTACAGGTCCACTGGAAATGGGAACATTTAAGAAAGGCGGGAATAGTTTTGAAGATTTCCCTATGTAAACCATGTGAGCTCTGGACTTGAGCCAAAAATAAGCCAAGGGGCAAAGTTTGAAAAACTGTGATACAGGTCAACATGACAACGTTCGAAGCAAAATGATAAATTTATTGACCACCTGGTTTCAGACATGGTTTCCAAAAAATTCATTATTGTTTAAAGCACATGGCGAGCAAATTGTAATCTCAGAGAAAAATAAAAGAACTCTGTTGGTAAAAGTTCACTAGACAATGCCATCAAACCAAATTTCTTGGCACTGCGTTGAATAGCTCAGACTAGAATTCTTTCACTTTTGGTAAAGCTTCATGAAAGAAACATGTGTGTTTACTTTAATCAACGCAAACCAATTTTTTTTGATAAGGTACATATCGCAGAATACCTACGAATGACACAGGTTGAAAACAAGAGCACACAATGAGCGCATTGTACTTAGGCGAGCAATCTTGCCACCGTTTACGGACATCGCTTTAGAACAGATGTTAATGGAATCGAAAAGAGTTATCACGTGTTAATTATTTTGCACTAGATCTGACAATGTATTGATTGAAAATAAAAATAAACTGCTAGTAGACGTTTCACCAAAACATTACTCTTTGTGGTGGATAACAATGTGGACATCATCTGATTTTTTAAAAATCCACCTGACTTCATGCATTTACATGTATTTGGAAAATACCCGTTAAATTAAATTTTATGAAAATTGTATCGGTTAAGAAAGTCTGAAACGTTATTGTTAAGATGTGATAACAATAATTATATATCCAACCGAGGCATGGATTTACTTGAATTATGAGGTTTGAGGCAACCTTATATTTTTAGCAAGCTATCGAAACTTCTAATGACATTTCTCCGTTACCCTTAATTATGTAGAACGAGGCATATAAATACAGCTTGGCCTACTTCCACAAATGTATTTAGTTACTGGTACATTCTTTCCCAAGGCGGTTTGTTTTGATTATCGGAGGTTATATTTAACTTTCTTCACGCCTTTTTTATTTCACACTAACTGGAGACTTGCCATTAGAATCACAGATCTTTCATTGACGGCTCCTAATGTTTCAACACCCAGTTTCAAAGGGGTGATGAATCGATACTGCTACTTCAATTAAGAAAACCAGCGGTTTCAGTTGATACATAAAACACTATCTGCCCTTCACCAAGCCTTTATAAAACACTTTCACTGAGCATTTATAAAACACGGCCTCCCCTTCACCGAGCATTTATAAAACACTTTCACGGAGTATTTATATAAAACACTGTCTGCCCATCACTGAGCATTTATAAAACACTATCTGCCCTTCACTGAGTATTTCATGCCCTATCGTTCACAAGAATTATGTTGAGTTGTATGACCTTCCATCAATATTTACATCTTAAAAAAATAATGTTTCTTGAATGACCTATGTCGTGCATTTAGACATTTATATAACAATGCGGACATCTTTTAAATGACACGAAGTTTAGATTTATTCTGTCATTAAAAAGGGCAAGTTGACTAGTAGCGTTATAGTTTTGTTTTGACTTCATACGAAGGATATATGAATTATATAATGTAAACTATTAGAAGGACACGTTGTATTTACTCTGTAAGCTTTCTTCCTTGATTTCGTTGTAAAAAAATTCTAATATACTTATAATAGAAATTACTTTCAGCAGATGCAAACATGTTACTACGCCTTAACGAAAATAAACAGTTACAGTTGTGACAAAAGTGTACAAAGAATTAATGCTTAAACGGTAAGAAAACATATTAAGCCATACATATAATGAGTCTGTCACTCGAGTATCGAATTCCGGCCACTTCCGAATGATTTTATTGTTGGAAATGTATTGCGATCTATAAAAAAATATGAAGTTATTTTGCTTATAGATTTGTCTTCTCCAGGCAAAAAAAAACATTTTCTAAACTTGGCATTGAAAAAGTTTTACTACCTGTCGCGAACAAGCTAATGATTGCTCTTCTAAGTATTCACTCTGGAAAATGGTCATATGATGAAAGAATTAGACATTTCGTATAAAATATTGTTAAGAAAACAATACAACCAAATTACCTATCGGCTCAAGACAAAATCATACTAAGGGTACGAACTCAAACACTTAAACGCGGATATAGTTTACCGAGAAATTATTGAATTCTTATATCTCATTTCAACCAGTTTTACTTATAAATATATCAAGTCTGAAGTCTCTACAAACACGAAAATTACAAATGTCTTGTAGTTCTGAAAATATTTCAGTTGTGTATCTTCCTACCTCAAACACACTCCTTTTAATCAGAGAAAAGAAACTGTAACACTTGCATTGTTTGTGTGTACAACCGGTAGCAAGAGATGATGCAGAAATGAGCTTTGTAAACTTCTAATTAATAATTAACCACTTTTTGTAGTTTTTCTGTTGAAACAATCTACCCTTTTGTTTTGCTTTGAAATAGCAAATAATTTGCTGCATTGCCTTCAAGCAAAGTATGTCTGTGGTATCTTGATATAAGCGAAAGAAGACGTGTTTGAATGTCTTGGCGTTGCTGCAAGTAAACACCCGTACATATAAATTCAGTTTGACATAAAGATAAAAGAAACTGTAGGAAAGCAAATCCTTAAGCAATACTTTTTCTTTGCGCAGTTTCAACGCAAAATTAGTTAAAACTAGGTAAAATCTCTTCGTGTGTTTGTGAAATGCAACGTTGAGTTTACCACAAAGAGAATCTGCATCGTCTTAATGACATTTGAATTGCAAAAAAAAAATATCAATGCATAAAGTGGCATTAGTTTCCAAATGTCACAAAAAAAACTATAGAAGCTTTTGCACATGTCTAATGCGTATAACCGAGACAAGGACAATAAAACTCTTGAAGAAACACAAAACCACTACTACTAATAATATCGATTCCTAAAGCGCTGAGAAATAAAACCCATGTACTTCAGTGCAATTTTCAGCCATTTTAGGCTACCTAGATACTTCACATCACTGCTCAAACACTGGAACTAAGCAGAACATTGATTATATAAAAAAAACATTCAGGTCAAATTATCTGAACTTGATCTGATTATATGTAAACAAACTTTTGAAAAATAAATCTGTGTTTATGATATATATCGTCGGTTGAAAACCAGACCCTAGTATCTGCCTTTTTCAAAAATGTTCAGGAAGTTGAAAAAACTTTGTCAAATATACAAAAACTAAAATATTTAAGACATATCCAGCACAATGATGACCAAATGCGCACCGAAGCGATTTGTAAATGTTTCAAAACATTAGCTCTTCCAATATGGACAAAATCTGATGTTTTTGTTCTGGCATGTTAAATTTGCCCAAATTTCACTATTTGTATATAGGTATAACATCTCATCCTCTGATAATAGGTTTTGGCTTTTTGGCAAATTTCAGTTTGCTTTGCACCTAAGACGACCAAACTGTTGCATCTATGGATGAGTGTCTTTAGCTTTTATGATTAGTGAGTATATCAAAGGGAATTAAATGCCAGAACATAGCATATAACTGTACCATGGTATAGTTTTGTGGACCTTATGTATCCACTGCTTGTAAATAGTACGTCAGAATATTGTATATATGAAAGGGATAGTTTGGCATTTATAAAAATAAAAACTGACTGCCGTTCCAGTTGCGCTTTATCATGGTAATTGCACATGCATTTATATGGCACTACAATATGTAGACACCCATTCCCCAAATCTGTGGCAAAAACAAAGTAAACTGAAATGAAGCACTTTGGTTTCAACAAAATATTTCTTAAACTAAAGAATCAGAACTTAAACATGGTACTTTAAGATGTGGAAAAATTGTAATCTTGTAATCTTTTAAAACACAATTATCAAATGAATGTAATTATTGAAAGGCTTGCATAGTGGATATTTTGTGGAACTATTGGCTTGAGAAAGATGTGTATAAACAAGTAAACAACACTGATATTGTTTTACTTCAGTTTACTAGAGTCGTCCCAAATGTATTATACAAACATTATAGGCCCGAACATCTGATTTCAGCCTTCACTGTCTATATAGTTTTAATCACTGTTAAATCGGAACTCGTTGAAATTCATATTATTGCTATCGGTACTAGTAGCTGTATGAATATTATAGTCTTGCAACAGTAGATAGATATTCATGGTTATCATACTCAGGCAATCAGTAGTCATACATGAATTTTATGGTCATCTTACTTCTAGTAGTAAGTAGTCATACATGAATTTCATAGTGAAATAACAACATACTGTGGAACTTATGGTCACTTTACTTCCAGCAATCTGTAGTCATACATGAATTCCATAGTCATCTTACTTATAGCAATGAGCAGTCATACACGAGTTTCATGGCTTAAATACTTCCTGCAATCAGTAGTCATACACAGATTTTTAAGTTATTTTACTCCAAGGAATTTGAAGTCATAAATAAATTTCATTGATATAACACTTCAAGCCACCAATAGTCATACTTGTAATCCTGCATTCTAAAAGTGTTAATCCGTGTCAGTATCGTCATTACTCTTACATGTCCCGTTCTGGCAGACATTAAGTCTAACTATCAGCTAACCCCTTATAATGTTCATGGAATAGGAAATTAAATACTTTTTCTTTGCACTGGATATTGCCAACTTTCCTTTGTATACAGGCTGCATTTGCTCATTTGAATGCTTAACTCCTGAAACTTTTACTCTCTGGAATTCTTCTGCTTCTTCAAGATTGAACTTGAGGTGGCATATCTCTGGGTCATGTTTTTGAAAGCGCATCCACTTCATCTGCTTCCATCTAGGCTTCTTTCCACACTCTGTCTTAGATGCTCTTTGTGTTTTTGATTTCACCAACTTGAAGTATTTCAGAGTCACAACATGATACGGATTTCCTCTTCGAGCCTTTGTTATTACTGTTTACCAATTGGTTGGCATGAATAAATTTTGTTTTTGATTTTGCATACTCAGTTGCAGAATGCATGTGGGTGTGGCTTATGGTCAACCATTTTAAGTCCCGGTATGGTATTATAGTAACTGAATGTAGGAGGCAAAATGCAACAATCTGATTTTTATCTTGCCCTGTACATGAATCAGAGTAAAGAATAACATGTTTTGCTGATGCCTTGAAACTTGACAGGTACATATTCAGACATGTTGAGATCTCATTTGACCCACACTTGCCGTCTGTTTCCGACCAGAGATAACTTGTTGCTTTTTTGTCACCTGCACTATAGACTGAAAGATTGTAACAGCAGAGTTTTCTCATATAGTACATCAGGCTAACCAGTGAACAAGGGGTATACAATATGGATAGCTAATCAAATGTACATGTTTTCACTTTGTTGTTCTGTTTTGCAATGTTACAATCCTTGTGTTTTTGTTCTCTTGCAAGTTGTTTTCTTCCTTGATGTAGCTTATAATCTTCCTGTAACTTTCCCTCTGGTGTCCCATCTGCTTTTGCATTTACATACTTATTACAAGAGGTGCATTGATCTCTCTTTTTTTTTTTGGAAATGATATATTTCATTTCTCATTAGAAACTTGTATATTGGTTTATCCACAAGTTTGGTTCCTTTTTCTTTACAGTTTGATATACTGTATATTCTTCGTACATCCGTTTAACATTCAAGTTTGGGGCAAAATACGAAATATTGATTTCTTTTCTGACATACTGTGCTTCCATAGTTTAAATGATTCTGTATGGTTCATTATTTCAGTAAGTTTCTTTTCATTTGTTTTATTTAGTGCAACATGCCTACCCCGTTCATCGCACCCTTGGAAGTGGCCCAACACCTTTTTTGAAAGAGCCTGTGTTACTGTCACTTCACTGACAATGTTTTTAAAAAGAACCTTTTGCAGACCCTAACTTGTTCTTTGTTGACACTGAAAGTATAGCATCTCATATCTTGCTGCTTCTTGACAAGTTTTTTTCCATCATTGTTATTGTATGTTTTCATGTTTTTTTTCTTGCACCTTTACTTATATAGTCAGACTTCTTTGCTTTACTTGTTCTATTTGTTTCTGCAGTGCATACACACCCAGATGTCTAATTAATTCTTAACTCTGTCTTAGCACCTTCTTCCTTATTTGTAAAACAGTTTCACTATGGTCTGTGTTTATACCTTTTGTCAATAAATTGTTGTGTTGTTAAACGAATACATTCTTGATCATCAGAGTTATTGTCGGACCCTAACTGAAAAATTAAATATGTTTCGACTAATGATATTCTTTGATATAAAAATGCCTGTTATACTTCCCATAAGGTATACATTTAAAGGCTTACAAAGTTGATGCAAACTATACGATATATTCCTGTGAACAGATGTCCTCACATCTCAGTTGTAAACTTTATTATTACTTTTTATTAGACAGGTAGAAGATCATCACTGTTTACAGAGACCTGCAGGAAAATCATTAAGACAGCACTGAATATCTATTATCTATCTGTGACACACCCCAAAAAAGGTGTGCAGAGCAACGTAACTATTACAGTCTGTCATTATAATTCATATGATGCATTTGTGTAGCAGAGCAATTCAACACAACAAAAAATCAAATCATTTTATTATTGGAAGGATAATATTTTATTACTGAAAACTGTTTCATAAGTATTTATTGTATTAATTATAATTTTCAATTAAGAAAACATACCTTCAATTCTGCTGATTTAATCACTCATCATTTTCTGTCCCATTTTCTGTCATGTATACTGTAAATTAACACATTCCACAACAACAAACATTAAGTTTGTAATTGGAGATACCAGGTTATCAACACCAATTAGCACCATCCTGGACCAGATTACAGCTCATATAATATATCATTTTCAAATGATACAGTTTGGCATTAAGCAGACAAGGACATTATCACTTTATAAGAAATAACCAAAAACTAGTGTCTTTAAACACCATAGTTTGGATGATAAGTTATGGAAAAAATTAACTTTCTCAAGTTTAGCATTTACAGATGATAGTGTATGACATATTAGTAAACTGAATATTTTACTTACTAATGAAAGCCATACATTATTATCACCAGATACTATATTCTGGCAAAAACTTATACATTTATTTTTTCCATGTTGTTAAAAACCAAAATCTTGTATTTAAAAGTGCAACAATTTGGCATGCCATTTTGTTGCCCTGGCAGTAAAAATTCATATCATCTGCGTTTGCAACATTTTGGCTGAAGATACACTGCTTAATATGAGATACGACATTCGATCTCTGATCAATATCTTCAAAACTAAATAAGATATAGAGCTGAAATTTTGAGACAGTATGTGTCTCAAATATATGATATAAAAAATGTAAAAACCCCATTTTTGGAAAATTTGGTATATACTATACTCTGGTTTTCAACCGACGATATTTGGAAATGATGTGGTAAAAAGTTATGCTTATTAGCGAAAATCAATTGTTAAGAGACAATATCGAAAGTGAGATCTCGATTGGATACAAGCAGCAGTCCCTAAAATGGAGAAACATATAAAACAGACAATTTCCACCAGCCGGATGTTGCACTATTATCTCAGACAGTCACGCTAAGGGACCACCCTGCCAAGGTTTGAAAGCAAAAACATTCAAAGTGTTATACATAAAGAAAAAACAACTTTTCGCTTTTCATCCCTCAATATGTTTATTAAATTTTGAAAAAGTCTTTCTCTAACAGTGGCCAGTGGTCATTTTCAACGGTGACTGTACAAGACAAGGGTGATAATGCAGCACCTGGCCAGAATACTGCTTCGCACTATTGAGACAGAATGACAAAATATACGCGAACAGCTCTGGTGAATTACAGCAGATATTTTATCTGTTCAAATGTATTTCTACATAAATGGTCGTAACCACTGATGAACAATTTCATCAATTTTGCATATCCTGCACCCACCAAAACCAAAAAGGTCTCGAGATGTTCTGGTTTGTTTGTACAGCTTAAATCACTTTGCTATCAATTCTATTACAATAGAATTCTCTTGACAGTGATATATCGCAAGAACTATTGCACGACTTAAAACAACAATTGTGTCATACAAATGATTAAGTTCAAAAATGGTCTTGGTCACAAGTTGTAAGCCTGCACGCTATCTCTTCTAGTAACGTCGAATCTCTTATGTAAAATATGGCATCTTCGTAACCTACTTCTGGTAAAATGCTTTGTCACTTTGTTTACTCCCGATAGCTTACAGTTCTGAATAACAATACTAACTTTTCTCATATACACGCACATTTAATTAGTAATTAATTCCCGGGCTCTAGTGCAACTAATAAGCCTGATGATTTCTTCGTAGTCGGAAACATACTTGCACAGGAATTCATTCATTCATCAATTCATTCATTCAATCATCAATTCATTCATTTATTCATTCGTTCATTTAAGCATTCATTCATTCATTCATCAATTCATTCATTCAATCAATCATCAATTCATTCATTTATTCATTCACTCATTGATTCATTCATTCGTTCTCTCATTCATTCATCTTACCATCCTACCTGCCTACGTTTATAACTGCCATTCCAATTAAACAAGTCATTACAAATAGTCTTCCTTTATAAAAAATTATAACAATAAGAAGGTCGAACAATTGATATATTTTTAATTTCTTTTCTGACAAAGTAATACAATTGTACAACTATTTTTTTTAATTCTTCAAATCATTTATTTTTGAAAATTATGAACATACACAGCTGGTAGTCATCTTTCTGTTCTCATGAAAAAGCTGATTAAAACTGCACCAAGAAGGGAAAATGTTTTCAAACAAATTTTGCTAAAACATGAGCAATAGCTTGATATCAGAAAGTTCAGAAAGGCGACTTAACTTTGTTGTCCTTCCTTTAAAATCGTAGAAATATTCCATTTACATTTTACATGAAACGTGACAGAACTTGTCTGGGTGTACATCTATAAATAAAACTTATATTAACAATTGTGACAAAAATCTTACATAAATTCCTTGCAAGACGACGGTGAAGCACTTAAATGGATGACACAAGTTTCTGGAAAGCCCAAGATAGGCATCTGTCACGCAAACGAATAATTCTACCCCATATGCACACTATCACTTACTGTGAGCTTAGATGGAAAGATACATTGCAACTGGGTGTAATATACAAAATGTTTTTCCATAAAATTGCCATATCAATGATGAATATACTCAGACAAATATTTTTTTTCTTCAACTATGACGCTGACACATTGTTTTAGATAAAGAGAAGGCATGTCATAACATATCTGCTCATTCATTTTCTTTCCTTATTATTGGCCATTGGTTTTTAGTTCTGACAAGTAGTATTCAATTAAGTATTAGAATCTTTTGTGAAGTGGTATTCAAATAAATATTACAATCTTTTGTGAGTAGACCGTTGAAGTTCGTACCTTTTGATTAGGCCAAGTATAGATTTTTGTTAAATCAAATATAACCATTATGCCGGCTTTTCTAATATTATCGTTTAAAGCAAAGTTTGTGCAGCAGCAAAAATACAAGTTGTACATTCTTCTTGTTTTTCTGGTAATCTTCTTGTTTACTTCTTTGAGACACTTATCGTCTGCTCTGTTACCCATTACTATTCAATCATATTTCATTCGTTTTATGTATCTTTAATTTACATGTTTCCATTTACTATAACGTTCTCTTTGTTTTTCTTTACACTTGGTCTGTTAGAATTACAGCTTTTAAGTTCTTTATCGTCTGCATGTTGTATTTAGCCAAGTATAAAGCTGTGTTTTTTCATGATAAATAACGGGAAAAGGTTTAGGAAAAAAACATCATTAAAATTTCAGTATACTTTAATTATCGTTGTTGTTGATTTTTTTAATTAAGATTTCAATGTCACGGCAAAAAATTATTTGACCGTCATGCCTTTGTGTCAAAACAACAACTCCTTCAAAACACCAATTTTGTCCTAACCGTTTCTGTCTTGATTTTTATCCCGAAATGTCAAATAATTTAGTGCGTTGCGCTCGAGCGAACTGTGTCTGAGTTACTATGCATCAGCAATTAAATATTCATTATTGAATCTCTGGGTTTTCTTTATAACAAGAGGTAAATGATAATTCTATATCACTCACCTGAGTATAGCTGCTTTTTTACCAGTGAAAGACAATCAACTAAGTACAGCGTATTCAGACATTCAAAGTTTTGCTCACCTAATGACAAGTTCGTTATTCAGATCCCGACCTCTATCGCATGTCAAGATTTTATATAATGTAAATATCATTTAGATGAGATTTGTACTAGTAATTTCTTGGACTCCAGGGTCATCAGCTAAACAATCTTGGTCAAGGTCTATTAAACAATGCTATACACCAAGTATATAGACCCCAGAACCTGCTGTTTAAAAAAGCAAACAATGAGACACTTGCCGGTGGGGCTAACCCAATAGTGACCCAAGAGATATTATTTAAAACAGTATTGAAAAAAATGTCATTTCCAATGGTACACCTCAAATGTCAGAGCTCTAAGCTTGGTTTTATCAACTTAGTCCGGTGGTTTCAGGAGAGATACTGTTTAAAGTAAGTGGTGGACGACGGACTTCGGACACCGGACGGAATGTGATCACAGTAGCTCACTTAAGTTCCCTGGCTCATGTGAGCTAAAATGGTTTTGCTGTTTAAAAGCCGGTCATTTATAAATGCGTTAGTTTGAATTCAGACTACAAACTCAACGTTTGATTGAAAGTTACAAGTATAAGTATTATTGAACTACCATTTCGTTTAAGATTCTCCGACAAAATTGTGCTGCAGACTATTAGACAGCCGAACTATACGCCAACTATACGCAGCTACAAGTTTTCCCAAGATGGTCACTAACACACGCCATACAGACGACAACCAAATGTACAGAATATATACTTGACACACTGCTGCAATACTTCACACAGCCCACACAAAACCGTTTGTCTCAATAACTTTGGAAAGCGTGTTTTTCTATAATGATTTCATAATTTTTATAACAGAATGCCAAAAAAAAAAGATTTATAATATTAACACATTAATAAATGCAAAATAAATAAAATCCTTTTCACGTTATAGTTTCATTTCAGAAGACATCAGTTTACAATACTTTATTACAGAAAAATCCTATAAGCTTTGCAGAAGAAAATGGCCACAAGAGAGATAGTTGTATAGTGTCAACACGAAAAACGACGCCACTGACAGCTGTAATGACATTATCATTTCAGGCTCGATGGCTAAGTGGCATGAAATTGAATTCTACGGCCTTGGTCGACTGGTGGAGTAACAGACAGAAGGGATGTCTGAGGTAGCTGATGCTACAGCAGCTGACATTTAAGTACATGCTGATAGAACAAATCTAATGTTTAACAAATATTGAAGCATAAATATTAAGGCATACATATTGACGCATAAATGTTAAAGCATAAATATTGACGCAAAAATATTGAAGCATAAACATTAAAGCATGAATATTGACGCATACATGTTGAAGCATAAATATAAAGGCATTAATATTGACGCATACATGTTGAAGCATAAATATAAAGGCATTTATATTGACGCATAAATGTTTAAGCATAATTACTGAAGCATAAATATCACCTGTAAAATCCCACGTATATATGAGACAATAACGGTATATCTTGAAGTCATCATATACCCATGAAAACGCAAAGATTTCTTGATCTAGCGAAGGCTATTTCACAGTCAGATCTTATTAAGCCTAATTTATACCTAATAAGCGCTTTCTAACAGCAAGTAATTTTCAGTCAATTAGATCAATGCCAGGTAGGCGGTCGAATAATGTGTTGGTGACGGTAGGTTTCAAGAAGAAAAGGAATTTGCACGTACATTTGAAAATGTTTCATCCGGAAACATTTCTGTGCAGAGGGTCAGAGAAATCCAACCATACTGGATTTGATTTCTAACGGATTTAGAGAATTTAAAGACATAAACTTAATATTTGATTATTTCAGAGAGCAGCATGGTACCAGCTTACTAGATACATATTCGCTGTTCTCATCGAAAGCCAAAGGCCACATATATCCATGTGAATAGATCGTGTCTCAAGGGAAATGCTTGAAATATTAATATTTTATAGTATTACTATTTTATCGACAAATCTAAAGGGTTATAATTTAGCTTATTTTAGAGGAAAAAACGCAGGTGTTCGTGAATAATTGCTTCATCAGTTTGTGCCGACAACGGGTTTACTTTTTAAGATTTTATTCCGTTTAATTTGAAATCAATACTTCGATGGTTATCAGAAAAAAATTATACGTACACAAAACAAACAGGATGGCTGTAGATGGCGTAGAATGGTCAAATTCATTTCAAAACTAAAAATTCTGCTAGGAGCAAGATAATATTTAATCCTAAGCACATCAAAAAGATCGCATTTCTGACCGTCTAGCACAAACACAAAGATACCAAAACCTCTCTAAAGAAACACTTACAGAACACACTGTATAATGTAAAGGAGGGACGTATTTGACGTGCATGTAAGATTTTATACAATTTAAACACTATTTAAAATGCTGTGGAAATAGCTGTAATGTTTAGTACAGACTAAAACAGCCGTGAAAGTGCGTCTCATATACTTCATCAAACGTTCAAAATACTATCATCGTCCTATAGTCGAGGCATATTTTTGACATCAATACCTTCCATACTGGTTAGTCTCCAAAGTATCAATGAATGAATAAGGGAATACAAAATTTATATGAAAGTCCGTAAAGTCTTTCATTTGACAAAACCAATGTTATTTTCTTTTTCATGAATATACATCAAAGCAAAGGTTAATATTTATGGCTGATAGAAATTTCAAAATTGACTAAATTGCAAGTTCATTAACTTAAAATGAGATTTTGTGGGAGAATTTAACCTTTCAAAGAATTACAAATTGCATATTCGATATCATTTCTTTGCACACTTGCACTAAAATGCCTCGGAGAAATGAATGAGTAATTCTGTGGTTAATTTTGGCACAAATTATTCTATAACCCACTGCATTGAACCTAACACTTAAATTAACACGAAACAACTGTTTTTTGTATAAACTGCTTTGAGTTCTTGATGTTATTCATTTTATAACTATTTATTATAATATTCTGTGAAGATATGTTATAAAATTAGCTGGAGTCATTACCGAAAGTAGCTAATGATTATAGGTTGCATAACAAAAGCAATCAATGTGCATTAACACAGAAACATAGGCAAACTTAGCGGAATTGATAGGTTCTGGTCGATTGGTTAATAAGAAGTTAAGTGGTGTCAAGAAAGTACTATTATAAATGGAGATGACTTTGATCGAACTTTCGATAAAACAGATCTAAATTTCCAAGAATTTAACTCCGATAAACGGAACCAAATGGTGTTATTGTAAGTAGTAAGAGAAATGTCAAAGAGTTTTTTTTTTGTTTTTTCTTCGAGAATAGAAATACAAAATTGCTCTTAAATTTATTATCGGCTTCACCGTCCCATCTTAAAGCTAAGACATGTTCTGTACCAAAGATATACTGCTATACATTTACCATTATTTACTTTAATTACATTTAATTTATGTCAATGAAATATTAAAATATTCAACAACATTCACAGAAAATTAAACAACATACTATTGCCCTTTGCCTAAGATCTATTTATTTAACGACCTCTATGATTTCTTTTCTTTGACGAGATTTAAACATGCTATCTTAGCAACAAGCACGCAACACATCAACTACTCAAGATAATAACATGTTCATATCTCTTTAATATATCAACAAATTGCCAATTTAGAGAAAAAAGATCGTAAATTATTATAGTTTGTCACACATAATTACAATTTCAGCGGCAAAATCACGTCCTTCCGAAGGAAAAAAATAGTTCCTGTTATAATTCTCTCTGATAGCAGTCTGAGTTATAATAATCTCTGATAGGTTAGAAAAAAACAAGATAGACTGCTACAGAAGAATATACGTATACTAGGTTTGATATGTTTAAATGTTCGCACAGAACAAAGAAACCAGTTGTGTTTTTGTTGTTGTTGTTGCTTGAAAAAAATAGGAACATTCCAATTATGCAACGACAATACAATGAGAGAAACCTGATCATGAAATAGTTAAATAATAACATGATTAGCACATTTCACTTGAGTCAATTCTAGATCTGAACGTAAAATCCTTGAGAACCAATGTAATTTGCTTAATAAAACACAATCAACAAAATTGAGGCAAGATATTAAAAGGCTAATTCTTGCAAATAGGCTTGTGAAAAAAATAATTTAGTAAATCTAATTAGATTTTTTTCACTTCCCACAAAAAATATGATTAACTTACTGACGGCGTCGCTGTCATCTAAAAACAGACCACAGCAGTAGAAATTTGTGACAGTGCTGATCTTCCTGTTTCTTATATATATAATTAGTTTTATCAAGTTGCTTGGAAATACATTCCGAAATAACGCGTTCAAAACACCAGCGTTATGTAACAATTAGAAACGATCTCGAGACTAAACTATAAACAATTGCTCTTATATTACTATATTATTGCTGACCAGTAATCAAAACTATATATTTTATGCTAGGTGATGTTATACCTAGTTATTAAGTTTCCCTATCAGCTAACAGCGACCATGTTTGTATTCCGTTAGATAAATCACATGATGTGGCAAATATTAAAATAAGTTAGAATAAGTACTATACAGAGATTATAGTTTATTACACCGAAACATAAAACTAAATGGACTCCTTTTTTTATAGCGTCTACACTTATTCTCATCTTTTTTAATAACCCGTAAAAATATCTCGGTTATGTTCTTGCTAATAAATTTCAGGGGAAACAACATTTTATTTAATATGAAACCCATCTCTCTTTTATGACAGAATCATCTGAAACACTTTTGCTAAACAGCTTTGAAAAAACGTTACCGGAAGTTATTATATTCATGTAAGCCATTCAATAAACATACACTTCTAGGCAACACATTTTCGACTAATTAAATAACTCATTATAATTACATATAATTACGTATTTTGATATCGTACATGGACGCTGTGACTGCAATGATCATTTGTAACGTTTTTTAATTACAACACGTTTCCAATAAAGCAGAATTTCGATCTTTATAAGCTGAGGTATATTTATTTCTATTGCAAAAGGAGAAAGGTATTACGTAACTCAAGCCATTTAATTCGTGACTGTCATTTTATCCTATATGGACTGTAGTTACGACAAAGGTAGGACTGAGTATCGACAAATGCAACTTACAGTAATCTGGCAGCTTATTAATGAGTTTAAGAGGGATACACTATTAATAAAATCAATAAACTTAAGGCTTCGATCACTTCTTGTTACAAACATAATTTATACAAGATACTTTGGTTTTCATAAAACCTATAACTCCATTAAACTACGCATGTACAGGTCATTTATACGGTCACAGGCTTTTGTGGGTTAGTAACGACTGTCAAAGTGTCTACATAATTCTATTCGCTTTGTCATCACTGACGGTAAAGTTTTGAAATAGCAGTCGATCTTAATTAGCATGCTAGATATTAGAAAAATGAAACGAACCTACAAGAACGCAAAACAAAATCGATTTAACATTTTCCTGATTTATATTTCAAATTAATGGGAAATGTATAAGGTATAATGCATTGCAGATCTAATTCCAAGACAACAAAATATACATAACATCTGCAAATGTATAGCATTTCTACGGCATAAATTTATATTTTATTTAAGTGTACAACTCGATGAGTCTGATAATTTGTTTAGTAAATGTAACAGAAACAAGAGTTTATATTACAACAATACGAAATGTTTGTATTATTTTAGAAATAAATGAATAACTGCAATGAAAATTATGTATATTTCTTATTCTACTAAATGTTAAAACTACTGTTTGGTAAAATCTTCCTCTTTCGTAATTATGCATTGGAAGGATGCTTCTAGCCAAATGCTAGACAATAACATAATACGTAGATATTAACAAAATGGATAAACATTTTGCAAGCGTTTAATGAAATACAAATCACACAGAAACAATTCCTTCAGTAATTCTTTTTTGTCCTTTTTGATATTTAGTAAAGATGCATTTACCTATTGTAGCAAAACTCTATGGTTGTGTTGTCTTGTTCACCGTATACTTCACATACAAAACAAACTGACAAAAAGGTATCTTTTTACGTGAATACAATTAGTCCGAATGAATTGTTGTAACAAAAAGTATACGGCTCAAGCGTCCAAGTGCAATGTATACATTTAAGTCGTTCTAGACCATTTTGTACTGAAACAAAACGGCAAACGAGCAAAAGACATTACTGGGCTTGAGAACAAAAGTGTTTGTCATCAAAACCATTGAACGAGATAGCATAAAATATTATTTATGGAGCGACGCATTCAAGAAATGCATTAACGCGTTCTATAAATTAAGGCTGTGTAAAACAGCAAGGTCACAGATGGTTTAAACAGTTTATTTATGACATTTTCTAGATTTGTTAATAGTTCTCAATAAAAAAATGTCTTTCACCTGGTTAACTTACTACAGTCTGTATAAAACATACATTTCTCAGCCATACATTTCAAGTTAAACATACTATGATTCTAACGTGTTTCATAAAACAGAACCATCAACGCAGAAATCATGTGGGTTGGCATAGATTATTTGATAGAGATACAAAACTCATAAAATTTACTGTTATTTTTATAACATCAGTCACGCAAAACTGAAAATATTTAATCTGATATAATAAATTTTCTAGGCTAAGATAAGCTCCCTAGACACTATCGGCGAATAATCCACATTGCCGAGGTTTTAAAAATGAAATACAAATTTATAATTAACATGAGCATTTATTATGAATAAAATATAATAAGATGCATGTGTATACAGTTGTTATGATTGTTTGTTGTTTTGCAGCAAAAATCGAGTAGGTAAAAGATTTATCAGACTTCGACAGCAAAAAATAACACAATATAATTTTAGAAGCTGAAAAATAACCTCTTAGGATAAAGTGTTTATCTTACAGCATCAAGTGCAAGCACTTCACGATATTTCGCACTAAACTCAGATATATATTAAAACGAAACTATTTCAAGATATATGCCGTCAGTACAAAACTGAAATTCACAGATTAACTTAATTTTGTGACCTGAGGTCGCGGTCATATACAAACTAGATAATTATATAGCTGTAAATTAGATAAGCAGTATTCATAATTAATGGAGTCTTGGGTATACAGAAATGTCACTCGATTATATTCGGTCATTACCGATCTAATCAAGTTACGATCGTTATATCAAGGATGACATCTAAATATCTATGAAGACATCTGCAGACCTTGGTGGGTTGTATATTTGGAATTAACGAGAAAGTGTTTGAATATCGAAAGCCGTCGCTCACTCCCTGTTTAGACAACTAAGTGACATAAATTATTTAATATACACAAGGACAAAATCTTATAAAAAGAAGTTTTTTGTAAAAAAGTGGTATTTTTATAATTCTCATCAGAAGGGAATATTTTGTAGAACAGTGTTTTCTATTGATTGTTTCATCTTTGAGTCTGAAATATTCACTGCATTCATTGACTAAAGGTGCTAATATTGTTAGATTTAATACACAATTCTGGGTGTTGGATTTCAGTCAGCAAATGTACCTAAACATTATTTAATTTATGTTTGTGTGCTTAACGTATTATTTCATTTTTTTTTACTAATTTCAACAAATAAATTATCGAAATATATAAACACATTCAACATAATACAGTTTAATATATGAACTACGTAAAATTCAATTCATTCAATTTAGCAGTACCAAACTTTAACAAGATATGTTTTTTCTCTTTTGAAAATCAGTTAATTTATATTATCCAGTATGACCCGAAACAAAAGCACTAATAATTTTACTAAATATGTTACGCATAATTCCAACATTGTTTAGTTCTGATCTTTTAAATGAACCGATAATGGTTGGTTCTTTTCCAAAAATTTAAAATAATGCAGACTTGCAATGAACTTAGTTTAAATAGGATTGCGGAGAACATAAAGACATGAATATCACCTTAAAATGATCACATAAACGCCACTTACCTCAACAAAAACTGCCGGCGGCATCACAATGACGGCGACGAGTATGTCGGCCACAGCCAGGGAGCAAATGAAATAGTTGGTTACATGGCGTAAGCTTCGTTCTCTATACACACTTAGAACCACTAGAATATTACCGAAAACAGTAAACACAGGAAAAAGTAATAAACACAAAGTCCAGTAAGTATGCTCCGGGTAGTCCTCCCCCGGTATCAATGTGGTGTTCGAGCCGGAGGCGTTCAAGCACGAACTGTCGTTAAATATATCACAGCCAAAAAAAGAACTCAGGTTAAAACCAGAGTCTGTTGTTTCCGAATATGCAGAAAAATTATTCGATGTATTCGATAACAAATCTAAAGTAATCCCTTCGGATTCTGCGTTTGCAGCATAATTTCCTTCAAAATGTTTCACAGTTTCCCCTGAATTATCCAGCGCTTTATCCATGCTTCTTTTTATTTCGTACAAATCCACAACTTCCTCTCGTGTTGTGGTTTTTGCTGATGTAGACAACAAGTGCTCGAACACTGGTCCTTTACCGCTACTGCGGCCAAACCTTGCTCTCGGAAAAGATTTACCAGAAAAACTTTCTTCAGCAAATGAAAGCATTGTCCTTAGATTACTCCTGCCTCCATCTTGCTCGAGTTCTGACGTGAAACGGAGTGTCAAGTACTGTTATAATATCCTGTTAGACGTTTAGTGCTTCTGGTTTTCCTGACGCAATCCGGATAAAATATCCTATTAATTTTCTGTTCAGGAGATTACCCCTATAAGGAAGGCTTTTAATCCCTCTCAATGGATGTGATTATCAAGAACAATTGCTTCGAAGATATTCATTATTTTCTGATCACCACACTGTACTCCAATATCCGAGCGCTGTCACGGCCAAACATTGTAAAGATTTTTCAAATGGCTAAGACTTGCAATGCAATAGGACAATCGTCTTAGTTGTCCTTCCACAGCTACAAGCTCTCTCCGTATGACACAAACACCTGTCAAAGAGAAGCTATCAGATTTTCGCTCAATAGCTTCAGCGAAAGAACCACTAGGCTGCTCCAGTCAAATTCCATCGATTTTCAAAGCGTTGGTATACCTGCGGAAGAAGAACAAATATTATTTAAGATAATCTCACCGAATTCGTTGTGATAATTAGTTGATTTTTCCGATAGTTCTTTTTTCTGAGCATAATAAGTTTATTTTCTCCTGCAATTTTATCTGTCTAAATATTTGTTTTGCTCTGTGGTAATTGTCTCTGGAAAAAAAACGTTATGATATCTAGAAGAATAAAATTTAATCAAGTCACTGTCTGCAAACAGGGATAGTGCTATCTACCTTCTGTGATTTTGTTTAAACATACCTGTATTTTGTTCAGACTTATTTGAGAAAAATAAAGGATTGAGAAAAAAGTTTCTTTCTGACAGTGCTAGTAGAATTGAGAAGACAGTTTAAGACAACCTGTGGAAGATTGTTCAACTGATGTTACTAAATGTAAAGTTCTTTACAGTAGGCAGAGAGTTTGAATTATGTGGAAAAGTTGTTACAGGTGAAGTTGTGTGCGAGAAATAGATTTCTATCAAAGGATGAGAAAGAAATCAAATTTTCGCTGCAAGCAAAATTGTTTTAAAAGATCCTTTCCAAAGATCACGTACATTTATTGATATAAATATGTGTCTGAAATTCAGTATAAGTGGTTTGAAAGGTAATCAAGTTAAAGTTAAAATTCTTACAGATAAAAGTCAGTCGTAAGAAAATTGATTGACGTGTAGTTGTTTGAGATTGACATGATACAGTTTGCAGCGCTATGTGCTTGTTGAACAAAAACATGGGACAGACACAAAACACAATCAATATAGCATTCATCTCTTTGCGTCAGACCAAACAAAAAGCGTTATAAATTCCATATTTATATCAAACATACAAATTCTTTTAATTTTTTAAGTTATTTATACTGAAGACGTACCAAAAGTTGTTCTTTTCAGCCGTTTGATAAACAATATGTTTTGCTGTTGTTTGATTTTATACACGACGGAGATACGCAACATCATTCTTGAAATAAACTCATTAAACAGTCTACATAGTTCTCGAGGAATGCATTTCAGCAATAAATATCTTATCATTTATTTACGTAAGTTAAATAACACGACGCCCTTTTTTGGAGTAATAGCTGAAAAGGAATAAAAACTAAATAATGTATACATTATATAATCATTTATACTGAAATCATACTCGTAACAGGCATTATCTACAATAACAACAGCAAGGAAAAAATAGCAACATTAAGACCATTAGATAGATTTAATTTGATTCCTTTACACTCACTTTCTGAAACCTTTCAGATTGTTGACTATTATTGTTTGGGAATAATAGATCACTTTGCGTCCACAAATTTGATAAACGATTTGTGCAACTGAAAAAAATGAAGCTTATATTTCAGGAATACGTTGATGTGTTTGAATATAAAGTTGTGAAATGATAAAAGCATATTTATAAGTAAACAATGTTAGTAAATTTTGGATAAAGATAATGAAAAATCAAAATTTACCTATATATAGAACATTCATAGAACAGTGTTATAGTAATGACAACAATTGCTAGGCACTAAAGATAAAATACTTGCTTAGGTCTAAGTTATATCTGGACCGACTTTAATCAAGATGTTAATTATTTTTCTTTTGATTAAACAACGGCTAAGAGATCAATATATTCAAAACTGGCAAGCTTAATTAATGCCATCACTAAAATTGAAGTATTATATGAAATATAAACACAATTTTGAATACGAAAAGTACCTTGATATAATATCAAATAATGCAATAGGGAAAGAAATAACACGTTTTCGGCTTTGTTCTCATGATTTGGAAATAGAAACGGGTAGATTTTCTGGTATTGCTCGAGACAGGCGCACTTGTAAATTCTGTCAATATAATAGGTTAGAATCAGAATATCATTTTTTTTATGCTGTCCTTAATACTCAGATATTAGAAGAAAATATTTAGGAATTATTTCTTGGCCTAACATGTAAGAATTTGTTGCACTTTTGACTTCTACAAATAAAAAAAAAACTATTTTGAATGTAGCAAAATATATTATGTTAAAAAACGAACCGCAACCCTTGTCAATTTATCTGCTTCTTAGATTTGATACATGTGTATTTCATTTTTTTGTCATTAGGACTTTTGTCTATACTTCTAGTTTATGTCTTGGCCATATTTGTTGTATTTCTATGTAAATGGCCAAAGGCAATTGCCAATTTGCTTTATAAAAAACTGAAACTGAAGTAAAGAGTAAGTTTAAATAAGATCCACTTAAGGTTTATCTGGTGCATTATTTAGTAAAGACTGAATTTGAGATATTATAGAAATTAAGCTATTGCAAACTGTCAAGGATTATTATTCTCCACTCAGTTAAAACAACTGCGAGAACACACCATCGAGAAATTCTGACATCTCAAAGTATGTATTCATGTTTTCAAGTAAAAGTTAAAATTCAAGGTATCCAGAAATCGGCAAAATATTCTTAAGGTGTTCCGTTTGAACAGTCGTGATTTGTTAGGAAACCTAAATCACGATGTACGATTCTATGTTGGTGGAAACACGATACTTGATGGCACGTAAGTTTTTCTCTGATGATACGACGATGAAAACGCTCTGATGTTATCCTGAAATCGCAATAGCACGATTTGTAATAACCATGCAATGTCGCTTTTCATTATCGCACAATCGCGTTTACTTCATTGTACAATCACTTTCATCATTGTAAAATCGTGATTTTACCATCGTGCCACCTTAGCCATCGTGTCATCATCAGGAGATAAGCTAACGTATTCTTTTTGAACCTAAAGTCAAATAGCCTAAAATCTGCGAGTGAATATGAATAATTGAATATCTGGCAAAATTACACCTTCAGGTATTTAAGAATATTCGTGACATTACAATAACATTTTTTTTAAATGAAACTTAAACAAAAAAAGTATCAACGACGTAGTATCTGATATCTGGAATTCCTCGCCTAATAAATTATTTATGTACCTGTTTGCAGAGTGTTTCTCCGTAATAATGGCAAGAAGACAGGTTTTGTAGAATCATAATATTAGTCTGAAATATGAATTTATTCTCAGAAAGTGTCAACCATAACATAAAATAAGGCAACTGGAATACAGCAAGAAAACTTTGCTTATCCATTACATTATAATCCAGCAGTGACTGATAAATAGTCTGTTTTCAGGAAGCGCTTTTATACAATATCTCGACATTAACTGGTGTTTTTCTTTTCTTTCTTAATGACTTTGATTTGTTATTGCTCTGTTTTATTTTTTAAACAGAAACAATATGCAAACTATGAGTGACATTAACGGCATAAATCCGTGCACTGATATAAAAGTGTGTATCTTACTATGTTATGTACATTCAACAGTTAGGTAAGCTGGCAGCATACTTATACACAGAAAAGTAGCACGAGGCCATACTCTCATAGGTATGAAATAGTTACTCTTGAAGAAAACAAAATCGAAAAAATGACAAGAGCCCATGATACGCTTTCACTAAAGGTAACTGGTGTTTGCACAATACACAACAAGCATACCAGATTAACCTCTACTCACTGGATGACAGTAGGTTCATCTGCGTAATGACTTTAGTCTACCTAAAGAACAGATGACTATATTATGCATCTACAGATTCTCTTAAAACGTGTTAGTTTCAATGTAAAAGCAATATCGTAAATTCAGGATCAAACAAAGTAATACAACATTATCTATCCGTTGTTTATACACACTAGATCTTGTTTCAATGAAATATGGAAGTCCATTTATGAAATTAAAATCCTTGAACATGGATAATTAGCTTGTTTCTTGTTAAGTAAATACTGTTTATTGATAACGTGAAAGTCTTTACAAATATTTTATAACCAAAGTTGTCATGATTAATAGTTATTTTGCAAAGTGACAAGTATTCCTGAGTTCATTTTAAAGAGACATTCAAATTTAAAAAAAAAAAATGAACCAATGTTATTTCAAACAAACCCAGTAAGCCATATTGGCGAAATACGTAAGCTTTTTTGAATGTGGTTACTGATAAAATGACTCTGAAATGTTATGTAGAAAAAAGTTTCTTTTTAATTTGCATTTAACTCCTAATGATATTAAAAACATTGTACATAACAATGGTATATTATTATAGTTAAACATGTGTTAACGAATTAATCTGACATCGAGACTCATACTTATTTACCAAACATAATTATACAGATTCTCCTAAAACGTGTTTGTTTCATCGTAAAAACAATATCGTAAATGCAAGATCAAACAAAGTAATACAACATTATCTATCTGTTGTTAATACACACTAGATCTCATTTCAACGGATTGTGGAAGTCCATTTAGAAAATTAAAATCCTTGAAAATTTTAAAATTACTTTGTTCTCTGTTAAGTAAAAATGGCGATTGATTACGTGAACGTTTCCACAAATATTTTATAACCAAAGTTGTCATGATAAATAGTTATTTTGCAGTACAAAAACTATTCCTGTATTCATTTTAAAGATACGTGCAAATCAATGTTTTTTCAAACAGACTTAGAAAGCCATATTGAGTGGATACGTAAGCTCCCTTGAAAAACTGGTGACTGACAGAATGACTCTGAAATGTTATGTAGAAAAATATGCACTAAATTTTGATACAATTAAATACTTACAATTATATTTTATTATGGTTAAACAGGTGGTATCGAAATAAACTGACATCGAGATGCATGTACTGATTTTTAAATTCCTGAGCACAGTTACATAGGAGTTGTAAATATTATCCTTGTTCAGAAAGTTGTGAAGTCTAGAGCCAGTTTAATCTTTTTATTGTCAATGAAAAGTACGTGCATATTGTTGTCATAATTTGGTGAACTTTTATATATGTTTTACAATTTTTTATGGAATGTCGCTGCCATATATCTTCATTCCTACGAATAACAAGTTTGTTTGTTCTTCAATTTGCAATTTCACAGATGTTTTTTTTTTTTTGCAAATGAAGTAATGTCATTCCAAACGTTGTATAGAGATAAAAAAAACTGTAAAGTCTTTTGTGTCACATTCCTGATTATAGTACACCTGTGAAATAAATGTCAAACACTCACCATTATCGAGAACTTGCTAAATAATCTATTAAGTGATACAAAGATACCCTTGTTCTTGTTGATAACTATTGTATCAGTCAAACAACAGGCTTTCAATGGTGTGCAGTATTACAGAAATTGATAACTATCAAGGTTTTCTATTATGCATGCATATATGACTGACACGAAACATTTCCTTGGATACGCTTTAGCTAAACAAACAGCTATATTAACGCAGGGGCACCTTTTACAAATGTTAGGAAAATATCTCTCAACACTTTCAATCACAATACGAAATGAACAATTATTCTTTATAAATACTTTATGAAGTTTTGTCTAGTGGGACAATTTATTTGATGCAAAGAATGTAAAAAAGTAGCAATACAGATGCAACGAGAAAACATGGAATTTTCTTCGTTTATTTCCGTAAGAACATTGAAAACAAAACAGACACAATTTCGTTGATATGAAATGTGCTTTTCATAGTATGAACATTTTCAAGATCTGGATATGACTAGTATTCAACATGAAGCTTAACTTTCGACGTGTAACATGCTAGATACTGATTTACGACGTAAAATAACGTAACATTAAGCTTAACTTTCGACGTGTAACATGCTAGATACTGATTTACAACGTAAAATAACGTAACATGAAGCTTAACTTTCGACGTGTAACATACTAGACACTGATTTACAACGTAAAAAAACGTAACATGTAGCTTAACTTTAAACGTGTTACATACTAGACACTGATTTATAACGTAAAATAACGTAACATGAAGTTTAACTTTCGACGTGTAACATACTAGACACTGATTTATAACGTAAAATAACGTAACATGAAGCTTAACTTTCGACGTGTAACATACTAGATACAAATTTTTAACGTTAAATAACGTAACATGGAGCTTAACTTTCGACGTGGTACATACTAGATACTAATTTATAACATAAAATTACGTAGCATGAAGCTTTACTTTCGACGTGTAACAAACTAGATACTAATTTATAACGTAAAATAATGTAACATTAAGCTTAACTTTCGACGTGTTACATACTAGATACTGATTTTTAACGTAAAAAAACGTAAAATGAAGCTTAACTTTCACTGTGTTACATTCTAGATACTGATTTATAACGTAAAATAACGTAACATGAAGCTTAACTTTCGACTTGTAACATACTAGACACTGATTTACAACGTAAAATAACGTAACATGAAGCTTAACTTTCGACGTGTAACATACTAGATATTGATTTACAACGTAAAATAACGTAACATGAAGCTTAACTTTCGACGTGTAACATACTAGACACTGATTTATAACGTAAAATAACGTAACATGAAGCCTAACTTTCGACGTGTAACATACTAGACACTGATTTATAACGTAAAATAACGTAACATGAAGCTTAACTTTCGACGTGTAACATACTAGACACTGATTTATAACGTAAAATAACGTAACATGAAGCCTAACTTTCAACGTGTAACATACTAGACACTGATTTATAACGTAAAATAACGTAACATGAAGCTTTACTTTCGACGTGTAACATACTAGACACTGATTTTTAACGTAAAAAAACGTAACATGAAGCTTAACTTTAAACGTGTTACATCCTAGATACTGATTTATAACGTAAAATAACGTAACATAAAGCTTAACTTTAAACGTGTTACATACTAGATACTGATTTATAACGTACAATAACGTAACATACAGCTTAACTTAAGTTACATACCAGATACTGATTTATAACGTAAAATAACGTAACATGAAGCTTAACTTTAAACCTGTTACATACTAGATACTGATATATCACGTAAAATAACGTAACATGAAGCTTAGCTTTCAAAGTGTTATATACTAGATACTAATTTTTAACGTAAAATAACGTTACATGTAACTTAACTTTAAACGTGTTACATATTAGATACTGATAAATGACGTAAAATAACGTAACATGAAGCTTAACTTTCGACGTGTAACATACTAGATACAAATTTTTAACGTTAAATAACGTAACATGAAGCTTAACTTTCGACGTGGTACATACTAGATACAAATTTTTAACGTTAAATAACGTAACATGAAGATTAACTTTCGACGTGTCACATACTAGATACAAATTTTTAACGTTAAATAACGTAACATGAAGCTTAACTTTCGACGTGGTACATACTAGATACAAATTTTTAACGTTAAATAACGTAACATGAAGCTTAACTTTCGACGTGGTACATACTAGATACTAATTTATAACATAAAATTACGTAGCATGAAGCTTAACTTTCGACGTGTAACAAACTAGATACTAATTTATAACGTAAAATAATGTAACATTAAGCTTATCTTTCGACGTGTTACATACTAGATACCGATTTTTAACGTAAAATAACGTAAAATGAAGCTTAACTTTCACTGTGTTACATGCTAGATACTGATTTATAACGTAAAGTAACGTAACATGAAGCTTAACTTTCGACGTGTAACATACTAGACACTGATTTATAACGTAAATTAAACGTAACATGAAGCTTAACTTTAAACGTGTTACATCCTAGATACTGATTTATAACGTAAAATAACGTAACATAAAGCTTAACTTTAAACGTGTTACATACTAGATACTGATTTATAACGTAAAATAACGTAACATACAGCTTAACTTTAAACGTGTTACATACTAGATACTGATTTATAACGTCAAATAACGTAACATGAAGCCTAACTTTCGACGTGTTAAATACTAGATACTGATATATTACGTAAAATAACGTAACATGAAGCTTAACTTTCAAAGCGTTATATACTAGATACTAATTTATAACATAAAATAACGTTACATGAAACTTAACTTTAAACGTGTTACATATTAGATACTGATAAATGACGTAAAATAACGTAACATGAAGCTTAACTTTCGACGTGTAACATACTAGATACAAATTTATAACATAAAATAACGTTACATGAAACTTAACTTTAAACGTGTTACATATTAGATACTGATAAATGACGTAAAATAACGTAACATGAAGCTTAACTTTCGACGTGTAACATACTAGATACAAATTTTTAACGTTAAATAACGTAACATGAAGCTTAACTTTTGACGTGGTACATACTAGATACTAATTAATAACATGAAATTACGTAGCATGAAGCTTTACTTTCGACGTGTAACAAACTAGATACTAATTTATAACGTAAAATAACGTAACATGAAGCTAAACTTTCGACGTGTTAGATACTAGATACTGATTTTTAACGTAAAATAACGTAAAATGAAGCTTAACTTTCACTGTGTTACATTCTAGATACTGATTTATAACGTAAAATAACGTAACATGAAGCTTAACTTTCAACGTGTTACATACTAGATACTGATATAAAACGTAAAATAACGTAATATGAAGCTTAACTTTCGACGTGTAACATACTAGATACTGATTTATAACGTAAAATAACGTAATATGAAGCTTAACCTTCGACGTGTTACATATTAGATACTAACTTATAACGTAAAATAACGTAACATGAAGCTTAACTTTCGACGTGTAACATACTAGATACTGATTTATAACGTAAAATAACGTAATATGAATCTTAACTTTCACTGTGCTACATACTAGATACTGATTTATAACCTAAAATAACGTAACATGAGGCTTAACGTTCAACGTGTAACATACTAGATACTGATATATTACGTAAAATAACGTAACATGAAGCTTAACTTTCAACGTGTTACTTACTAGATACTAATTTATAACGTAAAAATAACTTTATGTTTTAGGACACTAATCGTCATTATAGCAAGACAAAAACTTAACTTGTAGACAACAGAAACAGTCGCCTGAAGCGTGAATTTATCTAAACAATCTGAATACTGCTAAACTAAAATTGAATCTTATGAAAAAAAACCGCCTGGAAATGATAATTAACACAAGCAAGACGTATTAATTTACCGTTTATAGCATACACAAATATTTCACCATAGACTCATTATGACATTTCTATGGATTGCAGTAACAATATATCATGACCTGAATATACCAAGACATGGAATATGCGAATTATTGTATGACACATTGTCAGACGATCAATTATATCTATTCCCAGGACAGATTGCAGTATCAAAAATTAATTGTGTTGAGATGCTTCTTGGTCAACATTAACGTTGTTCTCTGACAAAAAATTGACCTCATGATGACTGTAAGACATATGTTATCTTTCCTGAAAAAATGATACATCTTAGTGATTATAAAGATTTTATTGCAAACTTTATGCTACTATTGCATACTTTAAATGAAACTGGCATATATGCTAACTTTGCATTAGATGAAGATTAAAAATGTATGAAAAAAAGGTGACACAAACATATAACAAGGAACCAGAATATGCAAAAAGGGTTCATAAATCAGTGAAACATCTATGATTCGTGCATGAAAAGAGACAACACATGTTCACCAAACTGTCTGTTCCTAGGATGCATTAGTGGGTATTTGAAAAAATAAAAGGTTTGTATAAACTGCTAAGTGAACGCGCCAAAATTCATTACCGAAAGTTAAAGCTTGTCAAAAGTAGTTGGCTTATGATAAACTGCTTTAAAGTAGGTGGGTAAACTATCAACTTTAAACAATCAACAGTGGCACTGTGGCACTCGTTCTCTAATTGTTACCGGATTTAAAAGTGTATTCAGTTTCAAATTAAGAGTTCTTATGAAACACGTGAAAACAATGCCAGAACTGAATAGAATCGGCGTTTCAAAAAAACACTCTAATAACAAAAAAGCTTATTTTTTTCAAAACAAGCTAGCATCCGGCCCGCTGACAAAGTAATTTCAGCATGAAATGTATATAAAATGGTGTATTACTTGATGGTGTATATATGTGTACAACGGATTCTCAGATTTTATTACACACTAAGAATTCCATAGAACTGAACGAGTAACTTTGTTCATGATAGAAGTTTTGAAAACATTTCTTTGAATTGTCAAATCATGCAATTTTCTGAATTTTTGTCTTGCTCTTTCGATATTTACATAAGCCGACTAAAGCAAATATAATTTTATAAATGGTTTTACCTCATATGAGTATGGAAGACAGTTATCATCGGGGGAAGTAAATATGTTTGTGGATAGGGTATATCCGGTAAAAACTGGGAACATGTTCTTCCGGAAGTAACCACAGAAAAAATACTCTGCATTCGTAAGCTTCTGTGTTTTCGCTGCTTTCATAGAAACTATCTATCATAATAACGTCCCGCCGAGGCGGGCCGGAATAATATGTTAATACCATTGCATACCTTACACGTGACATCAAAAGGACTTTCTTTGCATAGTACACTAATTGTTTTATATCTTTTTAATAATCGAATTAAAATGTTTATTTATTTTATGACTACCAATGAAATATAGGGAAATATCAGTGAGATAAAAGTGATAATCCACTGTTTTGAATCAGTGAAATTACCATTTTGATAATACACTGTTTGTGCCGGAACTACTGCTTGATGACCCTTCAGGAATTTCCCCACCACGTAAATACAAGAGAATCCGCTGTATTTTAGACTGTGACAGCGAGTGAAATTTATTTACCTTGTTAAATCCAATTATAATATTGAATTCCTGAGCCTAACTAGTTGTGAACAATGATGAAATTCGCCATAAATTATTTAAAATGTCTGATTTGTTTACATAACTCACATGGACAATATCCAATATGGCCGACTTTCAATTCAATTGATTGAATATTAATCCGCTTTCATAATTAAAGTATGTATGGCTAAAATTCAATAAATATTGATAAACTGTGTAGAGAAAAATAAATGTTATTTGATGAAAGTGTATTCAGTTTATTTCAGCAGAAGTAAAGTTATCATATGTATTGGAGATTGTCTGCACTTTCTTTGTGCGGAGTAACCAAAGTACGCATTAACTGATTTGGGGCTCACCATGGGGAATTTATTGAAGGTCCTGATTAAAAATGTCATAAAATACCCATTTTTGACGTGTTGGCATAAAATAAAAAGAAAATGTGTTTGTTTTTTAGTGGAAGATGGGAATTTATTTCATCTCGTGAACACCATATGTTGATATTTTCACTCGTGGCTGCGCCACTCGTGAAAATATCACATATGGTGTTCACTCGATGAAATAAATTCTCATCTTCTACAAAAACAATCAAATATCCTCTATGTAATATTCTACGATAAGATATTTATAATAAAGATTTCTTGATTATATCGGTACGTGATATTCAGAAAAAATGTTAAACTAATCCTGATAAAAGTATAGAGAACCATTTACTTATTCAACAAAAAATGTTCCTTTTAATCACTTCTACAATTTGTACTTTTCATCTATGCAAACATTAAGTTACATCTTCAAACCCAGATCATTTTGTCCAAACTGCTCCAAAATATGATTGCAAATGAGTGGTAAATGTCATTACTATCTTCAAGATAAATTAGTTATATGCCTGCAATTAAAACTTATGTTATTCTGTAATATTTTGCATACTGTTATCGTTATTATATATCGGGTATCTGACCTGATGGTGCCTTTACACTCGTGCAAGAAGATCCTATAGAAATTCAATTGCAAATCGAAGCAAATATTTGCGAGTTTCCTAGATTAAATTGTAGTGAAACGAACTGTAAAATAATAAAAAAAGATCACTGACAATTCATTGATACACATAGCGCAATAAGTCAGTTTTGCAAAGTAATTAACATAAATATCAAAAGTGATAAGTGACTACACAAAGGCGAATGGCGAATGGTCTGTTGTTAAGATGAATAAATAAAAGGCGATCTATGGTATTGTGGTATTACACTAATGACCTTCTCAAATGTTATAATACACTGATAATTAACCCAGAAATTGTTGTTTGTATCCATATTATCTTGTACTTTTACGGAAGCAAAAGTGTAGCCTTTCATTACTAAAAGGACTAGGTGCTGATGGATGTTTCTGTCGCGCGTCATCATCTTTTTACCTTTAGACAACAGCTCCTTCTTAACCACTTGGTAGGAGTTAATAAAATTAGTCAAGGATGTTTCTTGCATGAATCTCTACTAAACTTTTTTCTAAGAATTCGATTTTTGTGCATAACTCTGGTTACTATGTGTACGTGCAACCTTTGCTATCAGACTGTTTCTTAATCTCATGCTAAGAAAATGCCCAAGTTTTATTTCCGATAGGCAAGATTTGCATCCATTTTTGCAATAAAATCATTATAGTCACTAAGATGTATCAGTGTTCTGAGGAAGTAAAGGTCCTCTAGACAATGCTTGCCAGCGGACCTTTACCAATATTTTTGATTTGCTCCTTCCCGGGGATCACACAACATACAGAAATATTTAGGAATCGTTAACTAGATTGCTC
Organism: Cyclina sinensis; assembly: GCA_012932295.1. Classification (NCBI taxonomy): domain Eukaryota; kingdom Metazoa; phylum Mollusca; class Bivalvia; order Venerida; family Veneridae; genus Cyclina; species Cyclina sinensis. The sequence continues at coordinate 10,304,954 of JAAONU010000002.1, read as the reverse complement.
AAAGCTTGCCGCTGAGGTCGTTGTTGGCTTTACCCCCAGGGTCCGATGTTCTGCATGGACTTAAAAAGACAAACTCCTTAAAATCCCCTAGTAAGAAACCACATGAATAAGACTTCTGTAAAATAGTATTTAGAATTGTCTAGTAAACTTATTACAAAAACAATTAAAAGTTTCATAAACAGTTACAATTCTTTAGGACATGAAATACCACCCAGAGCGGAAATCGAACCCAGGTCCTTCCGCATCGAAAACCAATGCTCTCGAACACTGAGCCAAAGAAAAGATTCCCCGACACAGTTGTCAGAGGTATTAGGCCGGTGTGCTCTGAACCATAACATAATTTAAAAAAAATAAAGTTTAATATTAGCCAAAAAGGATTTTCATTAGAACACCTTAAAGTTGATGACTATACGGATTAGAGTTTATAATGTTGTTTCCTGGAAAGGCATATCATGCTTCGTTTAACCAGTTTAGGTATTCATTGTTTTCATATCTTTTTCGATTCTTTATTTCTACATCTTTGAATGTCTGTTATTGGGCATGTATAACAAAATATGTTTTGTTTCATTATCACATTGCCAGATTTACTACTACTCAATTCGATACATTTAAGACTTTGATCCGCATAACCCTTGGAACAAAAACAATGCAGAGCTCAAGTGTAACATTTGCTACCTGAAGTTCATAACTTGTCTGTACAATATACTTTGACCATGACTTTGCAATAATGTTGTCACCGCAATGCTTAACAAATCCAATTAAAACTGGAGATTTCATGAGGTAAACATACGACATATTGTCCCATAATTTTTAGAAAGCAAATGTGAAGAAACACTAACCATTACACTGTATTAAACATCATGTCGATTTTATAACAAACGGGACCATTAAACTAGAAGCATCAATTTCACATAATGTCTACTTACGGGTTACAATGTTGTGCAGCCTTACAGATAATCGTAAATATTAAGCATTCTATGATGCATTTATGACTAACGTAAACCATGTCTTGAACGCGTTTGATCTATACCACATTGGGGCACCCTTTACAATTGATAGGAAAAATATATAACGACTATCAATCTAAAAGCTTCCAAGTCCCCTCTGAAATAAACAATTATTTTCATAAATACTTTATGAGATTTTGTAAAGAATCATTGGTTATTTGACGAGAGTACAGTAAAATACAACAATATAATATATGTACATTGAAATTCTTCTGAGTTTAACTTTAGTACTAATTTTTTCTCTCAGGAAAATAAAAATCGTCACTTAAAGCAATTTCAGTTTCCTGTACTTCGATGATGACACAAGGACATAAATGCCTGATATATGTTTTCATTACTCTAAGTATAAAACTAAAACATCGCCATTGCATTAAACATAGGACGTGTTTTGAAACAGATGACATACCTATCTCATTAGAGTCAATACAAAAACTACTTATCATGCATTATGTCCTTCTAGGACATAAACAAACAGGTAATCATATCATTTTGACATTTATGTGAACGACTATTATAATATATAATGAAATGAATATGCAAAAACATGGAACATACAAATCCGTTATTAGACAAAATGTCAGACAAGCAGTTATCATCTTTTCCCCATGACATATCGCCATATCAATAATAAACTTTTCTGAAACATTTATCTAATGATGTTGATACACAACAACATCGATGGCTGATTTCATCTCTATATAAAAATGCCATGACGTTTTTGGCATGCATGTTCCATGTAAAAATTTCCTGAAATGAGGTTTGACGAAGACTGCATGTCAAATTTTGATTATGATTAAAACAATCTTGACTGGGACTTGCATATTTACTTACCCGTTTATGTAATGAAATGAATCTAATTAAAACCATTCAACAATGGAGAAAATGTCATTTAGCATTGAAGAAGTACATGCAAATATCAGAGCTCAGTCTGTTTTGCAAAATAAAAACTGTGACTTCATTACTTAAATTCGCATAGATCGTTGTAAGTAGGGTCGTGTCATGACAAGGTGAAACAGACTGAATATCTTATGGAATGAAAGGAACATACCCGACTAATAACCGATGGTATATTACATATCTGATAATCACTATTGTTGGCTCATTTACTATAGAAAATTAACATTTTTAACAAGAAGAAACTAAATATAGCACATAATTTGAATAATATTAGCAAAGGTCCACTTGACAATGTTTCAAAACAAAATGTCGGACGTTCAGCAACATGCCCTCTGACAAGAATAATTTTTAAGCATTTGTCTACATGGAAACATTCCACCCCAGGTTGGGACGAAAAAATGACCCCAGGGACAAACTTTCAACTATTTTAAATAAATTGAGTAATGCTTCATGCAAATATTTAGATCTTAAGGCCTTATTCAGAGAAGAAATGTTTGGAAATCTTTTTCTCCATATCTGCATGTTAAACATGTGATCCTTCGAAAGGGCTAATAGTGATTCCTGGGACATTATTTGAACAAACCTGGTAGAAGTCTACTAGTGGCGTAGGAGGAAATATAGTTTAATTTACATATGCAATTTCAATAGAAAACAATACAAGAATATTTTCACACCTGTTTAATGTAAGGAATAACCCCTTAAAATATACACTTTGGAAATCCTTTACAACAAGATATCTAATTCTCATAAAAGTTTAAACAGACCCTGCCCTTCTCCAAACAAGATGTTTTGGTTATCATGACAACAAATGTTTTAGATGGAACCATTTGATTTTTAACAATTTGAAAAATGGCCAGTTGAATAATATACTTCAGAAGGCCGGTTAAAAAGGGCCTTTTGGCTTAGGAGAAGATGTTGTTTCCAGGAAAATGTTGATGACGAACAACGGACAGACAGCCTACCACCACAACAGTTTGTGCTGAGCTGAGTTAAGAAGAAGAATGAATAATCAAAATAATTTCAGTCTTTAAGACAGAGTGTTTATTTTTAAAAAACAGCTATCCACCCCAAAACGGTACAACAACAACTTTTTGTATAAAGACTAAATTAAACAGAATTTTTTTTTTCACTGGTTGTAAACGGATATTTTGACTGAAGCAGCAGTTCTTCACTGTGTAAATAAATGCTTAAAATAAGTTTCTGACTTTAAAAAGACATAAACAGTTTGCAAAGCACTGACAAATCATAACCAGAAATGAGTTATAATAATAGTTTTTGTTAGCATTTTGTAAACCATGTACTGGCACTTATATATCGTGCCAAAAAGCATCACAAACTTCGGGAAACGTATTTAAAAATGTGTCTTCCGTACTGCGAACATCTCCTTGTGAAAAAATACACACACCAAAAAAATAAATATAGGTCACATAATTACATAGGACAACAGATTTATTTTCAGACAGAGATGTCAAGTATTGTTGCAACAAAAAAAATGATACAAATGGTGTTGATGACGACATATCCATGTACATGACCTCATCATTGAACGTATACAAGTTATATGATTGTGACCTTAACATAGGGTTTTTAATTTTTTAGGTATTTTTCCGCTTTTATACTTAATGAAGAATGTAAAATTCAAGTTTATCTAAAATGAAATATGAACTCAATTCGAGAATTAACAAAATTTCTCATTTTCTCAATTTAATATATATTTTTGTACCGATTTATTGCGCAATTATCTTATAAAATATTAATTGTTTAAAAGCAAAAAGACATAATTCAAGATAAACTTGTTATTTTCTTATAAAATCAATCTCGATCTGGCAAATTCTAAAAAAGTACAACGAAAGTATATACGTTCTCAGTGTGGTATTTCTCGTAATGTTTTATTACAGATAAATTACAGATACTAGGACCAGAATTATATGAACGACAAAAATGTCACGTTGCGATATTCCAGTAATAACACATCACGTACCTACAGGTATACCAAATAAAAATGTTGCTGGAATGTACAGAACCTACCGCCAGCTTATTCGGTCTATGAGAATTCATTTGTCAAATACATATAGCAATTCAAAGGCCCAGTTTCATTAGCAAAAATAGAATATTTTAAAATACATGACTGCTATAATACTATGCGTTTAGTCTATACACTTACATTGCTTAAGAATAGTTCACAAAAACACAAAATGAACATCACATCAGTGAAAAAAGTACCCCTATCTTCGTATTGTTTTATACCAGTGATAAATGGTCTGGACTTTAACCATATGAACTCTATCGCCAAAATATAACCATCAAATACGGAAAACTTCAAAACTTGCTTTTTTGCTGCCCATTAGGCTAAAAAAAATTAATGTTTAGTTTCTAAGGCCATTTTTATCAAAATTATATGAGGGAGGGCGGGATTTTTTTTTATACCCTCATTTTTTTTTATTCATGATTTTGCACTTAATATGAGGTTTCATATCCCCAAAAATTCATATAAATACAGTTTTAATGATCAATGGCACTGGATATGTTGAAATTACCATCTGTATTAAGATGGTGTTTAATGTGTTGCAGAGTATTAACCTAAAAGATCTACTGAGAGCATTCAATAAAATCAAATCATATTCTACTTCAACTGCTCATCAGTCTCTGTTGTATTAAAATACTTTATAATGTGCAACACCACTTTTTATCCTTAACAAGACTTGCTAGAACTTTTTTCTAAACAGAAATAGCATGTCATGTGAAAAAAAAAACACAATAAACTTTTTAGTAAGAATGTAATTCTACATGTACTTATTTGATACATGAATAATAAAATCCTTATTTAAGACAGTCTAAACACACGAAAATAAGTCTTAATTTTTTTAAAATTACGTCGAGAGAAAGGCATTGACAAAAGCATGGAATATTGTTCTGAAAATAAAATTTGTTTTACAAGCTTTATTCTTACCTATTTGTCGCATATTTGAAAACCAAAAGCGTGGCCGTATTTGAATCAATGTGTCGTAAACACTCGCTCGATCGAAGTTATTGAGACGCATATATTTTTTTGTTTTGGGGTTAAACGCCGATTTCAACATATGTTATATCTCGGCGGTCAGTCCACCTAACCAGTAATTGCCAATTTCTCCGCAAGTGACTGACTACTGTTCCCACGTGATCTACTCTGAATCAGCGGTGAGAGACAAATGAACATAAGACACAATGTCTGAGAACAATTGTCACGGAGAAATTTTGCCCTGCCCAGGGGTCGAACCAACGACCGACTAATCCAGAGCTCTACCTATTGAGCTAAGGTTACGCACAACTATTAACACATTCGGAACAACTCGGGCGACTTCAATAAGTCACCTCGGAAATAATGTGGTAGGCGCCATATTGGACTACTTTATAATACAGGTGGTGTCTGCTAAATTGAAAACATTTCTTAATGCCTCTATCTGTTTATACTTTAAATTAACATTTATTTTCATATTTTTCTAATGCATAAGACAGAAACTGCTTGAGTTCTGCCATGTTTGTTTATATTTAATAAAGCCGAGGCGAATTACAATTTGATGTATTCATATACTTACATACGAGGTCTTTATACGAAGTTGTCGGAAAAGGCCGAGTTGTTACGATTGCTATTAACATAAACCGTTTACCGCGGTACTTCTTGCCACACCGGGAATAGTAAAGGACGTTTTAATAAATAAAAAAATTTTGGCCAGCGTTTGAAAATCGAAGCGGGCGTTCTAAAACGTATGCAGCGGGGCCTGAGAAACAAAACATTAATTTTTTTTAGCCTTAATATTTTATAGTTACAGAAATGTTCGTATTGAACGAAATCATCTCAACAGAAACTTACTTGTTGGAACTTCAGACAATAACAGAAACAATCATTATGCATTTACCTGAAAAAGTGCAGGTAACGGACATTATGGGACTTCACGGAAGATTATCCCTTACTCACAGATGTGTTTCACATAATTCTATTCAGGAAAGGCTGATTTGAGTTCATGTACTTTTCATGACATTTGTTTAGCATAGATATAATCATTATGAGATAGAAACGGTAAGAATTTAAGTTCAAACCTATGATGTGATCCAAAATTATAACCTTGAAGACTGGTCCCTATTTCGTAGTTTTCGAAATTTCATTTTACTGTTATTAACAATTTACAGTCATTATTAAAAGAAACATTGCTTAAACATTAGAACAAGTAGACTCGGCTTTGACTGTATTAAAAAACAAGTTTTGTTTTGGTCAATCCGGAGTTTTTGATAGGCAAACGTCTGTTAGATATAATCCACCAATAAAAACATTGTGACACAAAATAGCGACGCCCAGATTTCATGACATTTATCAGAATATAAGAAAGAAAAATCAAATAACATAGAGTATTCTAATTCAACATAATTTTCTCCTGGTACAATGACCTGAAGTCAATAACAAGCCAGATTATCCAGGGAGATGTATATCATATCTATTTCTTATTGGAAGTATTACATATCGTTGCATGCTACCTGAGTCTAATTAGACAAGACCACATGGGACCTTATCAAATTATTAGAGGCAGCGATTTACAACGCGATTGGAATACATAACTCATCCCCAAAGGTTAAACAGGATTAGTTCTTGTATTGTTTTGTTCGCTTAGTGTCCATTTCGGGAACAAAAGTGTGCTCTTGATCGCAGCAAGTCCTACTGTTGGAGCGTCATCACGGTAGCGTGGGTTAATGAATAAAAGATGATGGCAAAAATAAAACTAAAAATAAACAAATATTGAACAAATCAAACCGACATATTTTGTGATGTTTTAGCCTTGCAACGAATTAAGTTATAATAATTATAATAATAAAACACAAAAAAGAAACCAAATACTAACTTAAAAGCATATAGCATATCTGACAGTAGTTATTTGGTTACTAGTAATGTTTCCCTGCATTACATTTTATTTGCAATTTATTTTTACATTTTCTTCACGTAAATTTCGTCAATCATAGATTTCAGAATACCTGGACAAATATGTCAGCGATTTTATTATATAATAACTAAAGTTACTTAAAGGTATTTTAGACTGTGTTAAAGCAAACACGTTTTAATCCCCAAGTTAAAAATATTAAACCCGAATGCTTTTGTCAAACAAAATTTCCTAATCCTTGTTGAATTTATCAGAACCGAGCTCATTTCTTTAAATTATGTAGGAAAAGAAGTAAGTCTAATTGAAATCAATAAGTACGTGTTTAATAATGTACTGATCATAAACAAACCACTGTAATTCCTATTAAATTAAATATTAAAATGCGTGAAGACACTAATTTCCTGAAGAATGCATTTTCAGAAAACTACACCAACAACAGTTCACATTACTGTTTTTTTTTCTCTTCGCTAACTGACTCCTTTGGTTGTATCACATTTAATGTTATTACAAACATCAAGGGTTTATATAATGTATAACTGTCTAACATAAAGCATTTCGTTAATGTGTTTGATTCAAACTTACAAAATTTAATATATTGGCACAGGGCGCCTACTGCAATTGATGGAAAATATAGCTGGCTGGAGTCAATTGTAAGGCTACCAGGAGTCGTTTAGATTTATAAAAAAATAAATATTGTATGACACATCTGCATGAGACAGTACCTAGAATATAAATAAAGCTACATGTGTAAACCGAATCTAAAATGTTAATCTTCTCGTGGAACAGAGATCTTTGAATTACTTTTCACCCCTGAAAATTAATGTAGAACTATATTCAACTCCTTAAGAAGGTAAAATATTCTATTATTCTAACTTCAGGCAAAAACATGTTGATTAAGCTTGACATCAAGGAAGCAGCAACAAACAAATTATGACAGTTGCAATGACATCAATTTACATCGTAGAAATAAATTTGCGTGACACAACAATATAGTTAATTTAAAAGAAGATCACAAATGGCTGTAGTTCACAAAAGAAAACTGAAATAATCGAATCAAAATCTAATTTCAATTACCTACAGAGAAAAGACATACTTTGACATTTCTTCAAAATGCTAAATAAACTTTTCAAGTCAGCAAAAAATCACATTTGCATACACTTACTAGATGATTTAAAGGGATATATATTCCAGAAATTCTACATTAAGTTATGATATGGTTATGGCACTTTTAATGTCAGCCATGGCAATACCTTTTTTCTTTGGACCAATTTATGTCAAAAAATTGACTTTATCATGTGTTTCATATAAACTTTCTGAAAACTTAAATAAAAAAAAAACAATAAAGAACAAGAGCTTGTCACAGACAAAGCAACAGTCCCCTACCTGTGCAATGTCCATCTCCCTAACTCCTACCCACATGTGGAAATTGACTAAAGAATTTGTCTGAGACATGCATAATCTCCATATGATCCTCTATCCATGTACAAAGTATCATCAAAAAAGAAAATGTCATAAGTCAAGGTCATTTAGAGGTTAAGGTCAAAGAAATATATGTTGTTGAAAAGGTCTTATCGGATGGGTTGTTGTGACCAAGTTTGAAGTAATTCTGTTCAGAAATAAGGCAATTATCGCCAAACTTATAGTTTTTGGACAAGAAAACTTTAAAGGTCAAGGTCATTCAGAGGTCATGGTCACAGAAATTTACTTCATTGGAATGGTCATGTCCAAGGTATTGTTGTGGCCAAGTTTGAAGTTATTCAATTCAGTAGTAAGGAAAATATGGCCATTGGTAAAGTTTTCAGAGGAAATGACTGATAAACGTACGGACAGTTCCTCCTTTAGGTTCATAAAAATGAGGTGGATATTCTCCATTCAAAGTTCAAGGGGGGATTAATCTAATAATTTTGGTGCTAGAGTTGTGAACCTTGAGGTGCAATATTTCCATACTATCACCTATCCATATTTTATGTTTCATAGAATTATTCTTAGTACTTTTTGAGGTATCACAAATATTGTTATATTTTCCATATTTTAAGTATATTTGTTGCTATAGCAACATATGAAGAAAAAAAGACGTGTATAATCTCCAGACTGCCATCTACCCATATTTCAAGTTTCATTAAAATATTTTCAGTACTTTTTGCGTTAACACGGGATCCAGTTTTTGTGACAGACGGACAGACAGACTGACGGACGGACTGACAGACGGACGGAGGGTAAACCTATAGTCCCCTCCGGTTAAACCGGTAGGAGACTTAAAAAAGACAACACAGAAATACACATTTGAATATTTAAAAACGAAAAAAAATTTAGAAATATTTTTCTATGAAATGAGTTGCCTAGAGAAAACCCTTCAATTAAAATAAAGCTTAGCAGCATGAACTAGTCTAAATGGGTCTCCCTAAAAAATGTCTAAAATAAATATAAAGCAGCCTTGCAATTGTTTTTTGAAGGGATATAACCCTATAATTATCTTCGGGTTAGATATTGTTTTATTCAGTATCAATGATAATGTAGTGATGAACTATAATTCAACATTAAAAAAAGAACATTCCCTACAGACATCTAAAAATATTAATTTGTAATAAATAACTTTACATCATTTCTTCCAACTGAAACCCTCAATATATAGACTTATATTAATGCTTGCAGTTAGTTCTTCTACGGAAGACTCTAGGCTTTGCTGGAGAGATTTAAGAAACTGCAGCCCAAAAAAATCTAACGTCTCAAGTAAATATAATATCAATATTCATTACTGAAATGAAGGAAGTTTGCCAAATGCGTAAGGTTTGCAATGGCTTTTGACAATACAGGTTGATAAACTATCAATTTTGACAAGAATGTTTAGTGTTTTATAATTGACTTTGAGATAAGGTAATTATTGTGTTCTTAAACCCAAATGTTTCAAATTATAATGCTTCTGGCATTGAATAAGAAAATAAAGACGCAGATCCGTAATTAGCCTTAACCTGTCACCAAATCGTCGATTAAAGAAAAATGTTGTTGTTGTTTTCTTAAAGTAAAAGAGTAAACAGATTACCAGTTACTCGACCATTACTTATTTGACCCTTTAAAAGCTTTGAGGCTGCCATGCAACAAGAAACAAGAACTGTCACTGTAAGATGATAATGCCCTCGAAGTGTAGCTTTGACTTTGGGCTGAGGAGCATTCATTCAAGGGTCAAGGTCAAATAAATATAGGTCAGTGAGAAAGTCTTGTCGACAGGGGTGTTGTGTCCAAGTATGAAGTAAATCGAATATCTAATAAGGAGGTTATGGCCAATTTTAAAGTTTTTGAGAAATTTGATATTCAATGTAAAGATAATTCAGAAGTCACGGTCAAATACATATGGGTCTGTGGGAAAGTCTTGTCTAAAGGGGGGTGTGTACACGTTTGAAGTAAATCCACTTACTAATTAAGTAGTTTTATTCAAAGTTTAAGTTTTTGGACAATTGGATCTTCAATGTGAAGGTCATTCAGGGGTCAAGGTCAAATGAATATTAGTCAGTAGGAGGGTCTTGTCCAAAGGGGTGTTGTGTCTAAGTATGAAATAAATCCACTTATACTGATTAGGAAGTTATGGTCAATGTTAAAGTTTTTGGATAATTAGATCTTCAAGGTGAAGGTCATTCAGGGTACAAGGTCAGATAAATATAGGTCAGTGGGAAGGTCTTGTTCAAAGGGATGTTATGTCCAAGTATGAAATAAGTCTACTTACTAATAAGGATAATATGGCCAATGTAACAGTTTTCGGACGGACTGACGGACGGACAGTTCAAAAACTAAATGCTATTTTGGGGTGCATAAAAAGAGTAACGGTTCAACCCATTTACAATCTAACATTCCACATTATGTCAAAGAAGACCGGAACAGCATTTTTCTCAGTTTTTGTCAAGTATTTGATGTTTGTGTTTATTTAAACCACTCTAAAAGTTGAACTTTGCTACTGTTTTGTTTACAGTTGAAGAGTAAGATTTTAAATTCACAAACATTTAACGTTTGTTCAATTACCTTGAGAACGACAGTAAATATAAGCGATACGTTGTCTTTTCTAGTTAACAAGTTATTAAAATAACATTTTAAGTAAAAAAGAATTCCAGAAGTCTTCTTTGAATCTCGCTTCTTGTTCTGTTTTAGACACATAGACTCCATGTGTTGAAGAATTGTTGCAAGGTATACCAAAGTCCGAGGTACATACTGGACACGAATCGATTACAGATTGATTGGCAGAACGGTTTAACTACAGTTTGTCCCCCAATCAAGGCCAAATAACATGTTCATTAAAATACGTTAACATAAATAAAACAAAACATCGATCAACAGTACGAAGTGCGTAAAACCCATTCTAAGAAAGTCGGTTTTGATGTTCTTGATAAATTCTTATTATTTTATGGGAGAAGAAACAAAACACTACAAGCTGGCGGGTGTATTATCATTTCCCTTTTGAAATTTCATTTTTCACTACAATACATAACTTACTCTCGAAGACAGATTGGTTCTGAATTGCAAAACAGAGAAAATAATGTTATCTCCACTGCAATAAATGCATTTTCAACTTTTTAAAAAATTACAGAAATACATTATTTCTATAACAATAAAGTGTTAAAGAGACCCCTAGGCCATATATACAGATTTATCGTGATATCTTTTCTGAGTCCGTATCTAGAAAACAGAACCAATGTATCATTGCTAAGATATTCCAAGACGTAAAATACAAATCACATATAAAACAAACTGCCATACTATCAATTATATATATCCCGAAGACAGATTGCTGCATCAGAAATCAATTACCGTGATGCCATCCTGTCAAGATACATATTCAACAACGATAATATCATTTTCTTCATGTAAAACTTTCCGTCGTACAAAACATATTGATAAACTCGTCCATAAAGGTTAGACTAATTATTCTATAAGTGATATATACTGACGCGAGATGACAAAACATATCTGAATTTATGTGTCTATAGAAAAGAAAAAAAAAATGTCATAAATATTAAAAGTTGAATTCTTACGGACGAGGGAGAACTTAATTGAACTGTCTTCTGATTAGTTTGACTTTGTCCATATGTTCTACTGATATTTCAATTACACTCGAGATAAGATTATTGGTATGTTTTGTTTGTAAATAAAGATTAACAACTGATAAAAGTCATAACTGATTTTCTTTCTGACTCGACATGTTTTAGTTACCTTTTTTATAGTCCTTGTAGTGGTTCTGCTATCAAAATATACTTCAGTAAATTTTAAAAGAAAACTCATTTTGGTCTGATCGTGAGAAAGGCAGCTATCTTAAATCCTATGCACCTTAAGGTAAGCAGTGTTTTAATGAAAGCTATATTCCTGTTTAATTCGGTATCTGAAAGTTGTTTTTAAGCGAAAACGACAGAGGCGAAGCTATGGTGAATGGTGATTGTGAAAAGCTCTAATAATCTTAAACTGAACGAGAAAATATGGCCAAACACATCACACAGCAAATAACATAGCATACACCAAATGACACATGCTATAAAATGTATACTTTGAGTCCCTTGGAGTCAGAAGTACATACCTTTGCTTTTCTACTCTTATGTTATAAAGGTCTCTTTTACAGTAAGAAGATATGACATGTTGTTGTTCGGTTATGTAGAACATGACTGTACAATTTTTAGAGGACAAGTACATTAACAAAAGACATTTCGAGGCTGTTAGTCGTTATAAGAAGATATAACATAATTAAAGTGCATCTACACAAAACTGCAGAAATGAACGTATCTGGAAGCATATTTGAAAACGATTGTAAATGAATATAAACGAATATTCCAAAATAAAAATAAACAACGAACTAATGTCCTCGTAAATTAGCGAAATGTGCAAACGAATACTGTGCTGAAAATATTTAATGAGCACATTGTGATTTCTTACATCGTTTCAGATATGACTGCAAGCAACTATCAAGAATGTAAACTTAAACGTTGAATATACTTCACCTTTTAATATCATTTCCTAAGTTGTTCCATATCAATATAATGAAAATCTAGAAAGCACAAATCTTACCATAGCTCGAGAAAGTGACTAGGAAGTACAACTAGATATGAAAGAGCAATTTCACACATAGACATTGTATTGTGTTTATAGAATAACATTCAGACACAGGGTTAATACAAATGTATACATATTTGTAATGAGATTAAGAAAAGAAACTCATTGCATTCCTATTGGCTTGAGACAGAATACTGCGACAGGGAAACAAACTGTGATATTTGACATAAGCACTATGACGAAGGAGTAAAGTGATTATCTTTTAAAGGTTGCTTGTTTTGTAACAAATTATGCTAGAAACATTGATCATTGTTGATCATTCTTGGTAAAGTCTGAATCATATTGACAAACAAAGTCCCCTTGAATAATGTCATTACAGTGTTCCGACTTCATACATACTCTACTAAATTAAGTTTAATATTCCACGAAATTAAGTTTGAAGTGCTGCTAAATTAAGTTCACTTCCCTTTGAGGAACACCACATTAATTCCAGGAAATATTTCGATTCATTACAGGAAGTAAGAAAGACGCTGATCTTCTCATGTTTGATATGTGGGTAAAATCTTCAGTCACATTATGCTTGATATGTGGGTAAAATCTTCAGTCACATCATGTTTGATATGTGGGTAAAATCTTCAGTCGCATCATGTTTGATATGTGGGAAAAATCATCAGTCACATCATGTTTGATATGTGGGTAAAATCTTCAGTCACATCATGTTTGATATGTGGCTAAAATCTTCAGCCACATCATGTTTGATATGTGGCTAAAATCTTCAGTCACATCATGTTTGATATGTGGGTAAAATCTTCAGTCACATCATGTTTGATATGTGGGTAAAATCTTCAGTCACATCATTTCGTATTGCTGTTGGATACAGTTAATGACGCAGGATCATAGGTATTTTTTGCTCATGGACGGACTGATGAATTATAGACTGTAAAGTTATATCATTCCACCATGTATCATTTCTGGCACATAGTTTGAGTATCATCTCAAATCAAGATACTTTAAAATGACATTCATATTAAGCTGGGTTGAACAGGTATATATTAATATATATTTTGTACTTGAGAGTACTTGAAAAAAGTACTGCATGCTAGCTTAGTTTTGATTAAGCACAACCTCAAGGGATATTATCACATTATAGGAGGTAGCGATTTGAAACGCAATTGGAATACACCTCATTCCCAAAGGTGTCTACGGGATTACTTTTCCCTAATGTTTTGATACAATTGTGCCCACTATGGTACCAAAATTGCACGGTAAATTGCAGAATATTCACACAATTATATTGCTGGCGACTCTTCTTTTTATACAATTAACAGATTTGAAATGACGGTATTAAATATAACAGAAATAAAATATATTGCTTATATTTCTAATAGTATAAATTCTAATTTCATGGTCGTATAGTATTATTATGTTTGTAATAGTATAACTTGTGATGTCATTGCCGTGTTGCACAAAATTTTCGGCAAATATGTTTAACTTCTTATTCCAAGACAAAAGAAGTTAAAGTGGGAAAGAAAAAGTTCAAGACCATAACTTAAGTTTCTTCAATATGCATGACAAGACAACGTCATGGTTGTTGCAACTCTACGCGTCAGTCTGTTAGGCGAATATAGCCATGAGTCTGCATCCTGCCATTTAACGTGATTTCAGCCAATCAGAGGCCATATAAAACATGTGTCAGCGGGTAACCAAGGCGAAATCATTTTTTCCTAAAATCGCGTCATATAAGTCTAGCTAGCTGTAGATGTAAATAACATATTAATTTGAAAAAAATGACACATATTCTTTGATGAGAAATTTGTGAAGAAAAGCTCCAGTTAAAGTACAGATATCGGGTTTTGTTTGTTAGCCTCGCACCAAAGTAGGCGAGCCGCAGCGCTTTAATTTTGCAAGGCGTAGTAAGTGGCGACGGCAATAGAACCTTTGTGTGCTTTTGCAATGTGACTGTACAAATCTCAGTAAGCCAGATCACTTGAGTTTATTCACAGTACGTTCTTTAGGAGTAAGGAGAACAACTTGAAATTGAACATTTTAAAAATTAAAACGTAAAAGAGCTTTTAGTACATAATGTGTCATCTATAAGTTACGGACAAGACCGTATGCCTGATTTTCAGTTTTGCGCCAGGAGGTCTATCACTGGTTAAATAGAACATGCCAAATAAGGGGAAAATGAAGGACAATTTCTCCAAGCTTTGATTAGTAGTATCGAAGAAATTTCGTGAAAGAAATGTATACAGGAAATAAAAGCAACGATATTCCTACGCAAAAAGAAAGAAAGAAAAAATAATAATACGTAAAAAATAAAATAAATTCACATTTTTCACTTTTAAGCTTAATTACTCAGTTCATAAGGAACACCATTGTACATAACAGTTACTGAAACAAGAGCTGTTTAGTGGAGATTATTTTAAGAACTGGATAGTTAAGAAAAATCAATTCAATTTAAGATTTATAGATATACAGACAAGAATCTTCTACATGATAGATGAAATATCATATAATATTATTGAAAATCCCTCAAGAAATAAAGAAGTTAAAGTAAAATATTACAATGTTTAAGGAAAAGTCTATGTTAAAAGGGTAGATAATTTTAGAAATATGGCTGTTGGAGTTATGAACCTTACCACATATGATGTGGGCGATGATAAGAAACCTATATTTAAAATCTGAAGTAAATCCCTAAAGAATTAAAGAAGTTAGAGTAAAAACATTATACTGCACTAAAACTTAAATCAGAAATCTGGACGCGGAAGAGTTATGGAACTTACCACATATGATGTTGGTGATGATAAGAAACATATATTTGAAATTTGAAGTAAATCCCAAAAGAAATAAAGAAGTTATATTTAAAAAAATACTGCACAAAAACTTTAATCCGAAATCTGGATGCGGACGCCGGTTGAGTAGGACAGCTTTCCATATACTTCGTACAGTCGAGCTAAAACAAACTGTCAGTCAACACATTTAATTAACCCTCAGTCAGGTTGTATGTACGTGCTTTAGAGCACTCTTTTTTGTAAAAGTATTTATGGCAGTTTTTGAGTGTTGTGCATAGGAATAACTTATCCAAATCTAAATTCGTTGTAATCTAAACAGATCGAGTGGTTAACAAACAAACTGATACAATACCGCGTCCTGTTTTATATTAGGATTTATTGTTTTGCGATATTCTTAAGGCTATAAAATTTTACAGCCTCTCTGTTTCCTTGAAGTAATTTACAACTGACCATTACAACCCATGATTGCTCAACCCAGTCATAGAACGTTGACCTTAACTTCATAGTGGAACTACTTTTTCTGGAAAGGTTATACTCCGGGTATTAATAAGTAGGGTACTTAATGTGACCTATCAAATCATATATTGTTCCATGGCTTTCGTAGGGCATAGTGAAGGTTCCACAATATGAAGATAGGGTAGCACTAGAATATTGAAAGCATGAATGAATCTTAAACATGGCCAACGCATCGGTCATTTTTTTTGGTCTGCAAGCTTAGCAACGATCTCTATGGTAATGCAGGAAACATGTTTAGAAATATGAGATTTATATCTAAAGTTAAAACACATTAATAACATGTAGTTGTTCTATTTTAGTGCTGACTTTTTTATTGCAAACAGATAAGGAGTTCTTGTATAGGAATAATGTACAAAGCAATATATATTGTACTGCTTGGCAACAATGCTGTACATACCTTTTGAAAGATTCCTTTTGAATCATATGCGGAAACTTATCAATTTAAAAGTGTCTCTAAATACAGTAGGCAATAGTTTGATCGCAAGTAGCAAGTCTGAAGTTCAACAACTACATAAAACTGCATATATATTCTGGAATTGCCACATATATTAAGCAATTAAAAATGTTGAATTGAATGCAGTAATAATTATCTGTAGAGCATAACGTAATGACAATAACAGTGAGCTGATGAAAAACAAACACGGAACATTTAGGTTTTATGAGACATTTAAGGTATGCGTTCCGTGTTATTAATAAGACAATTTCGATAGGAACAAATATATTTTGTCAAATAAGTCTGAATTAATTGACCTCAAGGGACTTTACAAATGATAAAGCTCAGCAATAGGAAACACATTTGGTATACAACTGCACTGACAAAAGTGCCCAAGTGACAGTTTGTCAACATTTTTTTCTATTAGTTGCTTGCTGAGTAATGTAACCGCTGTCACAGAGAACGCACGTAATAAATGTGCTGCATGTGTAACGACACGGTAACATTTATAGATAAATCAGTCACTGTTGAAATGAGAAAAGAGAAAATTGAGAATAAAAACCAGTTCTGCATGCATTTTAAAGGCACATGACATCATAGACTGCCTATGCAAGAGGTACTACATGACCTTAAAGATTCCCCTTTCAATTGTAGCAAGAGTTTATGATGCCTTTCTATTTTTAATAACTAGATTGGTGTTCAGTTGAACACTTGTTTCGCCCTTGGATACTTTGTTAGAATAGATAAAAAGGTAAACAAGAGCCTGCTGGAAAAGACAACATGCTAGTCCAAGTACAAAAGGGGCTGACTCCACTAATGATCTTGACCTAAAGATTTTTGCATCATCACGACTGTGTTGTCACAAGTAATATAATTTTATATTAAGTTTGATAAGGAAATGTTGCATCATCACGACTGTGTTGTCATAAGTAATATAATTTTATATAAAGTTTGATAAGGAAATGTTAAAAAATTTGCAAAGTTATAGCAAACGTTCAATTTTCATGACGGACGGACTGGCGGAAAGCCGGACAAAGCGATCCCTATGTCGTAAGAAATACAACTGTAAGCATTACAACTGGAAAGTTTGATAAGAAATATTAAGAAATGGCATATTTGTAGCCAATGTTAAGTTTTCGTGACAAAATCCAAGTACCAAAAGGGGCATAACTCTGTAACATGTGATCTTGACCTATTTTGTTGAATTAAGATTCTATTGAGAAAGTCTACAAACATTTTGAACCACACTCGTATCTGTGTTCTATTGAATGGGTCAGGGTTGCGGTAAATGAAAAGTACTTCTGGCAATAAACGTTTAACAGCTAAAACAAACAAGTTATCATGCAATTTTACAGAGTGCGCTGAAGTAGTTAATAAACACATTGCGACAATGTGACGTACGATAGAAAATATAACTGCATTATTTCATGATGTTGAAGTGTTCTAGTGTTTATTATTCAGATTTGAACTTTCTCTCTTGTAGGTCGCTGGCACTGTGTCCGATAGCAGCTCTACTTACAAAGAAAGTTGACGTTCATAAAAAAAATGAAAAAAAATGTTTGAACAATTATTCATTTTTTATGTTTAATCCTCTTGATAACGAAAACAATCTGAAATAAGCAACATAATATAGTAGTTAATGATTTTGGAACAATGCAGATTAAAGGTTAATGGTATTACATATATCTAAGCATGAATTACTGAATTAGGAATTTTCTTGGTACCGGTCTCAAAGTGATATCTTCTTTTTTTATATGGATTTTTTTCATGAAGTATAACATATCATTGCATGCTAGCTGAGTTTCTATAAACTACCATCTCGTGAGGTATTGGCAAATTATAAAAATAAGCCATTCGAAACACAGCTTGAGTATCAAACCATTCCCAATGGTTTTCTTGGGATTACTTCGTCCATTGTTTTTCTATTTCGTAACGTCACAAGTTTGGGATTGGAACCGCAACCTTAATCGACGCTAATCTATGCAAGCCTTTTGTCAGCACGATATTCTGGTTATTTTGATTTATAAATTAGAGACAATGCAATTTCATTGTTTGTCAGTAAGAAGGAATCACGAAATACCTCTCACGCAAACAAATTTGAAGATAAATACTAATTTACAAGAGCAATTGACAACTACCTTTTTGCAGAACATTTTTAGTGATTTAACTGCCTTTACATAGTATTAAAGTTAAATGCATGTTTGATCAAAATTTCTAAATCAAAGAAAACTGTGCCACATTTTCATAAAAAATATTGGATTCGTAAATGTTAGAAGAGCGTACACCAATGCGTAAATATGATAAGCGTCACTTTTTGCTAGTGACAACATAATGCTTGTATATAAAAACGTTTTACGATTTTTAAACTAGCGGGAAGTGTTTGTACCGAGTTTTTTTTATTTATTTATGTTTTTTTTGCAATTGCATTAAACAAATGTTTTTGCTAACATCTTATAGACTGTAACTCAAAAGACGTTGAAAATATCTACATATTGTCTTGGACATGACGTCATTTAACTATATAGCCTTCATTTCCAAGTATACATAAACAACCAGTCATCCATCTGGAATGAGTAATCGACAATGATCTTAAAACAAGCTTTGTAAAAACTGTTTGTGTGCAGAAACATTTTTTGTGGCGTAA
The DNA here is from genome assembly GCA_012932295.1 of Cyclina sinensis. Lineage (NCBI taxonomy): Eukaryota > Metazoa > Mollusca > Bivalvia > Venerida > Veneridae > Cyclina > Cyclina sinensis. Next base: position 10,285,734 of record JAAONU010000002.1, on the reverse strand, counting down.
AATTCTTCAGACAACCAAAATACAATATGTGAGTACATATAACTGCATTTAATATGAATTATTTGTTTGAAACATATGGTTGGCTTTTCCATTCTATTTGTTATGAACTTTCTCTTCACAACATCTCCTGTTAAATATGCCCGCACACAAAGAAAGAGAAGAAAAAAAGATTTACGTTAAACCTTCAAATCTTGACTGCCCATTTTGTCATTAAAATTTCAAAACCATTATTAATCTTTTAAAGCCTTTTAAGAACAAGAAGTCAGAAGTGGTTGACAAACACAGTGATAATACAATACAATAAATGTTTGTCATTCGGTTTACTGTATTGTTACAGTTTTGATTTATTACTGACATTTAAAATACTACTGCTGACATTACGTAATGCATTTTCAGCAACGAATTAATACAAGACTTGAATAAGTTTCGAGTCAAATATGTACATTACAATCTTAAACATTTTGAACTTAACAAGTTACAGCATTTGCTGTACCATGGTGTCGAAATATTTAAATGCAGCTTGAACAAAATATTAAGTTATCTGACACAAAAAGCGTGAAACAAATTCTGAAGATATATATAATATATACATCAAAGTACATCTATGTGGCTATACTGAATCAGCTAGCTGATTAGTAATTGATATATGTAGAAGTTATAACGACGATGGTGATGATAACTTGCAGTGGTACTTATGGCAGACATATAATGATGTTTCTATTTTCTATTTCTATTAACTAACTGAACATTGTTAGTCAAGAACTCAACCTGTTGCGTATGTGCATCTAATATCACTCCCCCCCTCCAAATTTCGGACAAACTCATTAGTAACAAATTTTAACTTTTACGAAAGTAATGACATTCGTAAAATATCTGTTACAAATGTTTTTTGTTACAAATACAAATACATTTGTATAGCGCAAAAATTATTTATCAATATTCTATTGCGCTTTACAGAGTTCATAAGCTATTTACACAGTCACACATAAAGCAGTCAAGTCTAACAAGGGCGTATGACCACAGCTCTTGTTTATATATTGTTTGCAGTTGTTCTATGAAGAAAAATAGTGTTAAAAGTAGAAAGGCAGGTATGCTTCCAGAAAAAAATAAAACAATCTACCATTATTAAAGAGAAAAAAGAATAAAAATACAAACATAAAAATACAGTTTGATACAGGTTAAACATATTCTAAGCATCAAATAACTGAATTAATTTTATTTAAATAAAACACGTTTCAAAGAAGAAACCCCGCATGAAAAGTAAGCTTATTTTGACATGAAATTGCCTTTAAACTTTTAGCTGCCTCCTATTTTCAAACGAGTCAATGCTCTATATTTAGATAGTTTACTTATAGATCTAAATGGTAAATGGTTTTTGTCCATTAACTTTACTGCATATCTTTTACAAACGACGCTCATTTTGGAACACCCGAGTCGATTTCAAAAGCAAAATCATTCCAATAGCGCTTCTTTTAACAAAACGTTTAAATGTTTTACCCGCATTTCGAATGAAGAAAAAAAACTAAATGGCACATTGAAGTTGAAGTAAATCAAAACCAGAAAACAGTTTTAAAAATTTAGTACATGGTAAATATAAAAACTGGTGGTACAGATATATAAAAACATCAAAGTTTCGACAATGAACTGGGCGAATACTTCCAGATTTAATGCATAAAACGTTATATGATAGAATATTATCACATGTAAACACCGTGTTTGTGCCAAAAAGACTTTTTTCAACATCTAAGAATATGTAAATGAACATGTATCTTTTGACTATATTGAAAAACAGAAAAAGTGGTTGCCTCAGATTAAACTTGCGCTTAAAGTTTCATACCGCCTACAACGAACATTAGTTTGTTCTAATTTCTCAAGACATGATCCTGAAGATATGATCACCGCTATAACGCTTAGAAGATATCGCTTCCATGTTACTTTTCTAATTTACATGAAAAGGCTTTTGTGGAATTTTCTCAATTTACACCGATACAGGAATACCAATGTACTCGAACGTTAAATGTACCCAGTAAATCGCTGACTTATTAAGCTTAATTAATTTAATACCAGTAAACAAGTGTAAGTTGTTTTAGCTTTATCGGAATAAATTTGTCTTTGTTGATTTCTGTATGTTATGGTGGTAAAATGATCAAGTAATAAATATGGCGGAGTCAAAATTGCATTTTATACTGCAAAAAAAAACGCATTATTTTGTAAATATTTTAATCATTCATAACGCTTTTCTAATTCCTTTAAGTAATTCCTAAAGCCTTTGTGTAAACTGTAATTAAAAGAAAAATAAATAAAACGTGTAGATTTTGAGATCGAAGGTACCAGTAAGTAAGAAAAAAAAACTTTGTATATAAACTGCCTCATTTGTGGTTAACCCTTTATTGATAAAATGCTCTTTCTTCTTCAACGAGAACAGAGTTCAATGTCGACAAATATGAAGAGAATTTGTAAATTATTTTGCACTCAATTATTCTTGCTAGGTGTGATTGTTAGCTTAGTTGTATAAATAAGAGATACGTTTTTTACACCAAAAATACTGAATAGTAAGAAAATACGCTTTAAAAATTTCCTACACGTTGTGGATATTAGTAACTGCCTTATAATTTCAGATAGGAGTCTCAAATTTAAGACGCATATTCTTTTTAAAGATATATGTATGCAAAGTGTGGCAAATATGCGAAGAACTTGTAAAAGAAACTATAAATATCTTCTGAATCAATCTTTATAGACAAAAAATGATAAAATATAGTAAAGCTAAAAGGAACATGCAGAAATGGAAATATACATCGTTTTAGAATTGACGGAACAATTCCTAGTTAGAATCCATTAGCAAAAAGAAAAAAAACAGACTTGACAATCATACAGACATCCGTAGTTAACTGCCTAATGTCATAATTCATTTCAGAGTATGCTATCATACATCACACTCTACGTAGAAAACGCAACCATCTTCAAACACAGACTTATATATCCGAAAAATTGGTTTTAACGACTTCTTTGAATAAATAGAACAATTAAATAATGTGAAGTGCCACCATTAGTAAATGAATAAAGCAGTGCTGACACATTATTTTCTTGGTGGAAACCATCATGGATATATGCAATGTTAACATTTGAACAGTTGTAAGAATTAAACATTGAGACAGTGCTCTACATTCAGACGCATGTGCTTTTAAATAGTTTTACTAGATTGAGCAACCAAACGCCTTTGTTTCTACCAAAAAGTATTTTACGACGATTACAAGCAGCAGTAATTCGTTTTTCAGATCTTTGTTTTCTTCTTTTTTTTCTTGCAATTCTCTCTTAGCTACCTTAAACATTTTAATACTAGCTGAAGGAAAGTGATGTTACGGATAACGCTTAAGAATGTCTAAATTAATGACTAATATTGTATAAAAGGTGCTTCAGGGAATAAAGCGTCAGCGAATTATTTGCGTAACTGGATTCAGTTCGTTGCCCCGAGGTAAACAGTGAGAAAAACAAATACACAGTGATATTTTACAGTCGGTCTCTAAATATTTCTGTCAGTCTATCGTAATGTCTATCTGTCTGTTTGTCGGTGAATCTTTATCTACCTAATGCTCTTAAACTTATAAAGTGTTTTCCTTCCTTCGTTAGTCACATGATCACATCAATGGTATAAATGATGAGTTACGTATGTTCAGAGTAATGATAAAAATGATGACGTACTTGGACTTGCACAGATTTTCTGCTGTCATGACCGCAAATCTGGTTCTAAATTAGACACATTACCAAGAAAACAATAGAAGAGGTAATCGCACAGACACTTCTGGGAATAGGTTGGAATTCATGTCACGTTTCGAATAGATACCTTCTATAATTTTACAATATCTCTCGAGAACGTATCTAATTAAGAATGAGTCAGGAAGCTTGCATAAAATGTAAAATTTCAGGTAAGGAGTGAATGTGCCATACATATCAGTCTCTGTTATTCGGCATAAACAATGGCCATGTGGGTGGATTTAAAAAATCTAATTAGGAGGGAGGAATTACATGAAGTAAAATCTTATACTTCAGCTTGCATTTATTTTTTCAATTACTGTCATGTTGTTACTGATTATAGTTATCGGTTTCAATGGCAACTTATTTGTCAACAAAAACGATTACTTAGTATGTCAATGTGGGCCCCTTTTTCGTAAGTACCTGAAATTCTTTCACAAACTTAAATGCTCATAACAATATTAGCCTTGATATTTTTGGTGTATTTTGAAACACATCACGATTAAGGAAGTGTAAAAAAGAACCATCGCGTCCGCAATTTAATACATATGAAGAGCAATTTTAGGACGTTCAAGAAAACAATTCCGTCATTTCTGTTCATTAATACACATAATGCTTCAAAAACAAAAATGACAGAAGCCACCGAAACTATCATCCTTCATTTTATTTCACACTTAAATTGACAGATGTACAAGTTAACACATACTGCTAATGTACATGTCTAGTATTTTTAACCATTTATGTTTTTTCCCAGTATATATTAAATATAAATAGTATTAACAGCTAAATGAAATTCAAGGTTATCACTTTATTTGTTATATAACACCATTCAATTAACGGAATCTTTGTTCTGATTATGACGAAAATCTCTCCGACGATACCTTTGTTACGACTTAGTGCAAACCTTCCTATAATTGTATAAATACAACCCTTGATAACTGCGTCAGGGAATCGAATTTTTGGCTCAGTGGTTAGACTGTTAGTCTTCAATGCGCTAAGATCGGAGTTCGAGTCCCGCTCTAGGTTGTATATTCTAAGATGCACTGCAACTTTCTTTTACCGACTCTCATGTTTGTAAGATGGGAGCTTTATCCGGGATAAACCGACTTCAAATTTCAGTAATATTACCTCCGTGTTCTCTGTGGTTTGCGACTCAATTCTTTTACGCATTTTTCTACAAAGTAAACGTGAATATGTGTGAGCCTTAAATCACATGATTGATTTAGCACACGCTTAAACCTAGTAATTCCTTTTAAACCATGTCGCATTATTTTAGAAATACGAAAGTACCTAGATGTAAAGTAATCGGATGCGAATTCTTTAAATATCACATGAAACTACTTTCTAAGTCTGACTCGTATGACAGTATACGTCACAAATAAATTTAATGTGCTCATTTTGAAATTTCAGTAAATCACTAGGTCTTAGATGAACTGAACATAAAATGATAAAAAAAATATAATAAAATATTTTTTTAAACAAAAACAGCAACTTAAAAAGAAAATACCTAAGCACATGGGAGTTGTTTTGAATAAACAAAACATGTGTTGAAACTTATTCACCAAGGGTCATCATGGAAACTGTAATTTACACAATCATATCATTCGAACAAAAAAGACTTTACAAAATTTCTCAGTACCTGTCTAATGAAAAAAGGGTGCCAAAACACTCTTACATTATTCTGTAACATAAAGAGAAAAATGTTAATTACTTTACAAGCAATTACTCTTAGAAGAAGAAAAAAAGAGTATAAGTTTGCTAACTAAAAGACTTATTTATTATCACATTGTAGGCACATTATTACCCAAATTATTCGTAAATGTAATTATACTGTCACTCATTTTCATTAAATACATTCTTTTATTTGTATTACTCAGTATTTATGGAAATTTTTATTAAAGGTACAAGAAGGAACTAATTAGTAATGAATAATTAGTCTTTTTAACTTCATTTTCTTAACAGATATTGTATAGTTACTGCTCTACTTACGTCGATGTGTGCTTTGATGCAGAAACGAGCAAACAGTAATGTTGAACGTTTAAAATGTACCCTCTTTGTGACGATTTACCTTTTCCGGCAAACTGGCTTTCTGTCAGTCTTCAGTCAATGGTAGTATATAACGTTAGCTTGGTAAACTTTAAAAAGAAAAATAAACGTTGCCGCTTTGAAAGCCTCGGTTGAGACAGTAACAAGAAAAGCATGAATTGGCCCTCACTGGATCAAAAGCAATTCAGTGGACTAGGCAAATTACTGCTTTCTATCTCGGTGGCGTTTACTTTTAAGGGAAAAAAATACCAACGCAATATGAGATACAGGGAGTACAACTTTCTTGTTCGTAATTTAATAAATGTTTCTGACCATTCACTCTTGTCTTGTGGACAACGATTATCACGACTATCGTCCATAATGCACAAAGTCTGTATTCTATAATCGCATTTAGTCATATATGAGATTAAATTACTTGGTGTTTTTTATATAGGTGCTGATGCTAACAATTCAAATTTCTCACGAAGACAAACATTGTACCTGATATATTTGCGCTTAAATCTTGACAAACAATCAAAACGTGTAGCATTTCAAAAAACGAAGCTAAGGAGACAGACTGTGCAATATTTACTGTGTACAAACTTTTACAATGATATGTTTATTTTTCCTTATACAGAGCGCCATCCGAACGGACCTTTTCAAATAGAATGGTACAGCAAGCTTTGTCAATATGTTTGCATTTTATTCTTCATTGTGGAATCTGAAAAACCTTTTCTAAAGGAAGACAATGAACTGCAAATACACTTCAATATTATTCAAATTGCAAATCTAGGGTGTAATGTTATCATTCTTTATTTCTAAAGAGCAAACATTATGATGACTGAACTATAATTCGAATATAGCCTAGGTTGTAGTTAAGCGTTCTATAATATTTTAACATTTAGTTGTAAACCTTGATTTAGAAATAAATTGATGACAGAAAAGTAATTACCTGTCAAACAAATTGGACTGGTACAAGCGTTTGTGTGGCAGCTCAATTAAACAATCTCTAGAAGAAACGTACTGCATCCAGTCTTAGTACATTTGTATTTGAAACCATTTAATCGTATTATTTGCAGAGCTACATGGTTATTTTATACGAACAGTTTACCTAACATATAATTTAGATATGCTACGAAAACTACATTTAGAAGCTAATTAAATGCAATTTATGTTATACATGTGTTCTCTGATTGCTAAATCTGTATGACATTGTCTAGAAAATATTGCTTTGATGGCTATCTGCTTTGATTCATCTAGTGTGCGTTCTTTCAGCCATGACTATTCCAATTTTCTGAATTCACACTGGAACTTAATTTCAAAATGTTAATGCCACTAGACCGAATTTCTGCTGGTTTTGCTAGACACTCAAAACAAACCAAGATATACCATTAATGTCAACAGGTCAGAATATAAGTCAATGAAAAAAGATAGGCAAATAAAATCATCACAATGACAACACAAAAATAAAGTTGAAAATGAAAAAACTTTGTAGTTTTTGTAGTCCTAACACTTATAATGGTTTGTAAAGATTTTTAGGTCGTTTTCTCTTCTCCCATTAACTTGTTAAAAATATAAAGATTTATGAAAATAAATGTTTAGACGAACATTACATAAGAAACTAGATTTGATGATTTATATTCTGAAAACTTCTCATTCCAGACGATAGAACATTATCTTAGCTATTAGCAGGGGACGTAAAACTACTAAAACAATTGAATATACTATTTCATTTAGCTTGTAATAGAACTTTTCTTTCCGTGTTCATCATTTCTAATATTTCCTGAGATTGTCAATGTCAGACAGATCGTAATATCTTCAGACCTGTCATTAAATACGTTTGTGTCATCTATCATGCTCTATCAGTTACAATTTACCTCGTTGTTTTGCGCCTTACAATTTCTCTCGGTTTTATTTCAATCTCCTTAAGCAAATATTTCTATCTCCAATTACATTTTCCTCATAAATATGCCTTTGTTGTTTCCTAACATCGAAATTTGTTGATGTCAAAGCATATTTCATTTTTTATTCTAATGAAACATTAAACAACTGAGCAAAAATTTTGGAATGTGTGCGAGTAATCTTAAAATAGAAGGTACAGCTTCATAAGCCAAATCCATCTGTTAAAAAATATACACAGAAAAAAGAAAAGAGAAAATCCGACTCAATCTTCATAATGTGATAGTGCAACTTGACGCCTCAATTTTGCAAAGAATTATCAAAACACATGTACACGCCGTGAGCATCAATGCGCAAGCTTCACAGAAATAAGACTTTTGTATTTGGCGATGCTCTGTTGTGTGTGTTTTTGACACGCTTGTTCCAGATTTCTTGTGCATGTTTACTTGTCTCCAAACTTTTATCTTAAGTTTAATCAATTGCCGAAATGTCAGTAAACACCATAAGACTCTTTATCAATCAGTCCCTAACTGCTCGCAAAAATCGTGAACAAATTAATTCAACTAAGCATTGACATCAAAGCTCTTTCTGTGTCACTATCGATTGTAAATTGTACAAGCGTTTAAGTAACGAAACTAAATATTTTACTGTATGATGATAAACTAGTGAACTTGATATTTGATTTTACAATAGTATTTCTGACATATAATTTAGTTTTACAAAGAAAATGTGACTAAAATAGAACATGCGCATATGCATATAAACACAAATAAAAAGGACATGCCCTTACCTTAAGCTTCTTTTGCACGTTAATTGTTAAAAAAAAGTTAAGTTGCAAATGTTTCTACGAAAGCAGCTGTTACCAAATATTGGCAGTGTTAAATACACTCCATCTCAGGTTAGAGCGACTGACTCACAAATGGGTCGACGATGCATAAAAAAGAAAAATTTATATATGTAAAGATTGTGGTTGTACTTGTAAAAGAACTTATCTAAACTATCTTACTGTCTCAGTTTTTGTTACAGAAACACATCAGTATTCAAAGGTTTTTTTTCTTCATTTTTTTTCGGTAAAAAAAATTATCCAGTTAGTCATGGGGTAGGTACTTTGTTTATATAATTGATTTTGACATTTGTAAAGAACAATTCACAGTGACTCAGTGGTCTAGGTCGCTACTATAAATTTTACTGACCTGAAGGGTATGGGTTCGAATCCTGTTAAAATCAAATTCTTTTTCTTCAGTTTTCATAAAGCGTAGAAGCAAACTTGTGTCTCTGTCATAGTGTGTCAACTACTTTATAATTTTAAAGAAAAAAATAAGCTAATTTCTGTGAGTACGTCACTTTAAGAGAAAGAAGCTTAAAATTCGTATTAAATCTGACATACAAAATATATAATATAAGTGAAGTGTAAGGGGCTCCACCTGGTCAACTTCATAAAGCCAAGCTATGTCTTGTGAGTGTCTGTTAATAAGCTAATGACCTTTGAAAACTTTATCAAGAAAAACGCAATGACACTACACAATCATAGAAACTGAGCAACGTAAAATATAAATGATCTTTTACACGACATGCGCGGCATTGCTTTCGTTCAAATGAGTCTGGTAAATCTTACTTTTATAAAACAGAGCGTACAGAAAGAAAATATAAAATAAAGTACTAAAAGAGTCATAGCTTACTAAGAGTTCATTCGATTTTTTCATGCCGTATATGACTATGAACGGTACCTGATAATTTTGTGAAGTTTAGTTGAGATCATAACATATGCAATTGAGATAACGACAACCAATTGACAGGCTTGACATTAATTAAGTACAAATTTGTATCAAACACATTGAGTACCCATAAAGAATTATAATTAATTAGACGTACTAGTCTTTATAAAACAGACTACTGGACTTAGTTCTGATGCTGTCAGGTGGTTTTAGTCTTATCTTTCTGACAGATATCAGCTAGTTGATGTTTCTGGTGTATATTCCAGCCAGGCATCAGTGAGCTGCGGGGTACCCCAAGGGTCTATCCTCGGACCGCTTTTATTTTTAAGCTATGTTAATGATATGTCTGTTGTTGTTAAAAAGCAAACTTTTATTATATGCGGACGATTAAGGTATCCTTGTTGCTGGTAAACGTACATCCCATATTGAAACACATTGAGTTGGAGAGTGTTAGTGAATGGCTTGTTGATAATAAGCTTTCTTTGCACCTTGGCAAAACAGAGTCCATTCTGTTTGATTCTAAACCTATATTAAGAGCCCAGTATAGGCTGAATATCACTTGTAATTGCACAAGTATTCAAGCCATAGATTCAGTGAAATATATTGGTGCTGTTTTGCACCAACATTTGACATGTGGTGAAATTGCTAGGTCGGTGGTCACAAAAGCTAATGCCCGTTTAAAATTTCTATATCGTAAAAGTCAGTTTCTGACATTTACAAAAGAAATTTGGTAGTAATGTCGCTCATTCAGTGCCATTATGTTTATGTGTGTTCCTTTTGGTACCCTTGCTTGACTCGGTATTGGAAGAACAGGCTTCAAACTACACAGAACAAACTTAATCGTTTTGTTATGAATTTGGATAACGGGTCACATATTGGTATGATCATTTCATATCCTTAAACTGGTTACCAGTATCAAAGTGAGTTGATCAGAAAACTCTAGGTCACGTACATAAAATCAAGTTAGGATTAGCCCCTGATTATCTGTGAACATTTCATTCCCCTTACTTCGGTGCATGATCGCTGTACAAGGTCAAGAGTGACTGCTGTTTCTTCACAAGTGTCAAGTTCAAATTTCACGTTCAATGATACTGGGCGCTACTCATTCCCCAAAGTAGGTAGTTTTGGTAAAAGGTTTGCTTATAATGCGATTGTTCTGTGGAACAGCCTCCCCCAGATAATAAGGGATATTAGCTGCCCCCATTAGTTTAAATATGCCACTAAAGTTCATCTAACGACTAGCAAGTTTTAATCTCTTTTTATTTTTAATGTGGTGTTTTAAGTACAGTGCAAAGGTTTTATCCCAGACTATACTTTAATTTTTTTAAGTTACATCTCATGATATCACACAAATTTCGCTGTGATATTTATAAATGCTTCGATACAGATGACACGTTGATGATCACAGGTTGTAATATAATTATTCGTAAATTTTTGTCATAATTAAATATACATGACTTCATGACAGCATCAGAACTAAGACCGCCAATAACAGGGACCACAATGGAAATAAGGAAAATGGTATTTGTTCTTTTTTTGTGTTTTCCCTGGTATTGGTGTGCATTACATGGTCTATAATTTGTATGTACGCAGTGTTTTTTTATGTCATGCATCACGTTATTGCCATGTTTTATACGTGCTCTTTTACCGAAATCTATCTCTATCTATCTATCTATCTTGTCCAAATTATCACTCATAGAATTCGAAACTGGTTAGAAAAAAAATCCAGTTTCTATTGTTTGACAACATATCTTGGCCTGATATTTCTGTAGTCTTCCGACAAAAATATATAAAAAATATCCCCTTCTATTGGACGCTGACGATTGATAAGGAAATCTTACAATTGCTCTGTTTGTAAATTAAATTCTCTTATCAAATTATTAAAAAGTAATAGCAACCTTGCCTTAGGAATTCTTGTCAAAGCTTTTTCCTTTGGTGTTTCTCTTAACCGAATTATTGTGAAATTTGAAGAATAATACAAGACAAAAAATAAAGGTTAGAAGAGAAAATTACATTGTCAATAGCACAAAACTATTGCTACAAGGTTTCTTGACAAACAAGATTTTATTATTAAAAAAAAAGTGTCCACAATTTTAGTTAAGCCTTTAGCAGTCTGTGGATAATACAACGGTAGCTCTGTGACAGAAACAGAATGTGTCAGAATACATTCGGACCGGAAGCGAATCCAACCCCTGTCTAAATAGACGAGTACGTACTGTTAAGGATAGACAGCTAATATTACTACAGGGGTTGGTGACAAAACCTTTCAATTTACATGTTCATATACAAATTTGTATAATAAATGAATAATTTTTAGATCATTTTTAGATCTTAGAACAAGCATATATACTCTTTAAATAAAAAAGCACCCTTTTGTTGTTTTATATATGAAACTTCTATCATACCATTTTGATGCGTTGATTCAATTAATGTCATAGATAGCAAAAAATAAATGTATTATGAGTGAACATCACTTTGTAACACCAGTTCATGACATGTTACTATCTTTAGGGAAGTGAGTGTATGTCAAACAGATGAGAAGAGGAAAGAATGGGCGGACCTTTAATTCAATAATTTGTTCTGACCATTTTGTTTAACTTCACAGGATGATAACAATTCTAAAATTCGACGTAAATGCAAGAAATATGTTTGCTATAACTACATTCATATCTTTCTCACATTACAAAATTCTAGTCTCAAGGTGGAAGTTTGGCCATAAAGTAACTGTTCGTGCAATCTCTTGCTCTATTTAAAGAGCTTTAATAAAACAAATCTATTCATATACAATAATATAAGTGTCCCAAGTTACATCTATATTTTAAAAAAAACTATCACTTTTCAATTAGAAAAACATATTTCACCTATCACTAACGTACGAAATGAGAGAAATATACATTGCCACTGAGTAAAGTTGAATATGGATAAAATCTTTCATGACTGACCTATTCTTAAATGACATTTACAACTAATGAAAACTAATGCTTTAATTTATGACCTTTCAGACGAAAAGATATTCCTAATTACTTCAAATTTACAAGATTTCTGAGAATTCACTGCACTTTCAGTACTTGTCTTGACTGTTATACATCTTTGTCTCTTAGTCATTTTACACACTGATTAACTTACGGTCTGGCTTAAAGTTATCCACATTTGAAATAATTCTACCTAAAACGCTTAATTTACTAGTGAAGTTTTTCTGCACGGTAGATGAATGCTTTGCTGACTGATCCTTTTTTCATGAATGACCTTCAAAATAATATTTACCCAGACATATGAACTACAGGAGTAACTTTATACTATCTTAAATTATAAATACTGACAGGAAAGCATGTTTTTATTTGTTTGCTATGGTCATTTTTTTCCAGGACATGATTCAGCATCTGATTTACTTGCTGAATTTAGTAAATGATAGAGATCAGATTTTCACGACAAAGGTTCACGTAAACTGACCCTGAGAATTGTATAGGTTGAGGAAGTATTTTGTCAACCATGAAGAAATGTCATTATTGACATAATGCTGGGTTTAAATAAAAATACACACACTTATTTCTAAATTTTACTGATTGAAAAAGGGGCTATGACACCTTCCATACAGTACTTTTAAAGTAAGGAAAGTTTTTATACAGAAAAAAAGAAAGCGTTCTCTTTATTTTCCGATAAATTTAACTGTCAAAAGAAAGTTTAGAAAAACTGTTGGAATATCTCTGAATACCCATTAAATAGTCTCGTGAACAGGCCACATGCTTCTAATCTGTCTAAAAGTCTTTAATAAAACTGATAAAGAATATTTCATGACATGTAGTTTTATAATCAAACAGACTCAAACAGTCACTAAAATTTTCACAGTTTTCCGACAACTGTTATCGACAACTGTTGAAAAGATCACAGCTAGTAGCCAAAGAAACTAGAACAGTTTTTTTTTTTTCAACCGTATCTTTTTCACTCTTCTCAAATCGCAGTATTTCTTCCTAAAGAGACCAGGTCATGACCTAAAATCTAATGCTGACCTAGAAACATCTAACGTATATTATTGCACTTCCTTTATCCAGTGAAGCAAATGTATTTTAGAAAATTATACTTTGTAAGCGTTGACAGACATATTTCTTCAGTGGTAAACACGACGATCCAAAAAGGTACTGACAGAAGCAAGTTTGCAAAACAAGATATATGTGACATTTCTTTCTGGCACAATTATCCTTTTTTAAATTGATCACAGACTGAAATTTTGTTTCAGTATCACTGTCAGAACGAAACTGACTATGAGGTGCCGGCATAAATAATGGATTAAAATCTACAGATTTTAAAATATAAAAAGGGATTGGCGAAAATCACAATCACCGTTTACTATAGGAAACTATGGACATACTAAGCAATAATTTTAGTCAAAAATAAATGCCATAAATCAGTACTACTGATCTTCCAAAGATAAAATTAAATATACGAACTTGTTTCTTTTTCTTAATCATTTAACTAGGAAAAGCTAATCCACAGTTTTGTCTTGACATTTTAACAAACGTTTATAACTTTCGATAAAACTTATCTTGAAACCTTAACATTGCTTAACTTCTTGTTATGTAGTTTATGTGTTCTGGTCAACATAATATATATTAGAAAATTAAAATTGTGCTGACTTAGGGCATTTATTTGCAAGGAATTCATTTGAATAATAATGTTGTATTAATACAGAATAGATAAAAACAAAATCGGTGAAATCATGATGATAATATTTCTTCCGCCTTCCTTTTCATGTAACTCTATATCACTTTTTAAAGCCAGACAAGGGTGCAGTATGTGCAGCTATGTCCTCAAATAATCACAAACATCTTATTCCGTGCCTAAATCGATACAATTTCTAACCTACGAGCGTTGTAAGTTTTCGTATTTATTTAAACATTTTTGAAATATTCATCTGAGTTGCAGTTATGTGAAATGTGTTTTTCATAACCATATATGCATAACCTGCTGTCGTAAAACTATTTCATAATGTTAATTATTTTTGATTAGTTATAATTACATTCCTGCTTTTGGCAAGAGTAAATCATTTAATTAGGACATTCCTGCAATGAAAGGAAGCTAATATCTCAGGTGTTTTCATTGTATTCATGATAGATTTGGAAGGAAACGAATTATCCAGGAAAAAACATTGACGGAACAGTTCAAAAACTTCATTAGTTTAACAGGTTTAACAATATAAAAAGTCAACCCATTACCCCTGGGGAGGAGTCAATTTTGACCCAAGAGCATAATTTGAACGATCTTGGTCACTAGAGGTCTACCAGACAATCTTTCCTGCATAATTCTCATGATCTACCCTTTTTGGTTTCAAACAAGAGTTTTTAAAAGTTTCTACTAGATACATACAAAGGAAACACATGGCACCCCGGGGCGGAGCCAATTTTAACCGCAGAGCAATAATTTGCACAATCTAGATAAAGGTCAACTTGACAAGGTTTCGTGCCAAATATTTAAGCTCTAGCACTTGGGGGTTTCAGAGAGTAAGATTTTGGACGATTTTACTATATACATGTAAGGAAACCCATGACCCCCGGGGCAGAGCCAATATTGAACCCAGAGCAATAATTTGAACAATTTTGGTAAAGCTCAACTTGGCAATGTTTCATGCCAAATATTTAAGTTCCAGCCTTCAGGCTTTCAGAGAAGGTTTTTGAAATTTTTACTAAGAAAAACCCACGACCACAGGGCGTGTCAATTTTCACCCGAGGATCATTATTTGAGCAATCTTGATAGAAGTCTACAAGACGATGTTTCATACTAAATATCTAATATCTAGCCCTAAGGGCTTCAGAGAACAAGATCTGTTTATGTTTTTACTATATACATATAACAAAAACCCATGATCACGACTGCGGGGCCAATTTTCATCCAAGAGGCAAAATTTGAACAATGGTGGCAAAGGACTTCTAGATGATGTTACATACCACATATCAACGCTCTGGGCCCTGCAGTTTCAGACAAGAAGAGTTTTGAAATTTGCATTTTTGAAACCCTTTTTTTGGCCCTGTGAACTACTGATGCAACATTCCGGAACCATTTGAACAACTTTGATAGGGTACTTCTCAGGGATAATTCCTTTGAAGTTTGGTCAAAATCCAGTGATCAGCTTCAGAGGAGATGTTGTTTAAAGATATTGTTGACGACGTACGACGCGGATGACAAAAGCTCACCATGAGCACATTGAGATGATTACTAACTTATCAGTAAAAAGAAAATAGAAAACAAATATAGAAATATAAATACAATTTGATATTTGTTTAAACATATTCTAACTAGCAGAATACAGTTTTAAAAAGTTGGTACATGGTAAAGATAATAAAAAACTGGTGGTACAGATATATAAAAACTTCAGAGTTTCGACAATGAATTGGGCGAATACTTCAAGGTTTAATGCATAAAACTTTACATCATAGCATCTTATCACATGTAAACACCATGCTTGAGCCAAAAAGTCTTTTTTTCAAGATTGAAGAACCATCTAAATAAACAAGTATTTTAAGTTTCATACCGCCTATAACGAAAATTAGTTTGTTCTAATTTCTAAAGAAATGACCTTGAAGATATGATCACCGCAGTTATACTTGAGAGATAATGCTTCCGTGGTACTTTTCTAATTTACATGAAAAGGCTTTTGTGGAATTTTCTCAATTTACACCGATACAGGAATATCAATGTACTTGAACGTTAAATGGACCCAGTATATTGCTTACTTATTAAGCTTAAGAAATCAGTTAACAAGTGTAAGTTGTTTTAGCTTTATCGGTATAAATTTGTCTTTCTTGACTTACGTATTTTAAAGTAGTCAAACGATCAAAGGCATGAATACGGAATTGTCAAATTTGTATTTTATACTCTTAAAATAAGGAAAAAAACGCGTTACTTCGTAAATATTTTTATCATTTAGTACACTTTCCTAATTACTTTAAGTAATGTCTTAAGCATTTGTGTAAACTGTACTTAAAAGAAAAATGCCTACAACGTGTAGAATTTTAGATTGAAAGTATCAATAAGTAAGAAAGAAAGACTGTGTATATACAAACTGCCTCATTTGTGGTTAACCCTTTTATTAATAAAATGCTGTTCTTCAACGAGAACCGAATTCAATTTCGACAAATATGAAGAGAATTTGTAAATTATTTTGCACTCAATTATCCTTGCTAGGTGTGAATGGTAGCCTTGTTGTATAAATGAGAGACAAGTTTTTGTTAGACCATTCTTGTAGATACAAAATAAACGAACAAATTATAAATGAAAATCAATTTGAAATACTGAATAGTTAGAAAATACGCTTTAGAAATTTCCTACGTGCTGTGGATATTATTAACTGCCTTATAATTTCAGACAGGAGTCTCAAATTACTTTTTGAGATATATGTAACTATACAAGGTGTGGAAAATATCTGAAGAACTTGTGAAAGAAATTATAAAGACAGACAGACAGACAGACAAAGTTTATTTCAATCATTAAGGCTTAAAAGCGTATGTCATTACAAATACAAAGTTCAAGACATCAAACGGACAGAGGCATACATTATGAATATAGTAACACATTGTTGTCAGTATTTGAAACACCTGAACACTTGAGCATTTAAGTAGATTGACATGTGCTATAGTCCATAAAACAAACAAACACACAAACAAATATTCAAACAAAAAACAAACAAAACGACTACAAACATAAAGACTTACAAACAAACAAATGGGAGAAGGTCAGGAAAACACATATTTTAAATATATGTATATTCTATGAGTGATACGTCAGCTATTAATCGTATAAAAGTACAAAGACATTTGGACATTTGACATATAATGGTCAATTATGACAAACATTGTTATAATGTATTTGATACCACACACTGTGGCATTATTATTACTACCTATTTTGAATACATGAAGAATCACTTCAATCTTTATAGGCAAAAAGTTGATAAAATATAATAAAGAAATGGAAACATACAGTGTTTTGAAATCGACAGAACATTTCCTAGTTAGAATCCATTAAAAACAAGAAAAAAGACTTGACAATCATACAGAAGTCTAAAGTTAACTGCCTAATATAATAATTCATTTCAGAGTATGCTATCTTACATCCAACTCTTCGTAGATAACGCAACCATCTTCAAACATGTTCAGACTTACATATCCGAAAAATTGGTTTTAACGAATTGTATGAATAAATCAAACACTAAAATGATGTGATGTGCCACCATTAGTAAATGAATAAAACAGTGCTGACACATTATTTGCTTGGTCGAAACCACCATGGATTTATGTAATCTTCAAACTTAGGGGTCATGAACGAGAAAAAGATTAAAACAACATTGACACAGTGTTCTACATTGTTGCATGTGCTTTGGAAACGTCTTACTAGACTGTGCAACCATATGCCTTGGCTTCTTCCAAAAAGTATTTTACGATTACCAGCAGCAGTAATTCGATTTTCAGATCTTTGTTTTCTACTTTTTTATTGCAGTTCTCTCTTTACTATCTTAAAAAATTTAATACTAGCTGAAGGAAAGTGATGTTACAGATAAGGCTTAAGAATTTCTTAATTAATTACAATAAAAGGTGCTTTAGGGAATAAAGCGTCAGCGAATTATTGGCGCAACTCACACTTAGAAAAGATTCAGTTTGTTGCCCCGAGGTAAACACTGAAAAAAATACACAGTGGTATTTTACGGTCGGTCTGTAGGTATTTCTGTCAGTCGATCGGCCAGTCAGTCTGTCGGTGAATCTTTATCTAAAGAATGCTCTTAAACTATGAAATAGTTCTTTTCTTTCGTTAGTGAAATGATCAGATCGTTGGTATAAATGATGAGGTACTTATGTTCAGATCAATGATAAAAATGATGTCGTACTTGGACTTACGCAGATTTTCTGCTATCATGACCACAGATTTGGTTCTAAATTAGACACGTTACCAAGAAAACAATAGAAGAGGTAATCTCGCAGACACTTCTGGGAATAGGTTGGAATTCATGTCACGTTTTGAATAGATACCTTCTATAATTTTACAATATCTCTGGAGAATGTAACTAATTAAGACTCAGTCAGGAAGCTTGCAATAAATGTAAAATTTCCGGTAAGAAGTGAATGTGCCATACATATCACTCTGTGTTATTCGGCATAAACAATGGCCATTTGGATGGATTTAGAAAATCTAATTAGGAGGGAGGAATTACATAAACTTCAAGTAAAATCTTATACTTCAGCTTGCATTTAATTTTTCAACTACTGACACGCTGTTACTGATTATTTTTATCGCTTTCAATGACAACTGTATTTGTCAAAAAAACTTTTATGTTATCCACGCTTTAACTTTTTGTTTTTGCCTTAAGTAATGTCAATTCATGCTGCTGTTTCGTAACTTGTAGTAAAAGAATGTGGGCCCTTTTCGTAAGTATCTTAAATTATTTCACAAATTTTAATGCTCATATCAAATACCTACTGACCTACTTTTTGTTTTTGGAGCTATGGCAATGAAACTGCATTGGTCCATTTCTGTGATATGCATCATTACATTCATAAAAGTTACTTTCATCTTTCAACCCAGGTGAGCGCTTTAGGGCCATTGGCCCTCTTGTTTTCCGGAACATATTAAATTCTAATAGCATTAACAGTTAAATGAAATTCGAGGCTATCACTTGATTTGATATATACTATACAAATTGAAGGACATTTTATGAAGACAATCTCTCTGAAGATACATTTTAACTGACTTCAAATGTCAGTGATATCATCTCCGTGCTTTGGTGGTTTAATTCTTTTGCGCATTTTTCTAAATTACCATCTTAACATTAATGACAAAGTACAAAGTGAACGTGAATATGTGACAGCATTTAAATACATGTTTAGTTTAGCATATGCTTAAACAGTTATTTATTTTAAAACCATGCCGGATTAATTTAGAAATACGAAATGACCAAAAGTAGCCAGACGAGAAATCTGTAACATATAAATCAGATGAAACATTACTTTCTAACCTTGTCTGGCTCGTATCTCAGTATACATTACAAACAAATTTTAACATGCTCATTTTGAAATTTCAGTAAGTCAAAAGGTTTTAAATGAACGGAACACTAAAACATAAGAAATACAATAAAATATGTTTAAACAAAAACAGCCGCGTAAAAAAACATATTTAAGATAATTTGTAGATTCACAATGGAGATGTTCTTTATAAACTTAAACGAAACATGTGTTAAAATTCAGTCACGGGTCCACAACGAAAATTTAATAAAATCACATCATTTGAAAAAAAGAACTATAAAACGTTTCTTAGTACCTGTCTTTTAACAAAAGGTTGCCAAAACACTCTTACATTATTCTGTAACACAAACAAAGGAATAAATGTTAATTACTTTACAAGCAATTACTCTTAGAAAAAGAAAAAAAAGGATATTAGTTTGCTAACTTAAAGACTTATTTATTATCACAATGTAGGCACATTATTACCCGATTATTCGTAAACGTAATTATACTGTCACTTATTTACGTTAAATACATTCTGTTTTGTATTACTCAGTATCTATGGAAATTTGTATTAAAGGTACAAAAAGAAAATAATTAGTAACGAATCATAAGATTTTGTTTCCTTTTTTTACAGATATTGCCTAGTTACTGCTCTACTTACGGCGGGTTGTGCTTTGATGCAGAAACGAACAAACAATAATGCTGAATGTTTAAAATGTACCCTCTTTGTGACTATTTACAATTTTCAGCAGACTGACTCTCTGTCAGTTTTCAGCAAAAGGTAGTATAGAACGTTAGCTTAGTAAACTGTAAAAAGAAAAAAAAACAATGCCACTTTGAAAGCATTGGTTGAAGCAGTAACAAGAAAAGCATGAATTGACTTTCCCTGGATCAAAAGCAATTCAGTCGGCTAGGCAAATAACTACTTTGTGTCTCGGTCGCATTTACATTTGGGGAAAAAATGACGAACACAATATGAGTACAACCTTCTTGGTCGTAATATGATAAATGTTTCTGACCATTCACTCTTGTCTTGTGGACGACGATTATCACGACTATCGTCCATAATGCACAAAATCTGTATTTTATAATCGCAATTAGTCATATATGATATTAAATTACTTGGTGTTTTTATATAGGTGCTGATGCTTACTATTCAAATTTCTCACGAAGATAAACATTGTACCTGATATATTTGCGCTTAAATCTAGACGAACAATCAAAACGTATAGCATTTCAAAAAGCGAAGCGAAGGAGACAGACTGTGCAATATTTACAATGGGCAAACTTTTACAATGATATGTTTATTTTTCCTTATACAGAGTGCCATCCGAACGGGCCTTTTCAAATGGAATGGTACAGCAAGCTTTGTCAATAATATGTTTGCATTTTATTCTTCATTGTGGAATCTGAAAAGCCTTTTCTAAAGGAAGACAATGAACTGCAAATACACTTCAATATTATTCAAAGTGCAAATCTAGGGTGTAATGTTATCATTCTTTATTTCTAAAGAGCAAACATGATGACTGAACTATGATTCGAATATAGCCTAGGTTGTAGTTAAGCGTTCTATAATATTTTAGAACTTAGTTGTTAACCTTCATTAAGAAATAAATGGATGTCAGAAACGTAATTACCTGTCAAACAAATTGGATTGTTACAAGCGTTTGTGTGGCAGCTCAATTAAACAATCTCTAGAAGAAACGTACTGCATCCAGTCTTAGTAAATGTGTATTTGAAACCATTTATCTAATATTTAATCGTATTATAAGCAGTGCTACATGGTTATTTTATACGAACAAGTTACCTAACATATAATTTAGATATGCTACGAAAACAACATTTAGAAGCTAAATAAATACTATTTCCGTTACACATGTGTTTACTGATTGCTTAATCTGTATGACATTGTCTAGAAAATATTGCTTTGATGGCTATCTGCTTTGATTCATCTACTGTGTGCTCTTTCAGCCATGACTATTCCAATTTTCTTAACTTAATTCACATTGAAACTTAATTTAAAATGCTACTAGACCGATTTGTTGGTTTTGCTAGACACTCAAAACAAACCAAGATATACCATTAATGTCAACAGATCAGAATACGAGTAAATGATTAAAGATAGACAAATAAAATCACCACAAAGATAACACAAAAAATTAAAGTTGAAAATAACACAACATCGCAGTTAATGTAGTCCTAACACTAAAAATATTTGTCAAGATTTTAGGTCGTTTTCTCTTCTCCTAGTAACCTTGTTTAATATATAAAGATTTATGAAAATAGATGTTTAGACAAACATTAGTTAAGAAACTATGTTTGATGATTTATATGCTGAAAGCGGTAATTATTTCCAATTCCAGACGATAGAACATGATCTTAGCTATTAGCAGGAGACGCAAAACTACAGATAAAATTGAATATACTATTTCATTTAGCTTGTAATAGAACTTCTCTTTCCGTGTTCATCATTTCTAATATTTCCTGAGATCGTCAATGTCAGACAGGACGCAATATCTTCAGAGCTGTTATTGAATACATTCGTGCCATATATTATGCTCCATCACTTACAATTTACCCCACTGTTTTGAGC
The DNA here is from genome assembly GCA_012932295.1 of Cyclina sinensis. Lineage (NCBI taxonomy): Eukaryota > Metazoa > Mollusca > Bivalvia > Venerida > Veneridae > Cyclina > Cyclina sinensis. The sequence continues at coordinate 10,263,766 of JAAONU010000002.1, read as the reverse complement.
CTTACAATTTTTCTCTTTTATTTCCTTCTCCTTTAGCAAATATTTCTATCTCCAATTACATTTTCCTCATTAATATGCCTTTGTTGGTTCCTAGCATCAAACTTTATTGCTGTCAAAGCATATTTTATTTATTCTAAACATAAAACGACTGAACACAATTTTTTAGATTGTTTCCCACTAATCATAGAATAAGGAGCACAGCTTCATAAGCCTATGCCACCTGTAAAAATATCTTCACACACAAAAATAGAAAAGAAAAAAAAATCCGTTTCAACCTTCATAATGTGCGACTTCAAGCTTCAATTTCACAAACAATTATTATAACACACTTAAACGCCGTGAGCATCAATGTGCAAGCTTCACGGTGTTGGTAATAAAATAAGACTTTTGTATTTGGTGATGCTCTGTTGTGTGTTACGTTTTGGCATGCTCATTCCAGATAATTGGTGCCTGTTAACTTTTCTCCAAACTTTTATCTAAACTATTATCAATTGTCAAAATGTCAGTAAACACAATAAGACTGTCTATCAATCAGTTCCGAATGACTCGCAAAAATCGTAAATAAATTAATATAAGTGAGCGTTGGCATCAAAGCTCTTTCTTTGTCACTTTCGATTTTAAATTGTACAATCATTTCAGAAACGAAACTATTCATTTTAATGTATTATGTTAAAACAGTGGATTTTATACTTGATTTTATAAACTTCTTCAAATATAATTTAATTTTATAGAGTAAATGTGACTAAAACAGAACATGTGCATATGCATATATACACAAATAAAAAGGACATATCCTTACCTTAAATTGCTGTTCAAAAAGGTAAGTAGTAAATGTTTCTACGAAAGCAGCTGTTACCAAATATTGGCAGTGTTAAATACACTCCATCTCAGGTTAGAGCGACTGACTCACAGATGGGTCGACTATGCATAAAAAAGAAAATATTTATATATGTAAACATTCTGGTTGTAGTTGTAAAAAACATATCCTGATTTTACTTTTAGTAATAATGATAAATTGAACTTGCTTTTTACGGATAGTAGTCTGATGAGAAATTTAGCCAAAACCTGTTTCTTAATTCTTCAGAGAAGACAATTTTACATGTGTAAATAATTATCAAGTTGTTACTAATCTTTTATATTGGGTTCTATATAGTACCTTAAATGGTATATAATTTCTGTTAATGTGTACTTGCACTCTCTGGCTCTGTGGTCTATTTTTATTAGTTTACAGCAATATTTTCACTTTCAGATTGAGCAAAAACATTTTAGATTTGTATGGAAAAAAAAATATCTCCCATGTTTTACATGTACATGTGTGATTTTAGCTATCTAAAATTGCTCTAGAGTATCACATTATTCAATAATTTGATGGCAGTGCAGTTCATTTTTTCATTACTATAATCATTTTTGCCAATCTTAGTTTTTTTGAATCTGAATATAGAACACAAGTGAGACTATAAAACCAAATAAATAAATAGTTAAATTATAAAACGCATGTAGATCTGATCTGATGTAATATATGATTTTCCAAAACCATTTCTTAAAGAATACTCACTAGTGTTTATTTTCTTCCTCTGATTTTTATTTAGCATTTCCATTTTACTGCAGTTTTTAGGCTTATTATAAATAAGTCTAGATTAATTCCAGCCTCTCAGTCTTTATGTTCTTTATATTAATTTTATTTTTAACTTAGTAATTGAATGGAGAAATTTTAGTTGTGTACATGTAATTTATGTCTCATATAATTCTGTACAGAATGGTCTTGCATGCTCTTATCTATTGTAATAATTGTGATATAAGTATTTTATGTAAATGCAAGAATGAGACTATAATAAAGATTTATATATATCTAAACTAAGTTACAGTCTCAGGTTTCTGTTACAGAAACACATCATAATATAAAGTTTTTCACACTTTTATCGTTAGTCACTGGATAGGTACTTTGTTTATATAATTAATTATGAAATGTGTGAATAATAATCCACAGTGGATCAGTAGCCTAGGTCGCTACTCTATATTTTCTGACCTGAAGTGACATGGGTTAGAATCCTGTTAAAATCAAGTTCTTTTTCTTCAGTTTTCATGATGTATAGAAACATGAATTTTGTTTTGTCATAGTATATTAACTCCTCTTTAATTTGCAAAGAAAAAAGCTAAATTCTGTGAGTCAGTCGCTTTAAGTGAAGTGTAGAGGCTCTACCTGGTCAACTTCATAAAGCCAAGATGTCTTTTGATAGTCTGTAAATAAGCTAATGACCTTTGGAAGCATTATCAAGAAACAACGCAATGACACTAAACAATCGTAGAAACTGAGCAACATAACAAATAACTGATCTTTTTCGCAAAATGCGCGGCATTGCTTTCCTTCCAGTGAGTCTGGTAAATCTTAGTTTTATAATCAGAGCGTATAGATAAAAAACAAGAAATGTGTCACAGACACGAATGCCCCAGAAACATGGCACTGGTCACAGTCATGGTAGCTTACTGATAAGGAAGTTATGGTCAATGTTTAAGTTTTTTGACAATTGGATCTTCAAGGTGAAGATCAATCAGAGGTCAAGTTCAAACAGATATAGGTCAGTGGGAAGGTGTTGTCCGAAAGAGTGTTGCGTCCAAGTATGAAGTGAATCAACTTACTTATGAGGAAGTTATGGCCAAAGTTAAACTTTTCGGACGGAATGACGGACATAGTTCAAAAACTATATGCGTCCCAGCAGGGGCACAAAAATAAAGTATTTTCACATCCATTTTATACCCTAAAGCTCTTTTTACACTGCATAGTTGCAACATGTTAGCTGGGATCAGATATAAAGCATCCGAGTATTATTTATGTTCTTCTACATTCCTGCAAACTGGGAGGCCTCTTTGGAGTTTTAGAATATTACTATTTTTTATGAACAACTGGATGTTTAGGCAAATAACGCTCATTGTCTTTATTTATATAAAACTTTGATTGCATGTAATGCAAAAAATAATCGAAGAAAGCTTTAAAGAATAAAGAAAAGATGCATGATATATTCAAGTTAAAATGATTACATTTTAGAAACATGATTATCTTACGCTTGTTTTAAAACAAAAATGGTAAAGCGAATAATTTTTGTTTTCACAAACGTAATTCTTTTTTAGGAAAATATACTGAGTAAGACATCATATTTTGCAATCAGCTTACTTTTACATCATCTTGCTCAACAGTGAAAACTTAACTTATTTTCATTAAAGTATTAAAATTTCGCAAGAATAAAATGTTCATGTATATATATACACCTCAAAAATATAGAAACATTATGACTTTGATTGAGTAAGAGACTCTCAACTAAGTAGCAAACACAATTATGGAAATGTTCAGTAATTTAAACAAGTTTCAAACTTAATATTAAAATTCATTAAAATTCATATTTCTGGTAAACAGAAGCCTGGCTGACCATTTTGGTACAGACAATGTGAAGCAGTTCTTATATTATATAGCAAACACAAAAAAAAACAAAAAAATGAAAAAGGGAGATTATTCAAAATATAAATGAGCTCCAGTTATGGTTCTTGTGCCATGCACTCGGCCTCATCACCAACAATCTATATTCCAAGATTGAAGCAAATCCCATGTATACTTCGTGAGAAAATGGCCGAACAAGGAAAACTAAAAAGGGGAGATTATTCAAAATGTAAGTGAGCTTGAGTTATGGTTCTTGTGCAGTGCACTCCGCATCATCACCAACAACCTATAATTTAAGTTTGAAGCCACTCCCACGTTTACTTTGTGAGAAAATAGCCAAACAAGGAAAACTGAAAAGGGTAGACTATTCAAAATGTGAGCTGAAGTTATGATTCCTGTGCACTGCACTTTACCTCATCGCCAACGAGCTATATTCAAAGTTTGAAGTCAATGTCTTATATACTTTTGGAGTTATGTTCCGGACAAAACGTGGTCTGACTGACGGACGGACGATTCGATTACTATATGCCTCCCTTCGGGGGCACAAAAATAAAGTAAAGGAGTCATAGCTTACTAAGAGTTCATTCAATTTTGTCATGCCGTATATGACTATGGACGGTACCTGGTAATTTTGTGAAGTCTAATTGAAATCATAACACATGCAACTGAGATGCCGATAACCAACAGACAGACTTGACATTAATTAACTACAAAGATTCTTTTATCAAACAAAATGAGTACTCATAAAGAGGTATAATTAATTTGACGTTAGTCCAAATTATCACTCATACAATCTAAAACTAGTTGCAAATAGTGTCCAGTTTCTATTGTTTGACAACATATCTTGGCACGATATTTCTGTAGTCTTCCGACAGAAATACATAAAGAATATCCCCTTATATTGGACCCTGACGATTGATAAGGAAACCTTACAATTGCTCTGTTTGTAAATGAAATTCTCTTATCAAATTGTTAAGAACTAATAGCAGCCTTGCCTTAGAAATTCTAGTCAAAGCTTTTTCCTTTGGTGTTTCTCTTAACCGAATTATTGTAAAATTTGAAGAATAATACAAGACAAAACAGTAAAGATTAGAAGAGAAAATTACATTGTCAACAGCACGAAACAACTGCTACAAGATTTCATGGCAAACAAGATCTTATTATAAAAAAGTGTCTACAATATTAGTTAAGCCTTTAGCAGTCTGTGGATAATACGACGGTAGCTCTGTGACAGAAACAGAATGTGATGGAATACATTCTGACCGGAAGCGAATCCAACCTTTGTCTAAATAGACGAGTACGTACTGCAGAGGATAGACAGCTAATATTACTGCGGGGGGTTGGTGACCAAACCTTTCGATTTACATGTTCTTATACAAATTTTTAGAATAAGTGGATAATTTTAGATCATTTTTAGATCATACAACAAGCATGCATAGTCGTTAAACAAAACAACTACTCTTTTCTTCTTATATATATGAAATTTGTATCACACAACTTTGAGGCGCTGATTCATTTAATGTCATAGATACCAAAAATAAATGTATAATGAGTGAACATCACTACGTTACAACAGTTCACGACATGTTACTATCTTTAGAGAAGTGACTGTATGTCAAACAGACGAGGAGGCGAAAGAATGGGCAGATCTTTAATTCAATAATTTGTTCTGACCATTTTGCTTAATGTCACAGGATGATAACAATTCTAACATCCGATGCTAATGCAAGAAATATGTTTGTTATAACTGCATTCAGATCTTTCTCGTATATTTAAATTCAAGCCCTAAAGTGCAAGTTTGGCCATATAGTCACTGTTCGTGTATTCCTTTGCTCTTTTTGAAGAGCTTCAATTGTAAATATTAAAAAGAAAACAAATCACTTTTCACTAAGAAGAACAAATTTCATTAATCACTAACGGACTAAATAAGAGAAAAATAGTCTGCCATAGAGTAAAGTTGAATATGGTAAAATCTTTCATGACTGACCCTTTTATAAATTATATTTACAACTAACTGAAAGGTATACTTTCATTTATGTCCTTTCAGGCGAAAAGATATTCCGAATTACTTCAAATTTACACGATTTCTGAGAATTCACTGAATCTTGACTGTTGTGCATCTTAGTCTCTTAGTCATTTCAAACACTGATTACGTTAGGGTCTGGCTTAAATGTATTCACATTTTAAATAATTCTACCTAAAAAGCTTAAACAAGTGAAGTTGTTTTAGTGCATGTTAGATTAATGCTTTGCTGACTGAACCATTTTTTCAGAAATTTACCTTCAAAACTAGATGTTTAGTACAAAAATGCATGCTCCGCCTGTGCATCATTGAAACTGGGGCAAAGAAGAGATGACAGAAACCGGCTAGCGGGAGGAAGTGAATTGTGAACTGGAGAATAGGAATGAGTGTGTTGGAAAAAGGCCGTGGTATAACACGAAGTACTATTGTTGCAGAAGAAGAGATATAACAAAACCTATTTAGAAAAAGCTTATATTATAGAAAACTGTGCACATAGTTATTTCCCAAAACACTTCTTGCGGCAGAAAACATGGCAGAAACAATGCCAAATCTTATAATGTTGGGGATCATCCTATCTGTTTTGAAGCCAAAAGGCCAAAACGTGCTCCACTTTTTAAGCACGAGAAGATATTTTTACAAGTCAAGGTTACTCAAAACGTATGCACATTACTGACTGAAAGGAATTTCAAATTTAAGTGTAAGTGACCTTGACCTTTGTCGAAATGACGTCAACAGAGAAAGTATAATAGACTACATGAAGTTTGAAGCTTCCATGTCAAAAGGTACTCTACTTATCAAATGGAAACAAAGTGTGACAGATGAACAACTGACACTGCAAAAACAAAGAGTTCAACAGTTTGGCTGAAATTGCACTCGATGTATATTGATCGGAGAATGTTTTTACATTTAAGTCAAGGTGACCTTGGCCTTTGACCTGTAGATTCTGTAACTCAATGACAATCATCTTATGAAGTTTGAAGACACTAGGTCAAATTGAACTCTAATTATTGATCATAATCCAATTTTATATATAAGGTCACCTTGACCTCCAAACACTGACCCCAAATCAATAGCCTTCTTTAACTCAACAAGGACAATCATATTATTAAGTTTGAAGCCACTAAGTCAAAGAGAACTCTAGTAATTGAGCGGAACCCATTTCCGTATTTAAGCCACTGTGACCTTGACCTTTGATCAGCTGACCACAAAAACAGTAGGTTTCTTCTATTCAACAAGGAAAATCATCCTATGACGTATGAAGACACTTGGTCAAAAAGAACTCAATTTATTGAGCAGAACCCATTTTCAAGTTAAAGATCACTGTGACCTTGAACTTTGACCGACTGACCCCAAAAATCAACAGTTTTCTTTCACTTATTAAGGGCAATCATTATATGAATTTTCAAAACTCTTTGCCAAATGGCATTCTTCTTACTGAGCGTAAACCAATTTTTTATATATAAGGTCACTGTGACCTAGACCTTTGACAGGCTGACCCCCCAATCAATAGACTATTGTAACTCAAAAAGGAAAATCATCCTATGAACTTTGAAGACACTTGATTAAATAGAACTTTAGTTATTAAGTGGAAACCATTATCACATTTTAGGTCACTGTGGCCTTGACTTTTGACCTAAATACCCCCAAAACAAAAAGCTTCTGTAACTCGATAATTGCAATCAGCCTACAAAGTTTGAAGTAATTTGTCTGGGTCATGACCTGTGCACTATTTAGGAAGTGTGTATATGTTCATGCCACTGCTGTTTGTATAAATGGAGAAATATCCAACTTGCCGAAACAGGTTAACCGGACGGACGTACGGACGGCAGTTCAATCACTAGATGCCAGGGGCATAAAAAGGTAGCCACAGTTATGTTCCTTGTCATAGTCATGACCTGTGCACTGTTAAAAAAGTATGTAAACGTTCAATGCCACTGCTATTTGTAGGAATCGAGAAATATCCAACTTGCCGAAACAGTTTAACCATTTTACTAAGTACAAAACGGGTAGATAATCCAAGAAAAAAGGGAGCCACAGTTATGTTTCTTGTCAGGGTCATGACCTGTGCACTGTTAAATTAGTGTGTAAACTTTCTTGTCACTGCTGTTTGTAGAAATTGAGAAATATCCAACTTGCCGAAACAGGTTAACCATTTCTCTAAGTACAAAAGTGGGAGTTTACCCAAGAAATAAGGTAGCCACAGATATGTAACTTGGCAGGATCATGACCTGTGCACTTTCATGCCACTGCTATTTGTACAAATTGTGAAATATCTAACTTGCCGAAACAGGTTAACAATTTCTTTAAGTACAAAATGGGCAGATTAGACAAGACATATGGTAGCCACAGTTATTTAACGTGTCATGACATGTGCACTGTTAAGTAAATGTGTAAACTTTCATGCCACTGCTCTTGGAAGTAATTGAGAAATATCCAACTTGCTGAAACAGGTTAACCGGACGGACACGCAGTTCAATCGCTAGATGCCGGGGCATAAAAAGACTGCGTTTTCTTCTGATAAATGTCAAATGAAAGAAGGTTAGAAATAAACCGGTGATTTATCTCTGAATACGCATTAAATTGTCTCGTGAATAGGCCACAGGCTTCTAATTTGTCTAAAAATCTTTAATGAAACTGATAAAAAATCTTTCATGACATGCAGTTTTATAAACAAACATACTTAAACAGTCACTAGAGTTTTCACAGTTATCACTGTTATCGACAGCTGTAGAAAAGATAACAGCTAGTAACCAAAGAAACTAGAACAGTTATCATTTCAAACAATATCTCTTTTGCTCTTCTCTAATCGCAATATTTCTTTGTAAAGAGACCAGGCCATGACCCCACATCTATTGCTGACGAGGTACATCTAGCGACCTTTACCCAGTTCAATAAATGTATTTAAGAAAATTATATTTTGTGAACGTAGATAGAAATATTTCTTCAGTGGTAAACACGACTTCGTGAGACAATCGATCCAAAAAAGTACTCACAGAAACAAGTTTGCAATACAAGATATATGTGACCTTTCTTTCTGGCACACTTATCCTTTTTTGAATTGATCACCGACTGTAATTTTGTTTCAGTATCAGTGTCAGAATGAAATTGACTATGAGATGCCGGCATAAATAATGCATTACAATTTACAGTTCTTCAACATAAAATGATTTTGGCAAACATTACAATCACCGTTTATTACAGGAAACTCGAGATATACTAAGCAATAATTTTAGTTAAACATTAATGCCATAAATCAGTTCTACCGATCTTCCAAAGATAAAATTAAATATACGAACTTGTTTCTTTTTTTTTTTTCAATCATTTAAGAAGGAAAAGGTATTCCACAGTTTTGTCTTGACAGTTCAACAAACGTTTATAACTTTCGAAAAAAAAATTATCTCGAAATCTTAACATTGCTTAACTTCTTGTTTCAGATAAGAAAATATGTAGTATATGTGTTCTGGTTATGCAAATAAAGCTTAAATCATTTTCTTATGCTAATGTTTTTTGATTGTTGAAATTGTTGAACATGCCTTGAAAATGTTTTGATTATTATCTTGTCTGCGTCGACCAGTGGGGTCTGTCGAGAAGAAACCATACATCTTTATGCTGTTGCCAAGTTTCAAAAAGTTAATGTAAACATGACAGATCAATATTCCTTGTTTCTTTTCAACTAACAGAGTTCTCTCATATCGTCAACTCACACAGTTTTCTCATTTTGTCTGTTACGCGTACATGTGAGTAAAATATGTTGCAAGACTTCATAGTAGAATAAATTGTGAATAAGATGGGTGTAAGTAGCATGTCACTTAAGATTTCAGCATTGCTAAATTTCAATGTTATGTTCATAATTGCCATACGGTACTGGGAAACAATTTTGTATAAGTACCCGGATATCTGAGTTAGCGTCTGCCTAAGAATTAAGTTATAATCAGAAAATCGGATATACATTAATTTGTACCTTCTGGATAAAACTGAACCTATCAAAATTCACAATAAATGTTTTTTTTTTAAAATGGAAAGTATCAAAATCTATAAAACCCCAGTTAAAGAGCTGAGATTTCATTTCAGTTCATAATATATGTTAATAAATAAGTGATTTGATATTGGCCCTGTTATTTGTCCTCGGGTCAGTCGTATTGGCCCTCGGCCTACGGCCTCAAATCACTTATTTATTGACAATTTTATTAAATAACAACAAATACTTATACTTAATTATGCGCAATTCTCTCGACATATCCCCTGATCTTCGCCAGACGACATTTGTAATTGATCATAGTCAGAAAATGCTTGTTTGTGTTTATGTAAAATCAACACGTTGTAAACTTAAAATATTGTCATGCCGTGAATGTTTGAAATTACATTAATTTATGCAACTTGTCGGCGTCCACAGATAGAACAAAATGGCTGCCATTTTCAGAAGCTTTTTGCTGAAATCTATATCAATTTTGGCCCTGCATTATTAGCCAATCAAATTACTTCAAATGCGGGCTTTATATCTATATCACTTTTCGGCCCGCGGCCGAAAAGTGATATAGATATTGGCACTGTTATAAAGCAGGCCGTCGTGTTATTGAACGTGGCAGGTGCCTTTTTATAGGACTAATAACTTTTAGTTATTTAATAATGTTAGTTATTGATAAAAGATGCTAAGAAAATATTAGAATTAAAAAATACTGATTTAATGCCATTTGAATAATTATGTTGAATTAATAAAGAATAAATGAAACAAAAAACATAATCGGTGAAACTTTGATTATATTTCTTCCGCTTTCCTTGTCAGATAACTCTATATCTCTTTCAAAAGCCAGACAAGGGTGCAGTATCTGCAGCTGTGTCCTCAAATAATAACACATCGTCTTCTGTGCCTAAATGGATACGATTTGTAAGCTACGAGCACTGTCAGTTTTGGTATTTATTTAAACATTTTAGAAATATTCATCCGAGCCGTAGATATGTAAAAAAAAAGTATTTTTCATAACCATATATGCATAACCTGCTTTCGCAAAACTATTCCATAGCAGCGCAGCAATAACCTTAATTATTTTTATAATTAGTTATAATTACATTCCTGCTTTTGCCAATGGTAAATTATTTAATCAAGACATTCCTGCAATGAAAGGAAGCTAATATCTCAGGTATTCCCATTGTATTCTTAATGGATTTGGAAGAAAAATTATCCTGGAAGAAAACCTTGAAGAAATAGTTCTGCAAAACAAAAACAAAAACTTCATATTTTTAACATTTTTAATGTTTTACTAGAAATAAAGATGAAAAACATCAAAGATGATTTCTGTACCATAATAACATGTCAATCGAAGTTACTAAGCTATCCAATCTTAACTTTCTTCTTCTGTGAAATTTGTAACTGAACGCTATAGAATCGCTTTATTTAGAATTTTGGCAATGAATGCAAAAAAAAATAAATAAATAAAAAGATAAAAAAAAATGAATGCACAAAAGATATAAAACACATGCGAGAAAATAATAATGATTTTAACCCTTTCACACAAAAATTTGGCAAGAATAGAACGTCTAGTTTGACAGTTGTGATACTCTGAGTGATGAGTTAGTTGAAGACGAATGAGGAAAATTACCCCTGATAACAAAAAGATCAAGTTTTCATGCTTAGAACTCCTTATCCCTCAGACTGACTTTGATTATTTACCTTTCTACAATTTTAGGACCTTTATTAGCCTTATCTAAGACGTGATCGATTTATTCATGAAACGTTACAATAGTTCTGTTTATAAACGAATTTCTCTTATCAAATTGTTAAAATCCAATTACTGTAATGCTCTTTACGCCACAGTCGACAACCGTTCTGTAAGAGTTTTGTTAAGTCGTAAAAATATAAAAGAGAAGCTTTGAAATAAGAAGAAAATTGAAACAACGTAGAAAGGAAACGCTTAAAGGATAACGTGGCTTGTATCGAAGTGTAGTATCCTATAGATAAAATATCTCCTGTATTGCCTGTCTGCATCACTTAAGCAAACGGCTGTCTAGATTCTAAAGAGCAGAAGGTGTCCGAATGCATCGCAAAATTTGAATTATTATGTCTGAAACGACTAAAGAATTTTCACTGGAAAGCACGAATGACTGTAAATGCTTTGAGGGATATGTACTAGGTAGTTTTGTGCATTCTTAGACATACCGATAGAAGAATCGTTTATATCATTTTGTATGATAATACAAATGATTCAAAATAACAGTATTCAATGCATTTGTTTCGACAAATTTTCTGGCACCATTATATGGTAAACATAAAAAAGAAATTATATTCTTAGAATTACTGAGAGAGAACAAAGCATATTCACAAATTTCTTATCAGAAACATATAAAATTGAAATAACATTAATAAACTGATAAGACATTTATGTATCAATTGAAAACACCTTCTGTGAGAGTGCAGCTCTTCATTTAACTTTCTTTATTTTTTTTTATTTTTTTTTTTATTACTGTTTTTGTATATTGTTGTCTTTTTTTCAAAGAAATGTAACTGCCTACTATAATAACACTCGCAAAAGGAACCAGTGGAGAAGTATGTTTTTATAACATTTGGCTTTTGTTGACTGTACATGGTCACGAAAGAAGAATATGGGCACAGTGGAGAAAGTACGATCCACGGACAAAGACACGCCAAGGTAATATGGCATGTTGTTAGCTAATATGAAAGCATGTGACGTTGGCGAACACATGACGTCAACGGCGTTGGGCGTCAGAAGCTGACTTATTTTAACGTTAAAAATTAACATTATATGTTATTTGGGTTTTTGAGTGATATATGTGGATATATTACCTGCCAAGATTTTATATCACCCGAGCCGTTAGGCGAGGGTGATATTTATCTTGGCAGGTAATATATCCACATATATCACTCAAAAACCCAAATAATAATTTTATTACCCTTCCCCTGCCGAGTAAGACGATTTAAAAAATCATTGCTGTTTCAAATGAAACGTCGAAATAAGATTCCCTGTAGGGTACCCCTTCACCGCAAAATGACGTCACAGGATAATTTGTGCTGGCGAAATGCGGTATTTTCCCAGAAGTGATAATTATGTTGTTTTGAATATTGATTTTATATCTTTAATGAAAGCCATAAATTTGGGTTAGTATATCCGCGCATTCATTACAGACTATTTTCATTTTTTTTTTATTTTTATTTCAATAGTTCGTCTGTAGATCTACATGAAGTTTTTGCTTTTGTACCTAACGAATGTAAACAAGAGAAAAGGAGTAGTCTGTTGAAGACACTTTTTTGTTATAAATATCAAGTTTTGGCGAGGTCATATTTGTTTCAAATACTGATGAGAATATTTATCACTTTTCTATTTTGGTAAATATATTTTTTTTAACAATTAAAAAGTGTTTGTATATCTGAATTTACACTTTACAAAATCGAACCGTACGCGCATCGTCACAACGCATGTTGTTTACAACGTTTACAACATGGGGTACCAAAAGGGGAAATTTAATGTGTATATTACCTGTCTGGCTCGGTAATATCAATTTCTTTCGGCGGATCAATAGCCAATCAAAAAAGGGGAAAAAATCTGGAAGGGTAATAATACGTTTTAGGTCATAAAAACACATTTATAAATAGTTTATAAAAAATCTGCAATTGTTTCAGTATATAAATAAAATATGACACTTTTGCTGTCCAAAGCTATAAAAACAAACAATGATTCTGATCAGATGTTAGGTGGCTTCAAATTTTATTTTATTCCATCTTAATAAACCATGTTGGAATAAATGTCATATTAATTATTCAAAATAATCCATTAGACCTGTTTACATTTTGTTGACTATGATACTTATCAAATTTCACGTGATATAATTAATGATATGTCTGCACAGGTTAAATAAAGAGGAATTTAAAACCTGTCATCGACAGTACATATGCTGCCATCGTGTCAACAGGTGAAAAGAAGTTATATAAAAAAGCAATAAAATCTATTATGTTACCTCCACGGAAGAAAAAGGGGAAGACAAAACATGATTTATAATCTATGAAATAAAAGTAATTTGACAAGCTGGTGAATATTCTTGCAAGGTTTTATACTAATAGATATATGCTAACACCTGTATTCCTATTCTACCTCAGACGAGTAAATAAAACCTTATTTACATAAGACTTGTCAGTCAATTCAATAATTCTAATTCTTCCTTGTGGAGACAGATATGTTCTCCTACCGAATGTAAGATTTCCCTTATGGTCAGACACGCGACCAGTAACTAAAATCATTAACTACTTGTCTTTTTCTGTCGTGTCCTATCAAATGTTACTGTCTCGCCATATGTATTTCCTTATGTCAATTCTTTCGGCTTTTCACGAATTTGGAATATATACCAACACAATTTTAAGATTTAGAAGAATTGCCACCGTGTCAAAAAATGTTCAAAGAATTGCACATTTACAAATTAAATAGAGCGTACAATTCTTAAAGACATTTTACTCACATGGCAAGAACTTTTTATATAAACTTGTTTTTTCCAGAGACTTGCTGATTTTTTGATATCTTCAAAATTCTCCTTACCTCTGACAAATATAAAAAGAACAAAAAAAACTAACCCCTTACTCTCCAAATTGTTTCAGTAATGTACAACTTGAATATTTCTGCGAAATAGTTAATGACATGTAATATAAGTTTGTTTTTATGAGTTTGTTTTATGTTTTTTGTTTGTTTGTTTATTTTTTTATATAACGACTGTGTTATTCAGGCAAACCATGTTTAATCATCGAATGTTCTTGAAACAAAGTCTCTATGTGGCATTGATGATATAAAGGTACATTAACAAGATTAAGACTGCAAAATATAAGTATTAATTGGTATGTACCATTACTTTTTTTTTAACAAACACTGGCCACAAAGCTAAGCTGCACAATTGAAAGCATAAAAGGCAAAGATGATATCTTAACGCAGTGAATGCACCGTCGTTAACTGTAACAAGTTGACCTAAATCCAGTGTCAGTAACCTTACTGGGTGAAGATATTCAGTGTTACACAAAATACAGAGATTGCACCTTTAGATGAGATTTAAATGAAATATTCTTTCAAGCCACTGACTGTTTCCAGTGTAATTACCGAAAGAAATTATTTTCATATCGGAAACCCTACGATCTCTTCAAAGATATTTTTTACACTTTTCGACAGAAATAGCACTTTTAATCGTCTTATCTGAGGAGTGAATGATTTATTAATGAAACCTTACTATTTTTAAGATTATAACAGAACATTTTTTGTCGAATTGTTTACCACAAATTATAGCTTTGTCTGAAACAACTGAAATCAACGCATTTCATGCAGCTCTTTCCAAACAAATAAAGGCTAGACATTCAGGAAAGATTTAATTGCAAGAAAGTTGAGATGCAACATGGAGAAATAATTATTGTGAGCATCACAGGCTGATATAGTTTGAAAAAGCTGTAATCAACGCATTCGTACAGTATTTTACAAAAACTACACAGTCAGGACAGACGTAGAAGCTAGAAAGCTAAAATGCAACGAGCGGACATTTTTTTTTATATGCTCTATATCGAAGTAAAAGTATTATAAAACAACCTTTTTAGCTGCTTTATATTTCTGTGTCATATAACAATATATATAACAATATATATTTGTATGTCTTATTTCTTTCCTGAAACAGTCTGATAAACGAAGTATCAAAGGGTTACCCATTGTCAGGCTTAAAACAGTACTTTTCAATTAAAACTCGATATTGTTCCAAGCTCTATTTCTTCTCATGTCGATATAAAACAAGTAAATTTGTGAGCTAATGCTCACTAGAGATACCCCCGCTATCAGAAATTTGACTTTCATAATGTAATTTGCATTTGTCATATGTATAAAGAGTGTCAAATTTTTCCGAGTATTTACCTGAATTTAATACAACTTCATCCAAGGCACAGCTAGATGGATATGAAAATGGTCAGAATAATGAACAGGTATTACATCTGTGATTTCTGATTCATCGAAGTCTTTATTCACAAAAACACGATCAAGTGAACCTCCTTTCCTGTGTGTTGGTAACTTCTAAGTATTTGGTAAACAGGAAGTAGATGAGCAAGGAGCATATAATCGCTTTACACCATATGAGAATACAGGATAAAGCAATATGCAAAATATCAGGCTGCTGCATCTTATAGTTGCTGAGAAAACTGTGACGGAAATTGTGAATGTATGTCAACTATGTGTAAAAATCTAAGTATTCGGTAAACAGGAAGTAGATGAGCAAGGAGCATTAAATCGCTTTACACCATATGGGACTATAGGATAAAGAAATATGCAAAATATCAGGCTGCTGCATCTTATAGTTGCTGAGAAAACTGTGACGGAAATTGTGAATGTATGTCAACTATGTGTAAAAGTCTAAGTATTCGGTAAACAGGAAGTAGATGAGCAAGGAGCATTAAATTGCTTTACACCATATGGGACAATAGGATAAAGCAATATGCAAAATATCAGGCTGCTGCATCTTATAGTTGCTGAGAAAACTGTGACGGAAATTGTGAATGTGTAAAAATCTAAGTATTCGGTAAACAGGAAGTAGATGAGCAAGGAGCATAAACTCGCTTTACACCATATGGGACTATAGGATAAAGCAATATGCAAAATATCAGGCGGCTGCATGCTCTAGTTGCTTAGAAAAGTGCGACGGAAAATAAAGATGTCGTTTGGTTGATGTAATGCACCTATATAGTGACAAAATCTAAAAATATTCGGTAAACAGGAAGTAGATGAGCAAGGAGCATAAAATCGCTTTACACCATATGGGACGATAGGGTATAGCAATATGTGAAGTATCAGGCTTCTGCTTGTTATAGTTGCTTAGAAAACTGCAACGGAAATTTGTTACGGACGGACGGACGGACACACGGACAAGGGTAAAACAGTATACCCCCCACTTCTTCGAAGCGGGGGTATAATAATTTTTAACCTACTCTGCAATAATAAAGTACTTTAAAGAAAGCTTTGCGATTTAAGTTATACCATATAATCGTCTATGGCACTTTTCCAGTGTAGCAAACTTTTTTACGTCTCTTTTTCATTTGTACAACTATACTTTTTCTATTGACATGAATAATGTGTATATGTAACACTGACGTTAATAATTGACATATAACATTGAAGACTTATAAACAAGATTAGAAATTTCGTAATTTCTTTATGTGTCATAATAAAATATTCTAAGTTTTAAATACGGACAGGGAATTATCACCGTTTGACGTATACAAGTTTCAGCAAGTTTTCTGGTATGTTTTGAATGCATTAACAATGGTGTCTTAAATTTTCAGCAAACCACCTCGTGAACAATACAGGTCAGTGATTATCATGAATACGTTATAAGCCCTGTAGTTACGAAAACAGCATGTATTGACTGAAATACAATTCGATGATGGATAAAATTAGACATACACTTTGAAAAAAACTCCTCTCAGTATACACTTTGATCTAAACGCAAAGATATACGTTAAATATTATATCCGCCACATTTCCCTCCAAAAACATTAACGGACAAATATCTTATCATGTTAGCATGACAAGCACTCACTGACAGGCTAGTGAAATTTAAAAAAAGATAACTTATGGACAGTCAAAAGTTCGAGGTATACGATATTGTAATATAGGTCCACTATCTTAATGTGTTGTGAAAACATATAAGGATAATGTAATTATGAGACTTTGTAGAAGAAAATGACATTTTTCTGAAACTTATAAATACGCATCTTTTCACCAAATTTCACCAAATTTGTTGATGTAAATGCACTGACTAGAATGTTTATAAATTAAGAGCTCAGAAATGCTTCACAGCACATTTGTAGGGGGGAAATGTTAAACAGATGTACTTTTACAATGCAGTTGCATATTTTTATTTAGTAATGTTAAGTCCAATGTGAAAATGCTAGACATAATCCTGATAATATATGTCATTACAACATTAAATCTTGAGAGCTGACAAAACTATACCACTTAACTTGTTGGGTTTTATTTGCAAAAAGAGTTTGGTATAAACAAGCAAAAATAAAACAATAGAAAAGGTGAATGACTTATCATCTTTTAACACAATACACAAACAAATCAACTGATCATTTCAAGAATCAACGTGACAAAAAAGACATGTCAGTCTTAAATTAATTCATGTTTTATTCAAAAACAAAATTGCAAAATCAACCACCGCAAAACAAAACTGCTGAACGCAAAACAATGTCTACTTCATCATTGCAAGTGTTATGGCAGCAAAGAATTTATCGCTATTTTTGCTTTATCGATGACGTCGTTTCTATGGAACCCAAAACAAGTTCGCCCTTAACCGACACATTATAATTCAAAATTGAAACACGCCTAGTACGCCAAGCACATAGAGTGTTACGAATATGCTAAGTGTAGATTAAAAAAAGACAAATTAACGAGGTTTTCTTTCCAAAACTGTTTCCTGATATTATATTGGTCTGTCTGTCGCTCTTTGTAAAGATTGAACAATGCTGATGATGTCTGAAGTTAGGAACTATAATTTCGCTGCACGCAATTAGTTACTTTATATTTCAATATACTCATGAAAATCATGGGGATAATAGATAGCTTTCTTTTATTTTTTGATTCACTTTCTGATGAGCAAAAGCTAAGCGGTACCGATAAAATTTTAGGATGGCATAATAAAAATGTCTTGATGATTTTTCAAACATCAAGATTTTCATAATTAAATTACCTTGATTTGTTTTATTCATACGAAGTCTTGTAATAAAGGTAGCAGATAGGTTTCAAAAAAAATTATTAAATGGTTAATAAAAAATACGAATATGCTCTTCCTATTGTTAAACTTACATTTTAGAAAAACTTCTCTCGTGAAAAACCAATTACCACCATACAAGGGGTAGGACCTAAATCATGTAGCTCTGTGCTTTAAGCGAGAAAAACGTGTAGTCTATGACTAGTGTCGTCAGTTTTCGCGTAAATATTCAAGAATTGGATAAATTATCAACAGCTTTGGGGATGTTCTTGGAATATTTGTATAATGTTTACGACTAGTACCTAGCCATATATGTATGCTAACTGTAGCTGCTATTTGACAGAAGAAGAAATGTGTTACAAAAAAGTTATTGAAGGGATGCCAACAAAGGTGTCCCATTTTTTGTGTGAATCTGCAATAATTTGCTTCGGGTTTTCACCTTGACCAACATTTTTGCGCCATAAAAATGTTATTTAAAGTAAACAGGGACAGAATTAAACATTAACAACCAGTTAGGAACATACATAATGCATCTATGTTCGATTTTTTAAACTTTAAGACAATGAACGTGTAGTTTGAGTCACTTTAAGGCCATATTGTGTAACCTCGGTTCTTTCATAACTACATACAGGTATTCTAATACATAAAATATCTTTCTGACATTAGCATACTGGTTAAATTTAACAGTTATCTTGTACTATAATCATACTCAAAACCCAATGTTTGTCCAATTTAAAGGCATTACATTAACTACACATGGTGATTTTATAAAATGAAAGCAATCGAATGTCTTTTGATACAACCGAAGTTAACGTTCAATATATGTATTCGCTCAAGATTGTTTTTTTTTACAGACAGCTAAATAAATGTTAACAATAAACAATTCTTACAGTTGTGAGTTGAAGCAATAATTTAATATCATAATCAGATTTGGTTTGATATCCAGCGAGAATTAAAAGATTAAAAAGATTAGAATATTTTAGCACAAATTCACCTTGGAATTGTAGATGCCGGAATGATAAACTCTATACTCTGTAACTTGGGGCAACAGTTCATAACTAAAATATCATAGCAAAATAGCATTATGACATATACTTAAGAGCTATTCATACATACCATACATGAGAAGTAAATAGATCCTCCAAAGATAACTTACTTTTTTTTTTTACAAATATAGAATTAAATCTAGGATATATTAAGATACCTGACGACTTGAAGATAAGGGAAGTCAGTGATCTTTTTACCTATTGCGAACTATTTCATTTTCATCCCCTTTCCAAGTTTCATCAGTAAAGACTAATCACTTGCAGTAAATACCTTAAAACCACAATTTTTAGCAACGTAATTTAATTTATTACAAAACGACAGTTTAAGCAAGGTAATGAGGTCTATTTTTTTCAGCCAGGTCTATTTTTCATAAAATGATTTTCACTTCATCTTTACACTTTGACATTGTGTTTTTAATATTATGAATAAATACGAAAATATACACTTAATTTCTCTCCCAGTTATTTCAGTCATGAAAAGCTGTTCTGAATGGATTTCATGAACCATTTGAAATTATGCATTGTAATGTAGACAAAGACTTCATAAAAACTTTGTAATCATGTAAACATTTGAACAACTAATTTTGCAAGTACATTTTATACATTTTACATCGAATTTTCTTTCTTTCTTTTTTTTTTTTTTTTTTTTGCTTACGGATAGAATATAATGTTGCCATAGAACTTTATGTTCATTATTTCATTTAAGTTTAATGACAGTCCAGTCAAAGCGGAAGAAATATTGACTGATATGATTGCGGAAGAAGTAAGATAATATTTTTCAAACTCCATTAAAAACTACAAATGATTTTAGAAATCTTACTTGTCTAATTTGCATGTATCTCTAATTTGTTTCCTTTTAACTGAATAATGGTAAGATGCAAATGAACATTAGATACGGCATCCAAGAATATATGTCGCAGAGATATTTTGTTGAGTCCGGGGATTGAACCATTCACCTTTGAATGACTATATGGAGCTTAGAACATTGGCAGTTTTTATATGTACCAAATATATACCGTTAATTTAGCTGTGTGGCACAGGCTGTCTGTCAGTTGACAATTCGTTTTCGCACAACTGAGGAAGTCCTTTTTGATTTTATAAATATAATGTTTGCATGTATGTAATATCTACAAAATTGTCAGTTTTGAAATTTTAAAAAAATCCGCAGACTTGTGATCAAGTCAAAACCTTTCATAGTTTAAAATTTACTTGTAATATTGTATTTGTATCTTACAATGAAAAGCACCACATAACCTTCCAGCCTTAAAATCGCAAGTGTTCAAATTGATAGCAACATTTATGGAATCATCTTAGCTTAAAAAAGGAAATACTTTGGGTTTTTTTAATGAGAAACATAAAGTTAAATATACAAAACAGAACTCTTTGTTAAAATTTTCAACATGCTTATTTTGAAAAACTTAACTTTAACACCAATAAAGAACCGAGGTTACACAATATGGTCTTAAAGTGACCCAAACTACGCGTTAATTGTGTTTAAGTTAAAAAAAAATGAACATAATATATAATATATGTTCCTAACTGGTTGTAAATGTTTTAATTGTGTGCCTGTTTACTAAAAATATTGTTTCAATGGTGCAGAATGGATTGACAAGTTCAAAAACCTAACCAAATTATTGCAGAATCACACAAAAATGGGACACCTTTGTTGGCATCCCTTCAATAACTTTTTTGTAACACATTTCTTCTTCTGTCAAATAGTAGCTACAGTTAGCATACATATATGGCTAGGTACTAGTCGTATACATTATACAAATATTCAAAGAACATCCCCATAGCTGTTGATAATTTATCCAAATTCCTGAATATTTACGCGAAAACTGACGACACTAGTCATAGACTACACGTTTTTCTCGCTTAAAGCACCGAGGTACATGATTTAGGTCCTACCCCTTGCCTTAGCTACAGTTAAAGCATTTTCCAGTGTCATTTCGTTCGAAATTAAATAAGCTAATCATGTTTGTCGCAACAACATACGAACCAAAAAGTCAATGCCAAATTAGGAAATTTCTGCATGTAAGAATGAAAATGATATTCTTATAAACTGGCGAAATATACGACGGTACGGCGTCCAGATACTTGCAGTTTAACAACTCTGGCTAAAACCTCCGTGGCTAATGTATTACGCATGTGGAAACCGTACCGTGGTTTATTCGCCTACGCATGTGAAAATCGTACCGTGGTTTATTCGCCTACGCATGTGAAATTCGTACCGTGGTTTATTCGCCTACGCATGTGAAATTTGTACTGTGGTTTATTCGCCTACGCATGTGAAAATCGTACCGTGGTTTATTCGCCTACGCATGTGAAATTCGTACCGTGGTTTATTCGCCTACGCATGTGAAATTTGTACTGTGGTTTATTTGCGTACGCATGTGAAAATCGTACCGTGGTTTATTCGCCTACGCATGTGAAATTCTTACCGTGGTTTATTCGCCTACGCATCTGAAATTCGTACTGTGGTTTATTCGCCTACGCATGTGAAAATCGTACCGTGGTTTATTCGCCTATGCATGTGATAATCTTACCGTGGTTTATTCGCCTACGCATCTGCAAATCGTACCGTATTCACTTTCGCATCTAAAATTCGTAATATGGCTTATTTGCCTATGCAACGTGATAATTTTTTTCTTTTCTTTTTTTTTAAACCAATGATTATAGTGCAGATTCCTGCCTTTAAGCAATAAGGCAAAGTAATCAGAATAAACAGAATGAGAAACGAGGAAGGGTTTTACTGATTTTTATAATGCCGACTAAAAATTCGAATATGAACGAAAGCATGATAAACGAAGATTTAGATTTTGGTAACATTCAACTCACCCAAGCTGCTGCAAGTTAACTCCTTACGCTTATATTTCGACAATAAAGAGTTATTTTTAAAAATCAATTATCTCTTATATCGACTTCTCGACAGAAAAAAACTTCTTTACTCTTTTTTATCTGAGACGTGATTGATTTATTCATGAAACCTTACAATAGTTCTGTTTATGATCCAGTTTTTTCTTATCAAATTGTTAAAAACAAATTACCGGCATGCTATAAGCACCACAACTGACGTACAACCCTCAGGCTTTATTTCCAGTGAAACAGATGTAAGATAGACGAGGAAAGATAAAGTGAAACCTGCAGATATACTAACGGAAACTCGATGAATAGCGCACGTAATGGCTGATATGGTTTTACTGAAGCAAGGCTTGTTATAAGAATTACCCTCCGTTTTATTCTTCTTTGTTCATAGAGTTTTAACCATTGGGATAACAATGCCATGCTTTCAGACAGAAAAGTCAGGGGTGTTTCAATGTATTCAGATTTTTTTTAAATGCAAATACATTAGATGTATTGTCATATGATGAAAAAGAGCTGAAGATGTTTCGTTTTGTACGTTTTCAGTTTTATAGAAAATTTTATGAGATGAAGTGATGTTTTTGAAGTATAATAGTCTGAATTATCTGACAAGGTAATCAGTGATAGAAATTAATATTTCAGATGAGTTGTCTGGCTGTATAGTTAAAAATATGATGCACTAGCGCACATTTGCTGTCGTAAATTATATGCAGTCATTGATCACTTATCTATATAGTATATAACACTCAATGACATTCAATTTGAAATTATTTTGAACTACACATATGCCAAACTTGAGCCATAAGACATCGTAGTATAAACAATATGCTGACTTTCTGAATAGAGGCCCAATCTAGTTGTCCTATCAATCTTTTGTACTTGTTATACTCTTTCCAGAGCTCATAGGTACAACTTAATTCTGCCAGTTCCGAGACTTTTCGTGATGTAAGAAGGGAGATAAAAATATGAAATTTTATTTTACAGCTAACAATGCAAATCAAATTTTTGACTTTTACAACAGTGAATGGTTTAAAACTTTCAAGACATTAAGCTTCAATGATCTGATTTATGTTGCTAGATGCATTACCATATCAAAAGCCATACCCGGAAACTAAATTAGAATTGATTATTAAAAGGTTAGTAGATTAGTTAGTAGACCAGTAAGCCCACTACATAATGTATTGTAGACTTAGATAATGGAAAACAGGTTACAGAGTAGAGAAAATAGGGATTTGAACTGCACTGTCACCCGGCTTTCAAAAAGCAAAAGGTTACATTTAACATATAGAGCATTTAATGTTTATCATCAATCTAGTTTTTTTTTAAATTTTCAAAGAAGAGTGTAGTGGGGTGGTTAAGTTACAAAACATGAAACAACTGGAGATTGCATACAAAATTAATCAGAAATGATTATTTAGCGATTTCAGCCTAACTAAATGCTGCCAAATGGGATTGTCTTGCTTCCTGAAGTACCATAAATTAAAATGGTACAAAAAGAAACATGTATATTTTATCTTAATACTTATGCATATTTCTTCTTTTAAAGGATTAATTTTAACTCACAGTATTTTATCGCATACGATTTGATTAGCTCCGCGAAACGCTTTTGGCCAATTAAAACAATTGTAAACCTTTACAATTTTTATAAGTTTTTGTTTTGTGAACCCTCCACTACTGTATTAAAATAATTCATTATGCATTACGTATTATGAATATTTTGTCTAAAAATGAAAAGCAAAGTCCAACGATGTGTCCTTGGAAAAATAGCTAAACAATTGCTAGAAACAGTAATTGCAGAGTACACATCACGTTATACCTAATAATATATTCTTAATCCTTTACAAATGATAAAGTTTTGACTATCTTGATGGTATTTCCTGTGGGGAATATTTACCATACGATTTACATGTTTCCTCACAAATTTGCTTTGCGAAGATGAAGTTAATGTTATGTTTACATACACAGGTCAAATGGTGTAATAAACAGACAGTACTTGTGACATCTTGATAATTGATGACTTAGCAAATATATATAACCTTCAGTTCTGGCATTAATTAAGCGCATTAATTCACGGTAATTGGTTCATTAAAGTAAAGGAAAATCGACAAATTAACACTATAATTTATTATACATGTCTATATACGTTTTACAAAACCAAATAAGTCTATTGGCATCGTCCTGATTTGATGTTAAGAAACACTGAAAAGTTATATTTATAATACAACTTAATATTTCTATGTTAATGCCGTCTGTAAGTGTTGCCTATATTCCTTTCCACAGCGGTTAATCGGAACATTGCCTTGTATTGTGACTTCGCTTGTCCACGGTTCCAGGCATATATAAGACAGAAAAGTTTAACTTAATTTCATAGAACTGCATTTTTTTTAGTTTAAATACCCTATGAATAGAAACAGGAAAATTATATTTTCAAGATTTCTATTCTTCAGATTAAAATGAAATTAACATTCAAAAGCAGCTTGGCAATATCTTTGACTGCTGCTGGAAGAAGACGACTAAAACGTGCTTCTTTAAAGTACAAATAATCCATGACAGAAAACATCATAATGCCATGATTGTGTTATCTTACAAGCGCTGTTAGCAATGTAATTGGGCGGATCAATTACACAATTTGAAAGAAAAACCTCCAGCTATGGAAATTGCATTTGCATAGGGAATGATGCGTCGATCCAAAAAAGTTCTATCAATGATAGTATTAAAAAAATAATCAATACAACAGATCAAACAAATACTGCGAAACAAATGTAAGTTTGCTTTTAAATGTGCACGCATCAAATGCATTGTCGTTATTTAATTATTTACAAAGTGTTACTTAATATGCAAAGATTCATAATACTGCACTCCGTTTCATTTTGAAACTACTCCGTAAATATGCTTATACTTTATCGGTAATGAAAACCAATTATGGAAAACCATTTGGTAAGTGCATACCCGTGCTCAGAGGTCAAGAACGTTTTGATGATAAAAACAAGAACGTTTCTTGACTAAAAAGTGTACTGTTATATTTTATGTCTTCTAGATTTTAAAGACAACAAACGTCTACATAAATGAGTTACCATGCGAAAATGTCAATTTAGTACGAAATGTCAAAAAAGGCAACGAAAACCGGGATGAAACCTTCTTATATTTATTAAATGATATGTATGCCTGTAAAGAAAAGTATGTACTTTCTTTTGTTCTAACAATTCCTAGGACTTTCGATTTAGAGTCAGTCGATATACAAACATACTTGCAAATATGATGCCCTCCATAATATATTAGGACTCTTCAATTTTAGGCTGCTAATGGTAGTAATCAGAGTATCACTTTGATGTGAGTTGCTTTTTTTTTTTCTTCTAGAATTTCTTTTCTTTTGCAATTGCCTTTAACAGATTTTGTAATATTTGTCAACGTTATATTCCGAAATAGTACATGTCGCATGAGTTTATTACATTAGCATAAGAAGCTACACACGTATCTTAAGAGTTTCATTATAAGTTCCCTACTGTGACGTTTTCATGCATTATGCTTTGAAGGAAGTTTGTAACTCAGAGACTGTTTGACACATATTGTGTATTATTCTAATACAATGAGTGCTCCTAGACAATATTTGCGTTACGTGCAAAATTCATCTATCGGGTATAACTTCAAATAAAAATTTACAGCCAGACATGAATATAACGACGTTTATTCCAGAAGGCAGAACATCGCGGAATCATATGATGTGATGACCATGCATGAATTGTATAAATACCTTTAATAAATGTATGCTAAAATCCAGAACAGCTGGAATCCTTCGTGAAATCTTGAAATTCTAACATTCCTGAAACAACAAAGACAAATAATAAAATTTAAGGTGTTTTATTATTATTATTATAACCATCATTACTATAAGTCATTTATTCATTTACAATGGATACCAACATTATAATATGCAAATTGTTCATTAGTGCTTTCATATTGGCAACGTGAATTTCATCAGTTATATTAAAACAGAAAATTCTTTGGCACCAATAAAATATACATTCTGTTAAAGGAAATTATCTAAGGTTTAAGTGTTTGAAGTTTTTAAATAAGATCTCAAAATCGTTTCTCTTGGCATTTTTAACATGTTTAATTTGTTATGCTGTCGATTTCTATATATTTGTTGAGCTGATCAGTAAAAATCATTTTAGGTTTTTGGTTGAGATTGCAGCATGTAAAATATGCACAGTTAAAACCTGATCCTGTTTTTTTTTCAAACACCATTTTTCTATCGGTTTGTATAATATTTTATTTTGGGTCAGTCCGAATAAAAAAAGTCCAGATTTTGGTGGTGTTATCTATCAAATTTCTGAAGATTATCAAACGTTTTGCTACCGTAGAAATTCAGGGCAATGTTGAAATCGTTTTTTTTTTCTGTGTTTTTCATACTGTTTTGAATACACAGTAGACTATTGCTTGAGTCTATTTTCAAGAAAGAATGTTTTGTCTCTTGTGACAAGTGTATGTAGGATACACACAACTAAATCAAATCCTACAGTATTCAATTGTAACATCAAGTCCCAATCTCACTTTATTAGCTCCTGAAGATGCTACCTTTGCTAATTTCTGGAAAGAAACAATCATGAGAAAACAATTCATTCAGATTGTCTCATAGCATGACTAATCAACTTTTCCGGTATGTCGTCTCGAAGGAGATCACCCCAGTCAATTTTGTATTTTTTAATAAAATTTGTCAAAATTTCCTGTTTATCTTAAACCGAAAAAAAAATTGCCAAGAATTGCCCGGCACACTTATGCCTAATTTCAATTTGTTCTTCAATATATGTATTGTTTTCAGGTAAAATGATTTTCAGAACAACCTTTCCAATTTGTCCAATCAGACAGCTTTGTCATCTTATAGCTCCGCACAAACCCAGCACAAAATTGACTGATTCCCGACAACGCAGATTTGGTGGTGTATAACCAAAAGTGATTCTGCACAGGTGATACGGCAGACTTAATATTACAGTCATGCTTTAATTAAATAGTTCAGTCGAAATACTTCTAGCTATACATGATATAAGTACATATCAACTTGAAATTTACAAACCCTTGTAAACGTCGTAAATGACTTTGGTGTCAAAATTATTGAAAAGAAGACATAGTTATCGCTATAAACATGCATTATGAAAATCAAAATAATTTCATACTTAAAGACTGTTATAATGACTAGTCTAATTTTTTTTTCCATTTTTTCATTGTAAAAAGTGTTGTAAAGGCATCTTCAGCATCATAATTATGTATGCATTATCTATGCTTCGTTTTGTGTTTTACAACAAATCAGAAAGCCTGTTTTAGGGACTAGATGTGTTTGAATGTTTTATAGAGTGCAAAAAAACAGTTTTCATGTAGAAGTAACGTACAAATGTCTGCACGGTTTTGGCCTAACACGTTTGCTCCTCTATGTTTTGTGTGTTTTGTCATATACTGAGAGCAGACCGGGTCGTTTTTAACATTGTGAGCTAAAACAATAATTATTCAAAGATAGCTTGGATATTTTTATAAGATGATTTAATTTTTTTTCGACTGTGTTTCACACTGTGCGCCGGAAGTGAGTTCTGTACTTGCAACAACATATACACAAAGTCTGAGATAATTCGATCTAAATGTATACATTTAAATATTCTTTTGAATATCAGTTAAATATTCTTTTGAATGTCAGCAAGACTTACTATTTAAATCGCCTGTCTAAGACTTACCAAAAAAGACTAGAATTTTACAAACAGACATCTACAAAACATGCACAATAATAATTCTGAACTCAAGTGTCTGTCGTGTTCCTATTTTGTTTAAAAATTAAACTTAGACGTGTAAGAGGCAGATATCTTTTTTTCGCCTGGACCATGTGCTGTGTAGGAGGAGAATATCAAATTATTTTAATTATAGTAGTTGACTCTTTCTAGAAGAACGATGAATTTTAAGATTCACAACGTTGTTCGATAAGTTTATCGATCAAGACCAGCTAAAACAAAATACTGTTAAACTTGTAATCCGGTAGTCTGATTAAACGTCCCAAAAGCATTGAAAGAACTAATAACATGTCGACAGTATTACACAAACCCAGACGCGAATCAGATAGCCTAAATCTTGTAAACTTATAAGTTTGCACGTCTTTAACTTACAAATTTGTTTGTTTTTATAGTACGTGTCCAAAAGACTATATGATAACGTCAAGATCAGGTAATGTGATACAAACCTTTTCGAATAACATAGTCATCTAGGATCATAGTTTTATTAAGATGGTATTAACCAGCATAGAACAAGACTGTTTCTATATTTTGCAGCTGTCTTGTAAAAGTTTTAATTAAGGAAGTATTAAAGAAATTAGTATCAAGTTTTTTATCATTAAGGCTGTGGATGAACAAAGTAAACATTTAATTTAATATATCTTTAAAAAATGTAGAATTTTTAAATAAATGTTTTTATTTTTTATGTTTACTACGGTTCTACGTATATCTATTTTTCAAGCGTTATTGAGTCTGTACAGACATTTAATAGCTAGTATGTAACATTTAGTATGAGTCTGATCATGTATAAAATGAAGAATAGACAAATTTGCTCAATTGATTTGAAGTATGTGTTGTGAGCTTAAGACAAGTAATGAGTTAAATTAAGTAAAGTATTCTGAAGCCCCCTAGAACTAAACCCTTAAGCAGCTAATAAGTCTGTCGAGAGATTCAGCTGAATGGTACTTGTTTTGATAATACCAACGCAACATTCTGTATTACGTCATATCATGCGTCAAAATAAGCAAACAGTATTTTGTGCGATTATAATCTTGAACATTTAAACGGGATGGCTTAGATCAACACTTCGTATGCCAAAGGGTAAGAAAACAAACTAAATGAAAACAGACGTTATATCAAAAAGGTCAAAATATTTATAAGCATAAACATGTATACAAAAAAGTCATGTTTTCCCTAACACATCAACATAATATCATAATATCTACTGAAATAAATAATTATTCAAATTTACACATGCGTTTGTAATGACTGGTAAGTTAATATTTACCATAAAATTATCTCCCTACACTGCACAAATTTGCCAAGAACTTGAGTTTCTAATCTAAGTTCTAATACAGAAGTAAGAGCCAAATAATGTAACTCATCGAGTAAAGGAGTTCAGACTGTAACATAAAAATTGCTTAATAAGACTGGATGAATAAGTTAAGTAGCAATTAATTCACTTAAAGATATACCATGCTCAAGTTTCAGATACAAATAACTACTACACATTTTCTATGTAAATCTAAATTTAACATATTTGAGTACACATAGATTAGATATGTTACGTTTAAAACTCTACCGACTATAGGTAAACACAGTATAAATACATATTGTCATTAAAAACTTGTAGTTTTTTAGAAAGCACCAACATAACATGACCTGTAATAGAAAATGCAGCTTCCCATACATATTGTGTATCCTAGTAGCCTTATTAGATATATTCAGTAAGAATTTCCTAGATTTCAATAATTTCTGCAATAAAAGTATTTTGTGCAAAGATGGGCATATTTGGGTGTATCTTTGAAAGGGAAACAAAACATCGATACACCGCATAAACAATGACAAATATTTGGACTCGTTGTACAAGTCTAGCGTAATTTCTGCTCAATGGCAAAATTCTTTAAAAGAATATAAATGTATTTTTCCCCATAAGCTGGTTCGATTACTTTCTTGTCCCTATCCACTTTTAAGTTCGTTACACGTGTTTTGTTAATCCCGAGATTGCTTAAATGTTTAAGCGTAATTCCTAACACAACTTTAAATGTTCGAAAAGAAGAAACGGCTATACTCCAACGACAGTTTTTGACTGCATCTGTAATATGTTTATTCAATATAGGTGAAAAACTAATATTTCTTTCAAAAAATATCTATGTTCTTTCATACAGAACACAAACCTACCTTGTCTTAATAAAGTGGTTTACGAACTATTTTTGTTCAAAGTTATAAATGACTTGCTCCAGTCCCAAGCCGCCCAGAAAACAACAAAAACAATAGAACAACAACAACAAAAAAACAACAACAACAAATGTCTAATTTCCCATTTTGGAAACATAGTCCAAAAAAGCAAAGTAAATTATTGGCCTAAAATCCATTTTTTTTTATTTCCTGTTAAATGATACCATATTTATTCATTTGTCTTATTTTAGAGTATGTTGAGAGAATTATTCATATTCTTCAATCTAAATCTACTTTCTCAAAAGCGGCCAATCGACTAGGCAGAATCGTGGTTTTATCCCATCATATTCGACCGATATTATTTATTTGATTTGAAAGAGATATGTTTTTTTTTACTAATCGGATATTAATCTTTAAGAATCTGCAGAGTTAATATCCGATGACGTTTCAATTGGCATTGATCTAAAGACAATTTGTTCAGCTTTATCGGTCAGTAGAAAACAGTATGTTGATATTATCATAAAATGATATTTGCAAGTTACACGGGAGAAGTGGTCTTTATTAAACATTTTCAGTATAGTTCTTTGACCTTAAACTAAAATTGTGCATTTGTACACCCTTACATATAACATTACATAATTACATAATATTTTAAAGAAGCATACGATAACATCTAGAATATTCAATTTTCTTCAAAATTGTGCACATTTTAATGATACTGAATAAATTATTACCAGCTGTCAAGGTTTCGGTCAAAATTCTTTGTACAACATTACACTGGATGCATTAGTTTCCGTTTTTGTATGGAAAGCTGTCGTAGACTAATACACTAAACAAATTTTCTAATTGGCCAGCCAAAAAAACTCTAATTTACCAACACTAAATATGGGACAGACTTGAAGATTTGCAGAATGTTTTTTTTCCTATCTTCTCTATTGTTAACAACAGCTATGGCGTTAGTAACGCTATCAAGAGTCCTCATCCGGAAAAGGGTAAACATCACTGCCTTTCCGCGGCAATTAATCTGTTAAACTGTTGAAATAAACTTTCAGCGGCCAATTAGAAAAGTTGCGAAGTGTATATCAATTTGCTAAGATATATACGTCGTTTCTTCTAAATAAAGCCGACAAGCAAATAAGTACATAAAAGGCTGATCTGAAATTCGAAACTTATTTTTTTATGTATTTATTTATTTTGTTTAATGCTGAGTGCTCATTTAGATCAGTGAAACATGATAAAAATGTCCAAATAGTGTCAACATGCTCCCTTTTTGGTTGGTACAATTTGCTCTATGAAAAAAAATCAAATAAAAGCATATGTGAGAATTGTGTTTGTTGTCTGTTTGTTTGTTTGCTTGTTTGTTCGTTTCACTGGGGTTCCACGCAAGTTTTCTCGGACTTTTTATAAACAAATCTGAATAATTTTAATAAAAAGTCAGTCTTCATTATCACAAGAAAAATGCATACATTTGAATCCGTATGCACATTTTGTGTTGATATAACAAATGCCAGAAACTTACAAAAATGATATTTCTATAAATTTGCATTTCATTAAAATGTTGATCCATACCAGGAACAAGATATTTCTATTATCAGTGTTTTAATTTCGATTTGAACTAAGGCTTTCAGGAACTGTTTCTTTAAAGATTAAAGTGACTGACTCACAGAATTTTACTGAAAATGTTTTTCTTTAAAATTTAAGAGAATTTAATATACTATGGAAAACATAATATTATGCTTCTATACACCATGAAAACTGAAAAAAATAGTTTTGACTGAACCAGGATTCGAACACGTCTTTTCGGTTAGTAAAATATAGAAAGACGATCTAGACCACTGAACCTACTTGAAAGATTGCGTCAAAATTAATGTTATAATTAAAGTATCTACCCCGTAACTAACGGGATAAATTTTTACTGATAAAAGTGTGTAAAACTTTATATTTTGATGTTTTTCTGTATCAAAAAATGAATCAGTAACTTTGTTTAAATATGTTCTTCACAATTGCAGCAAAAATTTCAAGATGTAAGAGCATTTTCTTTCTTTATCGTCGGACCATCTGTGAGTCAGTCGCTTTAAAAGAAAACATCTGACGAATAACGACATATATCACTCAATCTACAAGTCTTTGTCGAACAAATTTAAATAATAAATTATTCATATAAAACTATTAATATGACAATATCATTTCAGAACATGCATGAAGGAATTACGTCGGTTCAGTTGTCAGAATACTGAAGCATTACTTCCTGATAAAATAAATACAAAAGTTCCAGACCAATATTTCAAGGCTGTTACCACAGTTTATGTTAATGTTGTACCGTTTACGCCTTTCCTTATAGTATTACCACAGTTTGATACGTATACATTACTATTTTACTGCCTAACAATCCGTCTGTTGATAATTCTTTCAACGAATACAAGTATATTTAGTCAAATCCCCACCAAGTATATTTAGTCAAATCCCCACCAAGTATATTTAGTCAAATCCCCACTAAGTAAAAGGACATGAAAAAAGTTATATTCACCTACAACTGTTTCATTAGGGATGTGGTAGCGGCATGCTTTAAAGGCAATACAATATTTTTTGTTCTTTATTATCTCAAGCAGTTTATTAATTCATGTTATTCCACCAGCATTACAATCGAGAGTCTTTAATGAGCATTATTTTGGATAAAATCTAGATAATCATCTCAACAACAGAAAATCCGTGTGCGCTTGCATCCTTATCAGATCCCTGCATATTTCTAATCACTGATTTCCTTTGAGGGAAGTGAAAACACAGCATTATGTCTCTGATTTGTTTGTTCACTGCCACAGGAGGCCCCGCTCACTTGTTTCTATGCAGGCGTGATTGACGTCCTTTTATCAGCAAAATGCACTGGGGGTATTTTTTCTCGCCATCTGAAGCTTCATTACAATGTGTATCTCGATGGGTGATAGCGAAAATCTTCTATCTGCTTCATCATTAAATGTCAGTTAGAACCTTCTCGCTTTTAACCGCTGGATCAGTATATGTCGGTATTGCTTCGGATTAATTGAATCACAGAAAATTGAAGTGTAAATATAAGATACAGACATTTAAGGTGAAATGTATTTACTAAATCAATTGTTTGTCTCACAGAAGATCTTAGACTCAAGTTTGTAACATCATTTGTAGTTGCTATCTGTTGTCAAAAATGAACCAAACACAGGTTTAAAATAAAACGATTAAACATTTAAGCTATTAACGAGTAAACATGCAAACTTTTAAGTTACAAATAATCTGTATGAAAAAATAAGTGACTTATTTTCTTTGATATGAACAGCGCGAGACATGTGGTATGTGGGCGGAGTTATGCAAAATAGCTAGAATAACATACGGGCATTATAAACTGAACTCTACATGTAGAAAATCAAAATGAAAGGGCGGTCTTAACAAGACTTCAGAGGACGTTGCCGACGTGCGTACGTGACAAACTGTAAGCAAGTTACTGGTCTATATCAAATTTTATAGAACTTATTGCTTCGCTACGCCTTCGGCTTCGCTCGCAATAAATTCCATAAAATTTGATATATGACCAATAACTTATACTTATTTTTTCACAAGTTCATGGAAAAGGTGTGTGTGTGTGTGTGTGTGTGTGTGTGTGTGTGTGTGCTTAAAATAGATTAGGCTCGCTTTTATCCGCTGGATCTCTTTAGGACGGTATTTTTAAGATTAATTAAATCAAAGAAAATTGAAATGGTACTTCGTAGTTACCATCTGTTGTCAAAAATGAGCCAAACACAGGTTTAAAATAAAACGAGTGAGCATTTAAACTTTTAATGAGTAAACCTGAAAACTTTTAAATTACTTGATATGTTTTCATAAGGACACAGAAAAGGTGTGTATGTGCTCGAAATAGATTAGGCTACATTTTTGGAGTATCCTACACGCCTACACGCGTCTTACAAATACGTCTAATTTCAAAATGAAGAAAGAAAAGCACCGAATTCACAAAACATTCTCCTGCACGAAAATTGTACTTTAATATCAATGTCTTTATCAATTTATTTTGAACAGCATCTCCGCAACGAAGGTTACTTTTGGCACTTATATCGTAATTTCATGACGTCATTTTTCTTAAAAATAATGTTAACATCCGTCAAGTGTTGTACAGTATACTTATTTTACGTCAGTTATTGTTTGCTAAAGTGATAGTAGAATTGGTAGCTGGTGGCTTTTTTTTCAAAATTGTTTAAATAGCTTTCGTTCATCATCAGTTTCAGTGACATATACTTCGGTGGCTAACTTGCTTGTTTTTGTTTGATTGCAGACCAGTTTTTTGATGATTATTGCTTTACATAGCAACAAGAAAGAAAAAATAAATAAAAATAGAATACATACGAAATTTATGCCACGTTAAGATTATATGGGCTAAAATATCTCCAGGAAAAGTAAGACGATGAAATCTACGTAGCCTTTCATAATGTTTTAGTGGTTGAATGCTGTAATAAAATATTCATTATTTTCCCGTTATTCACTGAAGTACATGTAATTTTGTATCACAATTTATTGCTTTCAACTTTAAACGTTTTATCTCACAAAAATTACATAGATAATAAATACACATTGAATAAGGAAAGACACCTGCAGTTTAACAGGGAGTAAATGATCTTTATTTCAGTATGAACAAGATATTTCATTGAAAGTTATTTTTACTGTACTAGGGTGAACTCATAAAGGGCTAAGCTGTTACAAGAATAGGTAAGTCTTTGAAGGTCTCCACAAATAGTGCTGTGTGAAAAGTATAATTTGACATTTGGTAATTAGAAGTTTTACATCTATTCAGTCATGTAGTAGTTACTGTAAATTTAAGACTAACTCACATTTATCCTTTGCATCTAACAGGAGAAAGACACACCTGTCTGGAAATGATCAAGAGAAGCTTTGCAAAAGACACCATAAACAGAAAATTCTAAAAACAGAACTCGATTTTATTTTGTTTTCCAGTGAATAATAGGGTTTTCTCAGTGAAATAAAATTGATAATCCACTGTTTTAAAACTGTGGAATACCATTTTTGTTTTCACTGTTTTTGCTGAACTACTTTTTAAACTTATAACCTCCTTTTGTTACAAGTTGTACACAACAGTCCCATAATTTCATATCCAGGATCTCAAGCTTGTCCTACATACAAGAGAATCAGGCAGATAATTGATAGTGAGAGTGACTAAGTAATTTAAAACATACAAATAAATCCAACTTGTAAAAGTTGTGTTTCCATAGTTTTACAAGATGGCGGACTTTTGAATCGAAAGACAGCTGATTCACTATCAATAATTCAGGTAGCACGAAACTCATTTGCTTGAAATGCGCCCAAGAATTGTTCTCCGGCTTGTCCTTTGTCCGGCTTGCCTTTGTAACAAGGTTCTTTCAGCCTCAACCCGAAAAATATTCTTGTACTGGAATAGTATTTACATATCTATTATTATAAGTATCAATTTTTTGCTTCTTTCATGTTAACTGAAATTCCAGACCTAGAACTAGGAGCTATAAAGTTAAGCCTTAATAGGAATTTACTGTATAAGTAAAAAAAAGAGAACTGAATCTTTTGAAAGCAAACAAGCATTCTTGAAATAGCATGTTGTAGAATGACTGTGTATGAATATCCTGTCGTTTTCAAAACGGCCTCAACGTATTTGTTCGTGTTATATTTTGTCATAATTCGAGCCTGATTTCTTAACAAGAAGTTGTAAATGCAAAATACTGTTCTTGTCATGTATTCTGTCTGATTTTTATGCTACTAGCCTTTATACATAAAATAATCAAATTAGGCTCGTGAAGACATACTCAAAGTGCATATATTCGCAAAAATACATAACTATCATATACCCACGAGAAAGAATTTCTTGTATGAAAGAACGTCTGCTGGTTATTGATACATTTTTAACGGTTTAATTTCCCTCTGGATTGTCACTGATGTCCCAAGCGGCTAAAATCAAGACATGTTACGCCTTTGAGTTAAATGACTAGAGTTCTATCTGTGAAGATCGATCGGAACAAGTCTACAAGCGAGAAAAAAAGGAATTTAAATCTGTAAACCTTACACATTAAAAAAAATATGAATAGGTAGTTCTCCCCTTTCGTCGTTTTTTTCCTTCTTTTTTTTAACCAAAAAAATAACGTTACCGAAAGAGTAAGCAGGTACGTATAATATTTCAATGACTTCTTTCCATTCGACCTGTAAAATTTACTTGTTTCCTTACCTTTTACCTAAGGCAGAATAAATCTTGCCTGTATGGCTCTATCTACTTATATGTTTCATCGTTTTACTTATAACCAGATCATATTTTCATTACAAGATGAGATTTAAATTATACAAAACACTGATGATACAAATTATCGCTTCAGAATCTGTTCTTTTTTCTAATCAAGTTTTTACATTTTAAGATTCAAGGCTCGTGTAAGGTAAATAACATTTGACTGACACAACTGATTTTTGATCCGATATCTGGCTTTGAAAGAGAAATCGAAGACTAACAAAATTCAATTATTCTTTGTGGATAAAGAGTCTTTTTTATAAAATATGAATAAACTATTTTAGGACACAGGTTCATAATTTGGTTCAATTCATTGCTTTTTTTAAGATTCTTTACAACATTAAGAGTTTATTTCAATATTTAAGTACTTCCAAGATAAGTATAAGAAGATGCATAGATAAAAATCGTATTTTTTAGATATAGTCTCCTTGCCTCTAAAATAATGGCATTCCTGGAAAATGAACTTTGAACTGTATACTGCATGAGCTATGTTACAACGGGTTTTGCAATAAAACAGCAAAATGCCATATACATTGTAAACGGATTGGACTGTCTTATTCCAACGTGAAAATTCCGGTAAAACCTGTTTTGGAAAAAAATGAATTAACTTTCAAAATCGTAAGAAAACGACAAATTTAAACTCTGTAATATAAGGTCCAAGGCATCAAATTTCAGGGCTATGAAACTAAACACATTGCACTGGACTTAATACTAAAATGCTAAAATACAACAATGCACATATTCGATGTGAAACCACAGTCTTCTGCTTATGGTCCCACATGAAATCTATCGGAAAAACGCCACAACACATTCTTCATGTTGTCAGTTCTGTTGCATTGAAATAGACGAAGACATCAAATTTCAACTTCAAGAACATATTGTCTGAGTGTAATTTGATCTAAGCCTGAATGTTTTGTATGTCGAATTCTTCTCAGCCATGGCGTGATTCTAGAGCAAATATTTACCTGTTAACTTTCGACAGATGTTATATAATAAACCTGTTTCATTTGTCAATAAAAGCTTGTTTTAGCAAAAGTATAAATCCACTTCATAATTATTTTAATAACGTTTGTTCTTTTTATGACCAATTTTATTCCGCCATATGCCACAACGGATTACTTGTTTAGGTTCGACTGAAGACAAGGTGTCTTAATCAGAGCCTGTTTTTAATCTTTGAAATAAATTACAGCGGTTTGCCACTTTTATTGAATATCGTTAACTTCTGATAAAAGTTCGCCATGTTGTAGTCAGAGTAACACAAAATTTAACCCTCGTAGGTAATAAACCTACCAAGAATAAATTAAGAGGATAAAACATTATAAGTTCCTTATCGTTGGCTGAATTAGGTGAATTATGTTATCAAACCTCTCGTATTTTGTGTTTCAAGCATTGACACATTCTCGATTATAATTTATTGCTTTAAACTTCAAATGTTATATATCATTAATATTAGAGATTATAAATACATTTGATGTAAGGAAGGCACCTGCATTTAAACAGTGTGTAATTTTAAAAAGGAAACTGTTATTTTAGAAATGATAAATTTCATAACTTACTTTGTAGAAACCTGACACAGAAAAATATATAAGTGTTAAAAAGTATTTGTGCCTACAATAAGTTTTATTGGTGCTTAGTTAAAATATACGATGACCTAAAATAGTTTGGACCACATCAAAGTATGCCTCTGATTAAAAGTTTAATCTGGTAAGTTAGGAATACATTTTGTAAAGTCGTCAAATATAAATTCCAGCTTCATAAAAGAGCCAAAGTATTCAAAGAATAATCTTTCAGATTTAAATCATAATCTTTCCTTGAGAATATAAATCAATAAATGGCCTATTCAAATATAGCTTTTTACTAAATACAAAAAATATGAGACAGCGTCAGCATTTCTGAGAAACATCTTAATGACCATAGGAAATCCAATTAGTATTTGCTTGTAATAGGTCCAGACCATGGTATTACACCGGCTTCTGTCAGTATTTGTTATGA
Source organism: Cyclina sinensis (assembly GCA_012932295.1). Classification (NCBI taxonomy): domain Eukaryota; kingdom Metazoa; phylum Mollusca; class Bivalvia; order Venerida; family Veneridae; genus Cyclina; species Cyclina sinensis. Next base: position 10,225,474 of record JAAONU010000002.1, on the reverse strand, counting down.
ATATGTCTTAATTGTAATTCGAGCTAAATTTGATGTGCTCTTTTGCGCTAGAACAGACAAGCAATAGGTACATAGCAAACATTAACTTACAGACGTCAGACGATATATCGAGAATGATTTGCTTCGATACAAACACCATATATTTAATCTTAAATAATCACCAAAGTATAATAGAAATTTGTATGTAAAAAAGCACAGGTTAATAAAGATATGTTGGACGCTTATATACTATATCTGTTTCCTACTAACTTATCTTTTTCATTTTATATGACTGACAGCTTTATCAAGAGACTATAATCACAGATACTCTGTAGGTTCCTTTAAATTCAGTAAACAGTTAAAAAATGACTCCGTACAACTAAGCGTCAGCATACAATCGCATTGCGAATCAAAATAGGTGTATATGTATATGTACACCGTATAAATAAGCGTCAGTCGCACTGCGAATCAAAACATAAGTACACCATACAAATAAGCATTGCAAATCAAAACAAATATATTTATGTAAAAATAAGTGTCAGTATACAACTATTACAAATCAAAACATGAGTATATATGTAGGTCTGTAAACTTGTTCGTCAGGTCTGGAAACTGCCACTTGGGGTTAGAGTCTCCGCTAATTTTCCTAACTCCATATAAACGGCACAAACACTGATTTTGAACTCTGAAAGCAGCCAGGATATGACTGAATGTGTTTCCAAATCGATTTTAAAGAAATGGCTTAAACTAAAATTTTCCTTCACGGTTAAAAGACAGAACATTTGCGTACAAGAAGAACGTTAAATACGTTCACGTTTTTGATGAGGCTCCTTCCGTTTAGATACATAAAAGCTCGAGAAATCGAGAGATATTATGATGAACTACCAGTCAGCTCATTACTTTGTAGAAATCCATCTCATTTTACAAAAAACCTAATTTCCTAGATAAACTCAAGAACTGATCAACTGCTAACTATATTCATTTTCACTTAGCAGGGTTGATAATTTAATCAGATTGAAAAAATTTACCTTTTCTACAGATTTATCAAACAGGTTAAATTTAGACAAATAATGTATGGGATACGGTGATCAAAACTGAAAATATAATGGACGGTCTGTGATTTATTACAGTATTATTCAATATGCTTTTTTTTCTTGTATGAAATATCAAAACATTATAATGACAAAAACGAATTATTGCCATCTTTTTAATGAATTATCAAGAAACAGAAAAAAGGTTTTCTGAATTATTTCTCCGGTGAAACTAACCGAATTTAAACGGATACATTATAATGTTACAGCAATAAATCTACAGTGGTCACATAAATAAATATTATAATAGATTTACTTGTAACCGCAGTATTGCCTCAAATAAACAAAGTAATATTGAGAGAAGATTTCTTTCCCGTATAGTGAGCTGTGCTATTTTCCTGTAAATATATAACACATTTTTACGAGTCTACATTCTATACACCTATCAAGTAAAATAGACTCTCGAGGAAAGACAGAGAACCAGGCTGACCCTTAAAAACATTCGCAGGGGTCAACCATTTCATGTTTCTGTCGCAATAAAATTCCTTCGGAAACACAACGAACAAGATCAACGGCCAAATATGGAAACTTAATCAAACTGTCATGACCACAACTCTTGCAGGGTAATTATCTTGGTGAGTATAGTTGTACAAGCAGTGTCCAACAGAACGAGTAATGTAACAGGCACAAGTTTAATATTAAAAACACTCTTGAGATATGATTATTTGGCTATTATCTATGTTTCAGCATATTACGCTTATTTCATTTTTTGTTAAAGTTTTAAGAACTTTGTTTTAAGGAATCTACAATGAAAGTTATAATAATAATAAATGTTTATTTTTGGAAGCGTCATAACAAACTTAAGTGACAATTTTGCTTTATCATATCTTTTTAAGCGAATTATTTTTCAAGTTTGTTCTAGTAATTTTCAACATGTGATTCTTTGGCACAGTGCCTTCTCAGTTTTGTGAATTTTAATTTCTACAGAATCATACAGTACAAAATCATGGCTTCAAATAGCGTTTCTTACTTACGTTACAGCATGACGTCATTTATTATGGCCAAAAAACAACAAAAACGTAAAACGGCCAATTTGTAAACAAAACTGCAGTTCACACTAAATGGAGTTTATGGAATATGATGGAGATACTCGGAAAGGATAGAAAACACTTGGGATTTTCATAACAAGTATTAATGGGCAAACTTATTAAGGATCTTCGAAAAGAGGCAAATAACGTGAAAATTGTAGTAAAAATGTACGGATCCATTGATGGGTTCTCCTCAGTCAACAATTTCAAAATTACTGTAGTCTTAAAACTAGAAAATCGACCTTCTTTGGTTTGTTTGTTTTTAAAAAAAACCTTCTCCACAATGTTAAAATGAGTTTATTAAGTAAATGGAGTCTTTTAGTTAAACTAAGTCCTAAAAGTAAAGTTTATGGCAAGAGGAAGGCTGAGTAACGTCATTTTAAACAATTTCTCTTTGAATCATTATTTCAATTAGAAATTTGATTTAATACAAGAAGCGTCCAACATGTGTCTTTTAAATTAAGGTATTTTGACATTCATCCATTTCAGTTGATCAAAGGTTACTGAATAACAACTTTCATCATCCTAGGCTGAATCTCATCCAAAAAAATATTTGTCTGCCGCATTTGCCCTTGAAATAAATTATTCCCTTTCTTATCTTTTCTATGTTCTTAACTTCATTAGTAAACACAGTCGGCTAATTTGCGGTTTAATTAACTACAGCGAAAGTTGGTTCATAATGGATTTTGAAACTAATCTTTCCACATGGGGAACTAACTATATTGCACAGGGTCATTTCAATTCTGTAATATCGATTTTATCTGCATTTATTGTTATTTGACTTGATTATCGTTATAAGTTTCCATAAAACAGTTAAATACTAATATTCAGAACTTGATTAGAAGAGGTGAAAACTATTATATTGATAACACAACATTAAGGACTCGAAAATATTGTGAGGAAAATACTAAAAACACTTAAATTTGAGCTTATTTTTAGACTCAATGAATTATTACAAGGTGAAAAATTTATTACTTGCAAAACGAAAATTGCATACACCAGCATAATTGAAACACCTAGGAAATAATTGTTTCGAAATTATTTCGTATACCTTTTTTCAATTTAGTTAATTAATACAAACACATTGTAAAGTATTTTGTGATATTAATACCTAATATCCTTGTTGCAGAGTTTAATAACACTTCTTTTATGAAGCAATTTCAATAAAACTCTGACTACTTCACCTGCGTGTCAATCACCGAAAAGTAAACACAATCAACTAAAAAAAAGATTGACGAATGATTGAGTACACTTAAGACGTCAGAGACTTCTTGCTGGCGAGTTGTGTCGAAAAGTGTTGTTTACGTTAGAAGATAGCAAATGAGACATGATGCATCAGAGTGTAAACTAAGAGATATATATGTTATCTGTAAATCATTCATCAGAGACTGTAATAACAGGACCCAGTGACATAACAACTGTTCATCTAATTGTAGAGGTCTTTTTTTCTGAGCATTGTAAATTGCATTAAAAGCAATAAAAACAGAAGTATAACTGAAGTGCAGACAACACTTGTGTGATAAAAAATCTAGCGAATGATACATCTTAAACGACTGCTTGGAAGATTAATCAATCGGTCGTACGTTTTGTCTCATCAGTCTGGCAACTCGTATAACTGAACAAACGATTTTAACTTTATCAGAAAAAACATGAAAACTTGGCCCTAGTAAAGTAAATATATTTTTATTAAATCAGTCGCTCATCAGTATAAACATTCTTGCAATTCTTTGTCTTCCAGAATCTATAAATGATAAAATATTTATTATCTTATAAGAAAACTTTGTACCTTTGAAGAAAAAAACTTCTCTGATAACCTGTTAACTATATATCATAGAAATGTGCTATAAACACAATCAGAACTCGTAACTGACAAGTATTCTACATATCCAAATATTCCTCGGGTCTGTCCACCCTTTGAGACGTTTATATATTGAGAAAAAAAAATGATTACACCTCTGCTAAATCAGTGATTCTATTATGTTTAAACAATGAGTGCTCGCCCGTTTAAAAAATATCGCTATTATTATTTTTTTTAATGACTGCTCACCTATTTTAACAATAATCACATGCCTGCTTTTTCAATGACTTCTGTTTGATCAACGAGTGCTCACATGATTTAATAAATCTTTCTATTCTATTTAAACAAAGTATGTTGGCCAGCTTTAACAATGAATGTTTGCCTGTTTAATCCAAAATTTCTATTCTGATTAAACAGTTAGTGCTCTTCTGTTTAAACAAATATTTCTATTATTTTAAAACAATGAATGCTTGCTATTTTTAATAATGATAACCTGCCTGTCTAATCTACGATTTCTATTCTGTTTAAACAATGAGTGCTCGTCTGTTTAAACAATGACTGTATTATGTTTAAACAAAGAGTGCTTGCCTGTTTAAAAATCTTTTTTTAAACAACGTCTTCTCATTTCCATTGCTTTTAAACAGTCAGTGCTCGCCTATTTAAACATAGATATCTGTTATGTTTAAACAATGAGTGCACACCTCTTTAAACAATGATTTCTATTATGTTTAAACACTGAGTATTAGCCTTTTTATACAAGATATCAATTATCTATAAACAATGAGTGCCCCCGCTTAAAAATGATTTTTATTATGTTTAAACATTTAATGAATGCTCGTCTGTTTTATCAATGAAACAATTATGTTTAATCAAAGTGTGCTCGCCTATTTAAACAATGATTTCTATTGTTTTAAACAATGAGTGCTGGTCTGTTTAAACAATGATTTCTACTATGTCTAAAACAAAGAGTGCTCGCCTGAATAAACTCGCCTGCTTTAACAATAATTTCATTATGTTTAAACAATGAGTGCTGCTCTGTTTATACAGTAGTTGCTATTCTTTTTAAATTACGATGTTCATTGCAAGAATAAATATTAAAATAGAAATAGAAACACATGGTCGACTTCATGTTTACTTGTAAACACGGCAATCGTTAAGTAAAGGAGTATGCCTGTCGTTCAGCAATACCGCCAAACATAACTTTTTGTCCTTCTGTAAGTATTGAGGCTGTTTCTGCTTGTGTTTTATCTAAGATAAAAGGATAATATCACTATTTAGGGATAGTAAAGGGCATTAGTAAATTACATTATGATTACTAGTTTTAACGTTTATGAAAATTGATTGATATATCCACAAGGGTTATTGCACACTAGGGGCTTTCTTAGCCAATTATAATGTAAACGTTATCTGAAAATTGACTGTAATAAGTAAAAAAAACAGAAATAATAATTGATAAATGGTACATCTTTATTAATAAAATTTCTCAGTAAATGGCTCAAAGAACATAATGTTGATAAATATTGGAAATTGAACTATAATTTGATAAACATATTATTTGCTAAGTTAGTCACAAAAGAAACAAAATAAATTTATTAACTTGGAAGTGCTAACTCTCAAATATAGTTCAGGCATAGGCTATTTTAAGACTAAGACTGAAGATCTGATGAAATTGCCTGTTCGTTCATTTAATAAATTCATTTGTACAACAACAACAACAACAACACTTAAACAAATAAGCTTATTTTATAAGAGCATGTTGAAAATGAGCTGTAATGATCTTAGATTAATTTTCTTTCCATGAAGATTATTTTTCCGATGAACCTCATTAACGTTAATGCTGATTTTTGACAATCGCTTTTACAGTTTAGTTGTAAAATTTCGTAGTTTCGTCAGTTAAAATTAATTGAATACAATGAAAAGTAAAAATAAATAACAGAACCCTTACTATTTCCTGATTATCATGATTATCTTATTTCAATACGGTTTCGTTTTTGCATAGTGAAATTAATTTCATTTTATTTTCACATAGACCAAGTAATTGTTAATAAAGAAAGCCAACATGAATCGATGCTCAGTAAAAGGCTTCAAAAAGGACTGACACGTACACTCCATTAACTGAATATGATATATAAGTATATATTATATTGTTAAATTGTTGATTTATTTACAAATCATTATTGACAGTAATGAGCATCGTCTTGTCTTCGTTTGACATTTAATTAATTCGAGTTTTGTAAATTTGCAATTGCCACAATGATCTCAAAATTGTTTTCACAGCATCAGAAAATACTATTTCTTTTTTTTTTACTATTTGACTATCTGTTTTACTTCATCTATGACCAGAATTATCATTTTCTTTCCAAACAATTACTTAAATTATTAAAATGATAAATTTTATTTCAAGCAATCGTACGCCCTGCGAAACTGGAAATAAGATCAAGTTCTGTAATTGAGTACAATTCTAAAGTATGGGCCTTGTGTAATAAACATCATGGCAGGTCTGGCAAATTTTTTTTGATGATCCATTTTTATTAAGGATTCTACAATGATCGCGTAAAAGATTATCAGTCTGAAATATTCCCAGCAGTTTTGAAATATTATCAAATTTTATCAGATGCATACCTATAATAAGATGAAAATTAATAGTTCAAACATTATCGTACAGGATTCAAAGGAATGTTTTTGAAAATTACAGTTTCGCAACTGACGGTGAAAAATGGATTATTTAGTCACAAATGCTTTGTTTTGTTAGTTAAATATTTTATTCTTGATAAAAAACGACAAAAAAATGTTTAAAAAGATTACGTGTATCATCAGAAAAGACATTTGTGCAAAAAGCTACCGGATAACTTATAAGATTTGACGAGTATGTACACTTATTTGCCACGTTGATATTTTATTAATCTTTCAAATGCGTAAAACGCTGGCTCGCTAATCTTGCAGGGATAGATAAATCATACCTTACCTTTTTCTGGAACTTCTTGCGTTTTAAAACTACTATTTCTTAGACAATTTTAAAGCATAAGATACTTTCGAAAAATAAAAATAAGCACAACAAGGTAACAAATTAGGTAAGTATCAATGGAGAAATTAATAGAAATACTTCAAATGTAGTCAAAACTGTGTAAAATTGATAGGTCTTCTATGTGTTTTATTAAGAAGAAATTTCCATGCTTCAGAATTAATATTTCAAGACGTCCTAATGATATGGAGAGAGACTAATCAATTCCAGTTTAGTCACCCGATTAGCGAGTTGTTTTTAACGTCTGCAGGTAAATCCTATCGGATGAAAAATGATTACTTAGGCTTTCTTCCAATAAGATAATAAATAAATAATATGCAAATATGTCCTGGACAAAAAAAAGATACAAACAAAAAGATAATATAACATATTTGTAAAACAGCACAGCAATATTCATTTGAAGAAACATAATAAGAACTTGATTTATCGACAGAAAGTTACTAAGCTGGTGAGGAGGACATTAACCCTGAACATGCTGAAATTTTGTAATGGATTTGCCCAGTTTTGAATTTGGAACAGTCCATTCAAAGTTTAAGGGATTTCAATATCAATATACAAAAATGGAGCTACCAACAGTATAGAGCCTGGTCAGACTGCACGGATGTGCAGGCTGGCCTGGCTCTATACTGGTGGCAAAGGCTAATCACTTTCGGTTCCAGCAGGTTAAGGGTTAAACCTCACAGACAGCGACATATCTTGCAGTATTCCAACGTTTTAAGACCTATCGGAAGCAAAGTACGCTTATCACTAAGTCTTTCTTCCAATAAGATGATAAATGAGTAATATACAAAAGTTTCGATGTAAGAACTCATACAAACAACAAGAAAGTACAAACAACAAGGAAATAATACAATTTATCCGCCTTAAAGAATTATTCCATGCCCTTGAATTTGCGACAGAAATATACTCTAAGCTAGAGCCTTTACCTTTACCTCTACTGACCCCCGAAAGCAATATCAGCCTATGTTTTATATCTACTCTCTGTATATCATGTTTTTCTTCTGGATATATCTTTCCTTACTAAAGATATTGAGCAGAAACAACTGCATTTGACGCATAATAGTCCTTGCAAACAACGTCAAACTCTTAATCTGATAACATGCTTTCGGTGAAAAAGCGTGGTTTGAAGAAAAACAAATGTTTAATTTCAAAGCAACCAGGTTTAAGAGTACGTTTCTATTCTGTTTCATTTTAATAACAGTAAAATCATTGTCACCAATATCGGAATAGGTACTTTACAGGCAAACAAATTTAATTTCATTTAAACAACATACCAGCTAATCTTCAGCTTTGTTTCTTTATTTGTGTTAATTAAATGTTTCTTCATTTTCCCTTTTTTTCTAAACTCCTATGGTAATTGCAGTTTTGCTAATTTTGCGTTTAATTAACTGAAATAAAGTCAATTTGTATTGATCTTTCAAAGCTGGTATTCGTCGATTGGAAAAATAACGAAAAGAATTATCGATTTTTTAAGCCGTTTTTTTTAAGTGTACTTAAATAATATTTTAATGATACAAGAAAATCACATATTCACAACAAAAATAAGAAATAAGATCGTACTTCGTAAACGAAATTCGGTGTGTTTATTTGTAAAAAAAACAAGCTATATCTTCAAAAAGATGATCAGCGTAGATACAGTACAAAATTAATGCCTCATCATTGAACAGTTTTCGGACATTGGCAAATACTGACCGCGCACAGTAATGACCATATTTCCACAACAGTTAAATGTTTAATGCTAGAACAATGAATTAAATTAAATATTTAGGTATGTTTTTAATATACTTATTCCATTCAGTATAATTGTCAATGGTTAAAACCTTTTGATTCTTAATTTAAGGCTGTATAAATGTTATAATCATTACAATATTTTAGACGCAAATAAACAAACAATTACAATCTCTGCCCTCAAATTTCGTAACAGCAGCATTTTAAACCAATGGCAAACTTCTTTCTTCAGCTGAAGATTTTGTATCAATAATTTCATTCGTTACAAAGTTAGATAAAAATTATTTTAATTCAGCTACTGTAATAAAACTATTGACCTAACAAAAGATGACTTATGACAGACCTGTAAACAGGGAGATATTAAGACACAAAATATCAATATACGAATCTAAAAAACTTCGCATTTATTATAACTGAAGTCGACGTGTTTCCTTTTCCATATGTACTCTTATTACTGAATTATCTCCCTTCCTTCCTCTAACTTCATTACAAATAAAAGATTTCCTCATTTGCAGTTTAATCAGTTGCCAGGAAAATTAGTTAAACTCAGACCATATATCTAATTATGCCTTATTAAGACAGAATATGTTACGCTGGGGTTAGGAAAATTACATTTACAAATTTCTACGGAATCTCCTTTCTTCACAAAATTAAACACAATATATGTTTTAGTTTAGTTATACGTCTGTAAAATGATCGATATAAATTAAAAATACTGTTAAATCAGACAAGGTATTTCGGAGGAGTTCAAATGAGTTTTTATTGACGCTCTTTTTGTAAAAAAATATTAAAGACAAAGCAATAAATAATCAGTGATAAAGAGCTAGCAAGTGCCGTAACTTCGTCAGAACATCATTTTTCAACGGCTGCTACAAAGTTTACATGAGAACTTCATGTGATGGAAACGCTATAAAAACTGCCTTCCTTTCGTTTCTTACAGTGTCATAAAAAGGGTCACTGACCTCACTATGAATTCATTCATCGAAAGAAATATAAAACAATGCCTACAAATATCATTTACGCATGGTTCCTTGCTGATTCTATGGTTCTCGCCATTACTATCAGAAAAATATCTTCTGAAGAACTTATCTTTTTTGTCGTCTAAGTTATATCTTGCTACTGTTTAACATAGTATTGGTCTACGGAAATGGAATAATTGACCTATGTCTGTTTGCGTATCCGATTACAGCGCCATCATTACAAGACGGGAGTTATTATCTACCGGAAGTGAGTGCGGATTGCTTTGGTTTTCGTCGCTTTATATAATAACTAAGCAATATAAGATATACGTCTTCCTCAGATAAAAAGAAGAAGGAATCTCTTTCAAAGAAAGGCGTTTCAATTATTCTTAGAGCTTTAATGTAAGTCGAAACGATGATTGGTATCAAAGCAGAAACCTTCCTTGGCTGAAATCTTTATTATTAATCAATTGAGTTTTGGAGAACTGAATGTAATCCCTTTTCTCAGCTAAAGGATTACTGGAAAGCCATTGATAATAGGATTTTCTATGTTAAATTACTGACATTTCCTCGAAATAAGAAGAAACCCATAATGTTAAGATTGCATATAAAACACTGATGTAAAATACTATCTACAGGGCGGAATCTTCTTATTGCGGGCATAAAGATGTTGCGCTCAAACTTGAGTGAGGACGTTTACACTTTTACACTCTTGGCAATGTTGATACAAAATCTGATAATACAGATGCTAAAAATCAGAAAAGATCTCTCCAGACAGAAAGGAAAACGATATGTTAAGTTCTTGACATCATTACTTTTTTAACAAGTGACGTACTACAGGTAATATATGTGAAAATAACCATTTTGCTGTGTGCCACTTTTAGATTAATTTTCATTTAGTATGCTCATGTACTAAAATTTCATCTTTTTAACACAGCGTTTTGGTTGATTTTCTTTAAAGCAGAAAATGTTGTATTTCAGTTATATGACTCTTGCTCCGGTATCTTTCGAAATTATTTTGATTATAATCAACCAAACATCTCTTTAAATACAGATAAAAGCCTTATTTTTATGTCAACATTGCGACCTTGAACTTGGCATTGTTCATTTTGTTGTATATATATATTTTTTTATCCAGTGTTTTTCGCACTACTAAGTTGCAGTAACCGAGTACTACTGTTATCAAGGGAGAAAACCCATATTTTCTAAATTTTGGAAGCCAGAAATACATTTCTGGAGCGACTGCTTATAGTTGTTGATTGATAAGCAAACACATAACTTGTTGTATTGGAATATTGTACATAAGTTGACAAGAAATCATTGGCAAACAGCAATATCCCCACACAGACGTCAAAAACATATTGTATATTGGAAAAACCATGTTTACAGCTGGCCAATTTCGCATCGCGTTTGTCTTGCTTATCATCACATTTGATGAATATGAAAAAGCAAGGTAAACAATGCGCAGAAAAAAAATGTTTACCAATCACTTGAAGATAATGTAATTAATCATATCTAGAATGCTCACGTATAGTGCAAACATGACCAGAAAAATACATTCAGCTTTCCGTTCACTAAAGCTAATTTGTTTTTCCTCTTTTTTTTAAACTGGAGTTAAACCCGTTAAAAATATATCAGTAAGAAATATAAAAAGACAAAAATGGTAGGCCAAAAAACAGCATTGGCCTTATACCTTTCGGAAAACCATTATTTCTGGCAGAAATGACGGCTAACTTGCGTTTAGGAATGAACATCACTAAATGCATTACAAGTTTAATGAATTTTCTCCCGCTAGGAATAAAAATAATTTTCTTATTTAAATTAAAACAACATTTTTTTTCTTCAGGCGTTACAAAACAAGTACCTCCTAAATTAAGTTTTAGAATTAGTCTGTTAACACATACTTGTTTCAAGATAATGTCTGTATAGATAGGAAATTGGATTGCAGGATTTTTAAGTAAAGATGTGCTACGTTGTCTGGTAAATGGCAAAACCAGCCCTATTTTACAGCTGGTAATGGCATGCTAATATACACAGTATTAATATAATTACTGATGGCGACATGTCTACAATCTAGAAGCATTTTGTTAAACTTTTTTCTCATCATTCGACGCAAAGGTACAAATATCAGGGGCATTCATTAATATACATTTTTGTTATCCACCATCTTGTTTTATACGTTACTAATATCTTGTATCAATAATACAAACGTGACTGCGAAATTATACATTTTACGTTAAGTTGATAAAAACCCCAAATGTAGGTTACAATTTACAAAATCATCCGGCTCCATTTGGCTGAAAACCTTACGCTAGCTTAAATTCAGGCTAAATAGACTACCCAAAAACTCCTCGAATCCTATGTTATCAAAACCACAAACTGTGCAGAATTTCAAAAGCAGGAACAAAAATATTGTGCAAAGATAAACAATAGCTCAGCTCTCTGGTTGAACTGGCGTTCCTCAGATACAAAACGTTGTCAGAAATATCCAATAATCCGCTCTATGGTATCACAAAAGCCGCTATGTGCGAAAGCTCTCGTTTTGGAACTAATATTGCTTTAATTGCATTTCTGAAGAAAAGCTTTTCACTTGATTTTTCAGCATGTCTAACATAGTTCATCCATACGTTTGTTCAAAGTCATACCGTTTCTTTTAATTTAGGACGCATGTCGGTTTCTTTTTTCAATACATAGCATATAATACTTCAATATGTTGTTCGAAATTGAATTTATTTTTTTTGAAAGTTCATGTAAATGCAACAAAAACAGAAATTGTAGACGCCATTTAATGCTTCGAAAAGTATCACATATATACACATAAACACAAGAAAAATAAAGACATTGATCATAGTTTCATTTTTAGAAGCAAAGTGTTCTGTACAAAGGTTTGTCGAGAATATAATTTATTTATTAACTTGATACACTGGAATCGTACTCATACTAAAAACATACAAGAGAAAAATGCTTTATTAAAAAAAAACGATTTGTTTTCTGAACCATGTTCACCGTTTATCAGTTCAATATTTCTTTTGCACTTTAAGCATTTTCTATGCTTTTCTCTCCTTTGACATCCGTAAGCATTTTACGTAGTGTTGTCACAAAGTTCGCATTCAATCGTCGGATACCCACGTCCAACCCATTCCAGTGTGAACGGAATAATTACCGTGCGTATCCGAGGCTGGATTTATTCCAATTATAGCTCAATGTTATGGGTATCAGTCCAACGAAACTAAATAATCTATAGCTTAAATTATTAGCAAAATGTACATTCTGTATAAGATACAACAGTAAATAGCAAAGAGTCTAGAAATCCGTATCTGTTTCTCTTTGATACCAGATCTCAACGTCGATCTAAGCAGAAAGGGGAATAACAAGTAAATTCATTCTCTCCGTTTATTCATCAACATTTCATTTTTCCTGCTTTCAACACCAGCTTGGTAAGGAGAATAGAATCAACAGGGAGAATGAGTTGATTATTAAAATAAACCATCCTTTTTTTATATTGTCTTTCGATCAGCTAAATATCTCAATAAAAATATGAATACTCCATACTTATTGTAACAGCAAGGGGTAGGACCTAAATCATGTAGCTCGGTGCTTTAAGCGAGAAAAACGTGTAGTCTATGACTAATGTTGTCAGTTTTCGCGTAAATATTCAGAAATTTGGATAAATTATTAACAGCTATGGGGATTGTCTTGGGAATATTTTTATAATGTATAAGACTAGTACCTAGCCATATATGTATGCTAACTGTAGCTGCTATTTGACAGAAGAAGAAATGTGTTACAAAAAAGTTATTGAAGGGATGCAAACAAAGGTGTCCCATTTTTTGTGTGATTCTGCAATAATTTGCTTAGGTTTTTGAAGTTGTCAAACCATTCTGCACCATTGAAACAATATTTGTAGTAAACAGGCACACAATTAAACATTTACAACCAGTTAGGAACATATATTATATATTATGTTCATTTTTTTTTAACTTAAAGACAATAAACGTGTAGTTTGGGTCACTTTAAGACCATATTGTGTAACATCGGTTCTTTATTGATGTTAAAGTTAAGTTTTTCAAAATAAGCATGTTGAAAAATTTTACAAAGAGTTCTGTTTGTAAATTTAACTTTATGTTTCTGATAAAAGAAACCCAAAGTATTTTCCCTTTTTAGCTAAGATGATTCAATAAATGTTGCTATGAATTTGAACACATGCGATTTTAAGGCTGGAAGGTTATGTGGTGCTTTTCATTGTCAGATACAAATACAATATTGCAAGTAAATTTTAAACTATGAAAGGTTTTGACTTGATCACAAGTCTGCAGATTTTATTTAAAGAATCAAAATTGACAATTTTCTAGATATTACATACATGCAAACATTATATTTATAAAATCAAAAAGGACTTTCTAAGTTGTGCGAAAACAAATTGTCAACAGACAGTTAAATTAACTGTTTATACTTGGTACATATATGAACTGCCAATGTGCTAAGTTCCATATAGTCATTCAAAGGTGAATGGTTCAATCCCTGAACTCAACAAAATATCTATGCGACATTTATTCTTGGATGCCGTATCCAATGTTCCTTTGCATCTTACCATTATTTCAGTTAAAAGGAAACAAATTAGAGATACACGCAAATTAGACAAGTTAGATTTCTTAAAACATTTGTAGTTTTTAATGGAGTTTGAAAAATATAATATATACTTCTTCCACGATCATATCAGTCAATATTTCTTCTGCTTTGACTGGACTATCATTAAACTTAAATGAAATAATAAACATAAAGTTCTATGACAACATTATCATCTCTTCGTAAGCACAAAAAAGAGAGAGAAAATTTGATGTAAAATGTACTTGCATAATTAGTTGGTTCAAATGTTTACATGATTACAATGTTTTTATGAAGTCTTTGTCTACATAACAATGCATAATTTCAAATGGGTCATGCTATCCATTCAGAACAGCTTTTGATGACTGAAATAACTGGATGAGAAATTACGTGTATATTTTCTTATTTATTCATAGTATTAAAAACACAGTGTCAAAGAATAAAGATGAAGTGAAAATCCTTTTATGAAAAAATAGACCTAAATATCATCACCTTGCTTAAACTGCCGTTTTGCAATAAATTAAATTAGGTTGCTAATAATTGTGGTTTTAAGGTATTTCCTGCAAGTAGTGATTAGTCTTTACTAATGAAACTTGGAAAGGGGATGAAAATGAAATAGTTTGCAATACGTAAAATGACCACTGACCTCCCTTATCTCCAAGCCGCCCGGTATCTTAATACATCCGAGATTTAATTCTATATATTTGTGAAAAAAATGTAAGTTGTCTTTGGAGGATCTATTTACTTCTCATGTATGGTATGTATGAATAGCTTGTAAGTACATGTATATGTCATAATGCTATTTTGCTATGATATTTTATTAATGAGCTGTTGCCCCAAGTTTCAGAGTACAGAGTTTATCATTCCGGCATCTACAATTCCAAGGTAAATTTGTGCTAAAAATATTCTAATCATTTTAATCTTTTAATTCTCGCTGGATATCAAACAAAATCTGATTATAATATTAAATTATTGTTTCAACTCACAACTGTAAGAATTGTTTAGTGTTAACATTTATTTAGCTGTCTGTAAAACAATCTTGAACAAATACATATCTTGAACGTTAACTTCGGTTGTATCAAAAGACATTCGATTGCTTTCACTTTATAAAATCACCATGTGTAGTTAATGTAATGCCTTTAAATTGGACAAACACTGGTTTTGAGTATGATTATAGTACAAAATAACTGTTAAATTTAACTAATGTGCTAATGGCAGAAAGATATTTTATGTATTAGAATACCGGTATGCAGTTATGAAAGAACCGAGGTTACACAATATGGTCTTAAAGTGACTCAAACTACACGTTTATTGTCTTAAAGTTAAAAAAATCGAACATAGATGCATTATGTACGTTCCTAACTGGTTGTAAATGTTAAATTCTGTTTCTGTTCACTTAAAATACCATTTTAATGGCGCAAAATTGTTATTCAAGCTGAAAAACCGAAGCAAAATATTGCAGAATCACACAAAAAATGGGACACCTTTGTTGGCATCCCTTCAATAACTTTTTTGTAACACATTTCTTCTTCTGTCAAATAGCAGCCACAGTTAGCATACATATATGGCTAGGTACTAGTCGTATACATTATACAAATATTCCTAGAAAATCCCCATACCTGTTGATAATTTATCCAAATTCCTGAATATTTACGCGAAAACTGACAACATTAGTCATAGACTACACGTTTTTCTCGCTTAAAGCACCGAGCTACATGATTTAGGTCCTACCCCTTGAACAGGTGCATCCGTACGGAAGTTGTACTCCCGACAAAACGTTTTTTTCTAGATACAATAATTCAAAAGTTTGATTTATTTAAAGGGACAAACCCTAAAATTTAGAGCATTCAATTTCATTAATCTTATAAATCAGGATGTAACTGAATGAATAACTAAAAATAACGATACCAAGGTGTCAGATAAAAAAAGTCTAAGTACTACATGTTAAATATGTCTTTATATAGAGAGCTGTGCAATTTCAGATGGAAAGCGTCATCTGTTTCAATTGAACACTTTCAAAGTGTCTGCATACCCTTAAGCGCATTTTTCAATATAAATTCTTATTAACGTTATAAATCTTTTTTTTTTCTTGTTTTCATTTTATGGAGAAATATACAACAAAATGCATATGCAGTATATCGTCCGGTTTAGTTAGTTTCAGGGTATGTCCCTTTAAATGACAATTTCTTAAATTCATTTTCCAAATGAGAAGAATTTCCAGGAACAAGCAAATGTGGAAATATCAGGTTTTAGAGGTTTCAATGGTGAAAACTAAGTACACACGAAACGCGGTACTTTAAATCAGCGACGAATCTGATCACTTCGTCTCACAGAAATCCAGTTTTTGTTGATTCTAATCTTACGTTCTTAGCAAAAGGTAATTATGAAGAAAACGAGGTTTGTTATCAGAACATACGATGATACTGTTTCTTCGACCGTTTTTTTGTCCATACATTGTCCATGTATTTTTTGTCCATGATGCACCTACCACATACTGACTGCGTAGTGGCGTCAGTCAAATCAATTACCCGGGGCGTGACGTGAATCCGCGATCCCCGCTTGCAAGTCAGCTGCTCTACCAACTGTGCTACACGGGCTGGGGCCAGTACTCACGTAACCATATCACCAATATTGGTCATGTGACATTCTCCCCTACTCTATAAGAATTCGTACTCGAATTCACAGCCATAGAGACTTTTATGTATTATGGAAACACATGCATAGCAATGAAACATTCACACACCATGTTTGGCGTCAATGATGCAAGGTCAGAAAAATCATTTACCCAGGCCGATCTCCGCCTGAATGTCAGGTACTCTACCAACTTTAGCTAATGCCAACACATCTAAAAGCCAGAAAGACACTTAATCACAATCAAGAAAAAATGAAGAGTGCAATTACACTGAAAGTCGATGCCACTCCACTAATTAAAATGGAAAGAAACTTGATTCCCGTTGAAAACACAATATTTAAAAAGACGCTTAAGAATACTGCTGAAGACATCATTTGGAACAAAATGGTAATTGTATATTTTCAAAATTTAGGATTACAAATTTGATAAAATATAACTTATATGTAATCTTTGCATGTTACTTTGGAAATAAGTACTAAATGATTGCACATATTTTGTAACTATTACAAAAGAAAATAAAAAGTAAGGAAAGTAGTTTATTACTTTCCTCGTCTGTGTACTAGGTTTGTAAGTCAATCATATAAAATTATAAGTATGACAGTTGTTAATAAAGTACATATCAAATGCTCTATTTCATGTCATTTTGATTGTCTGAATAAAAGAAGACAACAGATGCTTCCCATTTCTCTTAAGTATGTCACGTCGCCGAAAAGAAATGCTGATACTTATTCATCATAATTGTTACATCAGAAATTCTTTTCTATACACTAATAACCATTTACGTATATAAGGATGTCTATAGACTTCACTAATTGCATAAATATACTTTATTTATAACACCATTTCTTTAATTATGGTATAAAGGTGGTGCTTTACTTGCAATGTCATATTCAGAAAGCAATAAAGACATGAAAATTGTTACTACATTAGTAACTATTGCTACTTTACAAAATCCCCAAATTCTTTCCATTTCCCATTAGATGTTCGAAATGAGAAAACAACGACAAGATTAACTTAGCTTACTGTACGCTAGCTCAAACTAGAGTGACCTTTTCATGTAAGTATGATAAATATCTTTCACTGTAAAAGTACAGCCGGTTACTATATTCTTAAAGGTTTAAGTAAACTGCATTGCAAACAGTAGAATATTGGGGAAAAGGCTGTTAAGTTCGTTTAGTAACATCAAAGATAAAACTACTTTAAGTTGATGTATTTTTGAACATTGCAAGCACGGTATTGGTTAAGAAATATATTTAAAGGCGGACACAGGTATATCAAACTCAATTATGCAAAAAGGGTAGGGATACACCGTATGCATGAATAGTAAAAGGTAAAGATACTAGTGATGATACACTGTATGACAGTTCTGAAATATATATATCGTATTTACATTTATTCAGAGCGATTTGTTTTATATCACAAATAGAATACACTGTGGTACTTAAGAAAAAAATCCAGATAGCGACATCGACATAAAAAATCTTAGATGCAAAGTGTCTCAAGTTGATGGCTACTCTCACGCCGATATTTTTTGCAAGTTATAATTTTGTTATAGAAATACAAATTCTTTGAAATATTTACGGATTTGTCCAGAATATAAACTTTAAACTTACTTATAGGAATAGCCGCTGTATTAATTAAAGATTATTAAAAATACATCAGCAGAGTATGAAATTTGAATTATTTCAGTTTTCCGAGTAAGGTATTGTGAAATGCTGAAATGAAATATATCGAAAGCTGATGGAAACCGATTCACTACAGCTTAGATATTGTTTTTTGCAGTTGGGCAAATGAAAAGAACAATCAAACATGTCTATTTCAGAAGAATAAATAGGTCAGACTACAAAGAAAGATTGTCAGTCTGTTTTCAACGAATGCTTGAAAAGAGAAGCCAACGAAGGGCAAACTTATTATCTGCACTGAGAACAGAATATTCAGTAGTGGTCAGTGGTATTGATGGACTGACAATGAATGAATGCCCAAGGAATTAGTGTTATTCTTGCAGCGCTATTTACCAATAGCCAGTGGCCATATACAGACACTAAAACGATGCGTACCACAGAGTGTGTTATTGTGTCTCGACCTATGATTTAATTTGTCCTCATTCGATCAATCATTGATAAATACTCGAGCAATTCTTAATGCTATTTGATTAAAGAGTCCAAGTGGGAATTCTTAGAGTATGATACTGAATTGATGTAGAACTATGAAAATACAAGTACTGTTGAGGGAGCTATAAAACGATACAAAAATATATTTTAGAACTGAAGTTTATAGGAAAAACGCTTGAAAGATGCGTGTGAAAAGGATCAAGTGGCTGTATTCAAATTTAAGATAAATAGCTTTTGTTTTGGTGTTTAAAAAAGCAAAATAAAAAGGAGTCTATTTAACAACGACAATATTTAAATATATTTTTTAAAATATTCATATGATGAAAAAGATTATTGTTGTTTGAAAGTCGATATTTTTTAAGTATTGTCTTTGATAAAACTAATGGCGAACGCAAATAGAGGGAATAAGGCTATGATCACTAAAATGATTAAGTCTGCATTGATTTCTGAAAAAAAATCTGAAATTAAGTTATGTGCATTAACAAACTTTCAACAGATAAAATAAAACCGATGACATTACAACGTA
Source organism: Cyclina sinensis (assembly GCA_012932295.1). Classification (NCBI taxonomy): domain Eukaryota; kingdom Metazoa; phylum Mollusca; class Bivalvia; order Venerida; family Veneridae; genus Cyclina; species Cyclina sinensis. Next base: position 10,205,995 of record JAAONU010000002.1, on the reverse strand, counting down.
CGTATATCCATTGACTCATTCCAAACATAATGATGAAAAAACTCCTTATATGACATAATTATATAGGCTTAATAGGTGATCACCGTTAATATGTTTACACTAATATTACCTGACTGATATCGGATACTTAGATTTGTTGATTGATATCTGATACTAAAATTTGATGACTGATATCGGATCATTAGATTTGTTGATTGATTTCTAATACTTAGATTTGATGACTGATATCGGATAATTAGAATTGATGACTTATATCGGATAATCAAATTTGATGACTGATTTTGGATATTTAGATTTGTTGTTCGATGTCGGATACTCAGATCTGATGACTGATATCGGATATTCAAATTTGATGACTGATATCGGATATTTAGATTTGTTGATTGATATCAGATACTTAGTTTTTATGACTGATATCTGATAATTAGATTTGATGACTGATATCGGATACTTAGATTTGATGACTGATATCGGATAATTAGATTTGTTGACTTATGTCGGATAATCAAATTTGATGACTGATATAGGATACTTAGAATTGTTGTTAGAGCATTACAAAATATTTATCTGATATCGGAAAATTAGGTATTATGAGTGACGTCAGAAAATTATATTTGTTGACTTATATCGGATAATTAGATTTTTTAACCGATTTCGGATAATGATTAGCTCAATTTCATTCCCTTTGATATTATTAAAGGAAACAGAATGATAATTTTTTAGGTAACATGAAGTGTTTAAAGTGGATCAGCCTTTTAATATCAACTACAAATACTTAAAGAGAAATATCCTAAAATTTAGAACATTCCATTTTCTTCAGAATCATTTAGATCTGAATCATTCATTATGATATTAAACATATTATTACGCAATGTCAAGATGTCAGCCAAAATTTCTAACTACAACAGGAAAACTGAATGCCTTAACGTTAGTATTTATACAGAAAGTTCTTGTGCCATTCTGGCTTGATAGGTATCTTTTACAAATTAACACTTACTCTGTTTATATATAGCTAATGGATTTTTTTTTGCAATATATGTTCTACTGAATATTATCTTATATTTCTCATATTGGAAGATAATGAGCCAGTCAAATACATATGGTGTACATGTATATTCTCGGTTAGTCCTGTGGTATGTCCTTTTTAACACAACTGCATAAACATAGGAAGAAAAAACAACAAAAACTTCCAAGTACACGACTATTGATTAAAAGCCATTATTTTGAGTTAATTTATTTTATTACCGTAATTTTATTTCTTTCACTCTCCCTTTGTAGCGTTTAATATAGCTTCGTGCCATGTTATCGGAAAAGTAATCTTTATATCATCAATCTTTTGCAATGAAGGTTAAGAAATATCTTAACAAAGTCCTGTCATGAATAGCTACCGTACTTCGCTTTAATTCCAGGAATTTCGTTTTCTTGTCGCGAAACAGTGGGTTTTCAATACCACTGTCGGATCAAAGGAGATTCAGTTAAACAGATAAAGGTCTTTTATAGGAGGATTGTTTCTAAGTTGTTATTAACTTGATCTACTCAGGCCCCTCGCATGAGCTTTCTTGTATCGAATAGCTCAATTTAGATAAAGAGTATCCGTGCACTATCTGTATATTTTATCGCTCCTGATAGACAAGACTAAACCGTGTTTACAACTTACACTTATTGATCAATTAAAATGGCATAGATTTTTTTTTTCATTAATTTTTGTCTCATCAATACTGCATTCTCAATAGTAAATATAGATCGAAATGTTTCACAATATCTTAAAAATGCAAACTTATTGAAAATCTAAGAAAAGCAAATACGAAAGCTGAAAACATCAAAATGCCTTCCGAAAACAATTTTAAAAACTTAATACTGCAAAGATTAAATTGTTCGTAGGAGTTTGGCCTAAGTGGAGTTCAATATGTATTGTTACGGTCTAGTGCACACCTACCTATAACTGTATAACTACAACCTCTGACAACTGCGTCAGCGAATCGATTCTTTGGCTCAGTGCTTAGTGCGTTGGCGTCTCACACGGAAGATCGGAGTTCGAATCCCGCCCTGGGTTGTGTTTTCTAAGATGCACTGCATCTTTCTGTTGCAGACTTTCATGTTCGTTAGAATATCTGTTACCTAAACAGGAAGGTCAAACAAAAAATGCAAAATGGTTCAGGTTCAATATTTTGTTGACTCTTAAAAAATTACCAAATTTTAGCAAAAATAAAACTGGTTATACACCCACAGGCTTTGGTCAATAATCTTATAATTAGCCCGAAACCCAAAATCATAAAAATATAGTGCTATCATTAATCGTGACCTAGCTACTCAAAGAAATATAAATGGCTTACAGTTTAAAATAAAATAACGTACTTGAGATATAATCGTTTTATATTTCCCCATTATCTTTAACTTATATTATAAAGGAGAAATCATTGTGTAATCTATCGTTTAGTCTATGAGGTTTATAAAGTGTGATAATAAGCAACTTGTTATGTAACGTGTGTATCTGTGAGTGACGTAGATATAATTGTATCTCTTCTACAGCCATCTGGGGATTCTGGATAGGAAAGGGTTTACAAAAACAGTTATTATTGCAGCACTGTAACAACGCATATCTTAATACTTGTGATTCTTTTACCGTACCGACTGGCTCAAGTGAGTTTATTTTTTCCTGTCTTGCAAGAGTTCGTGACTGCAGTTTTCAAAATGTATTACAAGAACAAATAGGAAACAGGAATAATTTTTATTGAAAAAAAAGAAACGTTGGAGAGGTCCTGGTTAGTCTCCTTCGTAAGAAGTTTTGTTATTTACGACAATAAACGACATACAATAACAGTGAAATAGTAACCTCTTCTGTGTTGGAGAAATACATCAATCGAACTAACACTTACTAAAAATATATTTTCAGATTTAAGTTTCAAGTTCATTAATATTGTCTTTTCAGAAGCTCTTTCTACTTACCACACTGACAAAAATGTAAGTCATGTGAAAATCCTATACCAATAGCTATTAAAAAAATACTAATAAGCCTCTTTCTGTTTAGATATACCTTCGATACTGTGAACAGTTTTGTATAGCTGTTTCATCCGCGATTCTTGCACTGGTAGAATTCAAGCAATAACTATATGCAGGTAGATAAAACGACACTCTTACAAATTGATTTGTTTAAGAACTTAAAGTATTGAAAAAAAATGAATGCCATGTGTGACCTTTCTTTAGTATCTATGGACTATAACTTTAACGAAATTATTTGTGTTAGGATAATCATCTACTTAACATGGCCATAATCCGTTAATAAATCAAGAAAATAGTTGTAAACTCAACTGCTTCGTCGTAATCTAGCCAACTTTTAGAAATATAAGTGATCATCTCTTTCCAAGAAAATAAGGTTTCAAAAATATCATCACTTTGAATTTTCTCAGATTTATCTTAAGAGCGTCAGGAGAGAAATCATTATGTAATCTATCGTTAAGTGTATGAGGTTTGCAGAGTGTAACGAGCAACCTGTTTTGCACCATCTGCGTCTTAGAGTGTAACAGGTATAATTGTAGCTTTTTTTATTGGCAATTCAATCTGTAATTATCATGCTGGAATTTCGGATCACGGAAATATAAAACTAGACATGGCTTTTGATATATATATGATTAATCAGACTATATTCACTTTTATAGCCATATTGTTCACTATCTTACAAATAAAACATGATCATTTATAGTCCTATCTGAGGAAATCGGTGACTTAAACGAAGATGTATTAACAGACGGTGAAACGTGTAAAAAATATTATTCACGGAATAAGTCGTGGTTTATAATTTTGATAGATAAAAAACAAATGAAATATATTCCTGACTTGACGTATTAAGCTGCCTGTGAAAACGAATATTTTATTAAAAATTTGAAACAGGCTTTTGAAATAAAAAGTATTTTGAGTTTAAGAAAAAACCGGTATACCTTTGGCCTACATTATCAAAATATAATCTTCAGATCATTAATCTTATGAAATGATGGCTCATAAGCATAAACACAACTCTGTCATGTTCAGCTGCCGTAAATTGCTTTAATCCTAGATATTCTTCTATAGATTTGAAATTTTAGGAAGTGTTGTAGATGAGATAAATTTAATTTATGATTGACATGGATATGAAAGCTTTTTTAATAAATGGTCTGATCTTCTATATCGCTCTTCATACAACTCTTATCATACCATGATACCTCTTTTAAGGTATCTGTTTCTCATCAGTATCAATAAAGTATTACTTTACATATACTACAGATGAATGGATAATCCTTTCAAAAGTTATATGTATGTACTGGTATTTCATTTTTTATAAGACGTGCCTTTAATACTTCGAACGTTCTCTATCAATATCATTTTCATTAGGATAATGGACGAAATATTCAAAATGGCGATTAATGAATCGTAAGGGATTTCATTTCAAACATATTCCCTGTTTTGACAAAAATTACTTCTTTGAAAACTCATAGAAAATATATATAACCGACTTTCATTATATCAGTCAGGAACTAAAAAGGTGCTAAGCAAATTGCATCAACGAGTATGTCAGTTCAGGTATTCTGCTTTCTAAAATTCAATTATTACATCCACCATTGTGTTAAAATTTTACGAAAACTGGTAATCATTACGTATAATGGCGAGTAATTACAATAACTGTCTGGAAAACTTTAACAAGCTATATATTTTGTTGTTTTCATTCATTTTGTAATTTCCTTTTTTTTTAAATATGAAAATTCCACTTTACGACCACTTTCATTTTAAATCCATCGTTTCTAGATGTGATTTTCAGTAAGAACTCATGACAAGGCTTCCTAACAAGCTATATATAAAGAGGTGTTACCCAACAAAGCGCCAAATTATAAGTAATATACTATGTCATTTATGTCAGCATTTGTAAGACTATATTTAAACAGTTTTCCCCAAACCTTCCCATACACTATACCAACTACTATTTTTACTTTAAAACGAATCTTACCACACGAATGATGGTACTAACCCCTATAAATTCACTGCTGACGACAGAATACCTCACTTCACTATGTCTGAGTGCACTCTTCATAAATGTCAATGCAATATTCATTACCGAAAGTTTTATTAGCGTTGTTCATCACGGTGATAATTAGATGTACACTGTTTGGTGGTTTTCACACGGAGACTTAGTACATAATACTTATCCAGAGTTATAAATATAATCATTGTTAGTATTCATCAGCCTAAGATATGATGGCATACAACATTAATAAAAAGTACTTCATAGCAAGACAAGATTAGAACTGCTCAACTGTTATGCATAGATGAAACGGTGTCTTTGATGAACGTTAAGTACTGCATAAGTGCTACTCATCTCTTGGCCAAAATATTTATATCTGTCTTCAGTTAATACTCTCATTTTTTTCAAATACAGTTTCTCAGCTTTTTTTACAAAAACCGGTATACAAATTTTCAACTTAAATATTGAGTTTGTCTACACCAAAGTTCTTGCATTTTCTTCTAGAAATGAAATTTTACATTCGATAAAAAATCTTTGCCTGTTGACCATTCTCTTATCTATTCAAAAGCCAAACAAGATAGCTAGACAAGGTTTAGATAAATTTCATCTATATATCAATCACGCAAGAGTCTGGGGATCAGGTCCGTATTAACGCTATGTAACTGGGATGAAGAACTATTATTAAATATCATTAAAAATAAGTTTATATTAAACTAGCAAGCTTAAAGAAATATAAGTATTTTGACACTTATTTTTATAATCAGACCGGCTGTAGTTTCTTAGCATTTTTTCATTAACACACACGGGCGTGTGTGCGCAATATTTTGTCAGAGGTAATTACAATTCAACTGAAAATTTCGGAAACAAACTTTAAGAATATTATTTTGACTATGAATCAAGTTCATCGAGAGCATATTTTTAGAACCAAAATAGAATGTAAGGATATAATTAGTTTATCGCCTTCATGAATATTTGTTTAACACTTATGAAGACAAAGGAATAATAAAGAAAGAAAATATTCTGAACGTTTCCAGGTTTATCTTAAAGTGTCTTAAATCTCAGGCTGAAATGAGAATAAACTGAGGTTTGTGAAAGCTATTCATAATAATTTATACGTAAAATACAAAAAAAAAAACGCTGACACCTCAGTTCAATTTTTGTCAGTTCAATGTGTGTTATATGAATTTGTGTTGTTTTATGAAAATTATTTTGCACTTAGTGTACTAAAAGTAATGAATACAAGAATACCCATTACATTAACAAGCCTGTAATGTTGTTTCATTTTTTGACGAGAAATGACAAGTATGTTAATTTCTAAATTCTTTTTCAAATGAAGATTCTGTGTAGGCGTAAACGACAGCTTTTGAGAACAAGATTTTAATAAGAGAACGGATATAAACATTTTTAAGTGAAGAAGTAAAATACCTTCACGTTTTCCTGTGAAACATTTTCTTAGCAGATGCAACCTACTACAAACTGAAACTATCCTGGATACGCAGGCAATATACTTAATTAATTTTTAAGTGATATAACTTCAAATTTTGTAACGGTAATGTATTTATATGTGAATCTTGCACGTGCACACGCGAACAAAAAAAAAAACATTACAAAAACAACCAAACAAATTCGAATTATTTCCGTTATAAACGAGTGGCTTGTCACTGAAACATAATGTTCACATTCACAAAATGAATGTGTCACTAGTTACGTCAATTTTAACATCTTTTTTAAGTTTTTGCTTAATGACTTAGTCTGTATTTCGTTCTTTATAAAACTTTACATCAAACACAGCTAAGGGCTTGCTCATGCCATTACCATAACTTCATACCTATAAGCGGAATGTTATCACCTCAAGCAGGAGCCAAAACAAATTCTGAAGCCCATTTCTCGCATTTTCTATTTCGAAACACTTCTCAGTAAATCATTAATCTTAAAAAAAAAAGAAATGGAAAGACTAATTCAGACCGAGTTTTCTTTATCTAGAAACATTCACTTCAATTAAGAAGATGAGGTACTTAGTGAGAAATGGTATTAATTATACTTCTTGGTATTTATTTTACCTATCGTTAGGGTCAGTTGAAACAAATATCCCACTGTTAACTACAGTTGTTACCAATCTATCACAGCTTGGCCTATCAGCATCAGTAATGTTCATAAAAATGGGCTTTGCAATCTTAAGAGATACAGGATATGAATAATTGATTCATCGGATCTGAAAGCGAGAGGAACATTTTTTTGTGAAATTAAGAGTATACATCATTACTTTTTGTTATTTATTGCAATTATAATGATACTTAAATGTGATCGATGAGTAATAAACGAAACATGAGGCGAAAATATTCGTTCAATGTAAGTTCATCCCTGCTTCACATTTTCTTTTTTGCAGGTGAATTATTTTAGAAGCAGACGACAAAGATTTCTAATGTGCCGAGAAATCCGAAACTGATTTCTTAAACAAATATAGTAAAAGCTCGGCAGAAACACACTTTGTTTAATGAAATGTTCATGCGGAATTGTAAATAAATCGAAAACGGTTTCAACATTAATCTGCGGAAAAGGGCAGATAAATTCATTTCAAGGACAAGATCTATCAACCTTTGAATCAAAATGGCGGATCGACGTCTTACTTTAGCAGGACAAAACTAAATGAACAAGTTGGCTTCCTTTAAAAAGTAAGCCAAAGAGAGGTCAGCAGCTGTCGTCACTGAAAGAATGAATCTACTTGTTTCCAAGATCATTTTGAATTTTTTAAACGTTCTGTGACTTAAATAATTATAAAAACTAGTAACCTAACTATTATTATTAGTTAATACCTTATTAGGCAAAATGACCGAAACTGACTATAATTTAGTTATTTCAAATGTTTTTATAGTGGCGTATCTATCATTTAAATAAATGAAAAAAATTAAGATAACCTCATGTATTTCATACCTTGTAGAATCTTGGGGATCTTCTTATAAGCCCCTAAGGCTTTACTTCCCCCTCTTTTATAACAATGCATGTAGTTGTTGAAGCCAGAACTCCCATGTTAAGCTGCTGCTTTTTTAGGCTTATCAAGTTTTGTTTTCCTTTTCAAGCTTTTATTACACAGTTCTTAGTCCAAATATTTTACAAAATAATCAGCGATAGTATCTGTTAAGCTGGACTAAATATTAAAAGGGCGTAAATTTGATCCAAATCGAGTAAATGAACTTGTCAAAAATGCTCTGAAATTCGTAAAAAATATTTTCATGACCATGGCTAAATATTAATTTGTTCAACAGGCTGATGAGTTTCTCAGAAAAAAAATGCATTTTAGAATTTGTAGTTTTTAAAAAGTAGCATGCATTATAAGAAATGCATCCCTATAATTTTATTTTTTGTGTTTAGTTAAGGGAATACAAAATTATTCTGTACGTTCTGTTCATAATGAGCCGTTTTTACCATGGCCGTTTTAACCATGGGCCGTTTTGACCCGATGTTAAATTTTGGTTTCGTTTAAATAAATTCGTATTATGATTCGGAGCATGCGCATAACTATCTTTGTAGACTGGTTTTCATGATTTTAGGCTTAATATGAGATCATTAACTTAAATTTGATACGCAAAAATGGATGCCGCCAGCAATTAAAGCCAACACTGTGGAGAGGTCTGATGACCTCTCCAATAAAACATCTATATTTCATGTAAAATTATTCCTTACCCTAAGTCACGGAAATGTTATAACTACAACGCTAAAGGCCGTTTTATCCACAAATTAAGATGAAAATTTGGCAAATGTTGTAACTGCTAAATTGTTGTTGTTGTCATTGGTGAAACTTTTGTTGGTATGAAGTCAGTGCTTTCTAGAGATCAGCACTGTTTTACTCCAGGCGAGTTTGAAATGCCGTATATAAGGAAACTATTTGTGTTACTATTAAATGTATTAACATTTTTACAAGGTAAGCTTACCCCAAACTTAACGGGAAACGCACTAAACATTAATCAGCAACTGAGGCAGATCAGTGTAACCTGTTGAACATATCGTGAAATCTGAATTCCCTTGATTAACCACCGATTCAGTCAGACACACTGTTTAAATCTTCGTTTATCTTGTATACATATCAGACAATGCTTGCTACCATCTTTTTCAAGGCGATCGTCAGAAAGAAAAATAGGTCTATTCACATATTTTTGTGTATTTTTGACTTTGGAAATTATTCAATAGAAGTGTATGCTCAACAGAAATAAGACATATTTCTCGAGCTAATTATAGAAGCAAACTGATAATTATAATAATAATAATAACGACAACAAGAAATGTTGAATTGTTTGATAGATAGAATTACCAACACTTCATTTTTTTCAAAAGTTTTTGTTGTTTTCTGTTAACGTTACACATTTCCCACAGGATTGCAGTGTAACAGACGTGTATTCCTGTTACGTTTTACATATAAATGATCATATAATCCCGTACTCCTGTATGGTTTATAAGTCAAAAATAGAACTTAAAGCTTAAAGTGTCAATGGCCGAGGGAATTTGTGTTCGTGTCACTCCTTTGAAATTGTGGACGAGACAAGTCGTTGTTGTATTTTAGGCTGTGATGACCGTTGATTTTTGCGGGCCCGTTGTTTTCTAGTCGGATTACAAAATAATATTCTAAACATTATTCATTAATGCTACAGACAAGGCCTATCAGTAGTAATGCTGACAAATTACGTCAGAATCAAAGTTTGTTTTTCTCTGCTTTTACTTATACTCGAAACGTATACGTGATGTAGTTAATATTTCTAGGATGTCAGCCGACGTTTGTTCATTAGAAGTAACGCTTTGTTTTATAGGTCTGACCAAAACAAGAATTATTAGTTGAATATCATCATATTCTATAGGTACAGGGATAACGACGCTTATACCACAGCAACTTTGCTAGTTCGATTAATATCAGATTTTATTTATAGTTGACAACACTAGTAGAAAATAGGACAACTGGACAATATATAGTTTTTGCTGTAAAAAAAGTCAAGTATCGAGCAAATGTAAGCTTTTGTGCTCTGGAAATAGGATCTTATCTAACAAAACAGACGTTTCAGGCTCGATAATTTTAAAAAAAGTCGGTTGAATCTTTATAGATTTTATCGAAATTGACAGTGGCTCTAAATAATTAGTTATACAGTTTATATAAAATTTTTCTTCTAAACTACTTCTTACCTCGCAAAGAAATATATCCCTGTTTTCTAAAGAAAAATCAAAACCAAATAGTTCATATCATGTTTGCACGAAAGAGCATATTCTGCTATTCATAACACAATCACGCACTTTTTCGATAGGCAAGTTGGTAAGAATATCTTATTGATGGTCAACAGAGGAGCTTTAGATCTCAATTTGAATAGTCAATATCCATAATTTGGTGAACGGAAATAAGTTTGGAACGCGTCTCAAGAAAATACATCATAATTTTCTATCCTCGTGGCAAAAAGCGTGCAGAAAATAAATGCCCTCAGAGGATTCGACGCAACAGGGAAATCAGTGTATGGATTTCGAGAGATTGGATGACTTTGCTTTGTATTTATGAATATGCTGCAGCGCATTAATTAACGCCAAAACTCAGGTCAAGTCAAAATATTTGCTGCCAACACTAAACAAAATGTCTGTTTACAAAAACTGTTTTCTGTTTATAACGTCCTCAGGAATATGCTAGCAATCCATAACAATAAATAGTTTGTGCTATTTTGTTAAAAGCTTGGCTGCAATTTCAATAAATGGGAGACATATATTCTTTGCGACCTTAACACTCTTTATAACTGTTTATACCAGACATTTTTTTCTTAGTTTTGGAATATATAACTGTCTTAATTTTGAAAACGATTTTAACTATACTTGTATAATGTTCGGTATTTTTTCTAGATACATAAACCATATTGATACAATGAGTGATTTGTTACAGATTTTCTAAACTCAATTTACATTACACCTTTACTGCCCTTTTCTTAAATCAACAATTAATCCGTTCTGCTATTTATTTAGAAAAAAAAACTACCACCAGTTCATAAAACCCGTTTAATGCACACGAATGTAACAAAACGTGTATGCGGACATGTCTTGAAAACAATTACTGTATGTTTAAAAAAAGTGTTATCTTTGTTAAGTTTGCCGGTGCTTTAAAGTTTTACAGACAATGTCGGAGACTAGTTCTGACGTTTCATTTTTAAAACAGATATAAGGATATATTTAAATGTATAGGTTTGTTACGTTCTCACTTCCGCAAAAACACGCCTAAACTTTATCAAAGAGTTTTGCGTTTAATCGAGGAGCAGTAGTCGAGGGGTAGAACGCTGAAATCCCGGGATAGAGCGCCGAAATCCCGGGGTAGAGCACCAAAATCCCGGGTTCGAATGCCACAAGCTTGAGAGTCTACGGTAAATTTCCGCGTTCCTAACATTCCTCGCAAGAGCTGCTTTGAAGCCAGGAAGCAGCCATCCAAAGGGACTAATAAAAGCTGCAAGAACTTCCGTCCCAATCGATGTAAAAGAAGTAAGGTCAATCTAGATGGAGCGACGTTTGGTTGAGGCGAATCAGGGTAAGCAATCGCGCAAGCTGGGCAAACTCATGAAAATTTCGTAATGGAAAACTCGTAATCCAAGTAAAAACTCAAAACTCAAAACATACGATTCGTCCATTTAATGAAATTGATCAAAATTAGTTGCTTCGCATACACGCATGGCGTCATCCAATATCAATTCAAACAGCATATCATTTTACTGGAGTGTGTGATGCGTCATCAAATACTGCCTATACTCTATGCATAGATTAAAGTTCGTTATATCAGTATCGGTAGCGATCGTTACTCTTCGGCAATTTCGGAACAGTCTGAAATCTGATCACTTGGCAAAAAATTATGTTACAGGGACTTCTTAAATAACTGTAATTTACAATCCGACTTCCCATATTATCTATTCCAAATGACTGCTTCTGAGAGACATAGGGGCTTCAACGTCTCAAACCTGTATCAAACAAAAACTCAGCCAAAAGTAAGAAAGTCTTTATTTTCATACTACCTATGCTGCTCTTTTCCTACATCCTTGAACATTTATTTTTATTGTCATTTGAGAGAATCAATTTATACTTGACATTTATAGTTTCCCATTTCTCCAGGACTGTTTCAGTTTATGTATATTATGTATGAGATTTGTTTTCTTTTTCGTTTCCTTACACCCATGTATTCATATGGTAATTGATTCCTCGTGCAAGTAATTGATGGAATTGTTCTTTTTTTCCAGGAAGTAAGGAAGTACATTGCTACAAACATAAGCGCATATTTGTTTAAAACGGTTTCGAAATATATCGTTCGGATTACATTCTAGGTGATTAAGGAATAATTATTTTTATCTAACAAGTTAATTAAGAAGATATTATTATCGTCTATTCTGGACAGTTGCTGTTATCCACGATTAACTGGAATTCCCCAGGGTGACGTATTAACACTCCGTCTATTTTATCTAGAGATAAGATAAGTTTTAAGTGTGTACATACACTTTTTCTTTTCTCCGTTGAACCATTCTCTCTGCCACTACATTGTATTAAATTATAAAAGTCTACTTTATGGAAGAAGGTAGACTAAAGGCTAACCTGTTAGAAAATCTGTAAGTACTAGAGGAAAATAATATACCATTTTATATTAAGAGTTGATATTACATATTTCCAGATTTAAAAAAAATGAGATTTTTAAAAAGGCGTTAAGTGTTATCTTTGCGTTTCGACGGGCGTTAATAAGGTAAAAAAATGATACAAACAAATTTGACCCTTTTTTTAAAGACGACATTCTGAAATGAACAGCACAAAGTGCCAGACTTCTAAGTTCAGTGATGTCAGCTACCACAGTACATCTTTGTTTTACGATAATAACACTTATCATACACCCACGAAGTAATTATTGTTGGCTACAAAAACTCAACAATAAGCAATGCACGATTATAAAAACCTGAAACCGAATTACCTGTCTTTATTGAAGAAGACAAAGTAAGTGAGACTCCTTAAATATATGTAAAGGTAAAGCATAGCCCTGCAAATGATATCTTTCGCTTTACAATCAGATCATTTGAACTCGAACGACTTTATTGCCCACCAGACGTATGTTATGGCTGGCTGTAAAAGATTGCGTACGTATATCTCAGATACATTCTTGAAAAATAAACAAAAAAGTGAACGGCAGATAGAGATTATATATCCAAATAAACAAAACTGAAATCGACCCGTATCTAATGGCGTAGTTAGCCAGCTAATTAGTACGTGCTGATGAATTTTCAGTATGTCTAATGAATGATAAAATAAATAAACCTTTCCCATATTAATTATTTCTTGCTGAATGAAATGTTTGTTCCCTTTTTTTTATCATGGCCAGACTAAGAAAAGGGAGAGAGAGAGAAAAAATGAAAAGAAATAAAGCATATGAATCAATTCATTTTTCTATGTTGTAAGCAAACGTTTCATTTTAGTAACAAGTTGCCTTTCAGGTAAAACGAAGGAATAAGTTACGTGATCAAGTTATATGGATTGTCAAATAGACTCCAAAAATCAATTTGTACTGAAAAACAAACATTATCCATATGTCCATTGATAAACACACTATAGTTAGTGATCTTTTCTTGCCGTTACTATAACAGGAAGCGGCCACTGCCTGTCTAGATATGTGTGCTTAAGAAAAATTTATTGCTCGTCATTGTATATATTTGCCTCATGGGATCATAAGCTTAATGGATTTGTATGAAATAGAAATACATTTGTCTAAAAGTTGTCCATAGAAGACACGTAACAAGGTAGTACAATAAATGAAGATTTGTGTCTCAGTTACTTAAAAATAATAACGATGTATTAAGTTAGAAAACAGAATGAAGTCATATTTTAATCTCCCTGACTTTGAAAAATATAATAAATTCATAGTTGACTCCTGATAAGATAGAGACTACGAAAACACAATGCATTCATATTTGAATATCCGTAACAATGAATTTGTATTTAGATACCCGTGACTTAAAAAATATGATTAATTCACATTTGTAACTTCTGATCTTTACATGGAAAATGAAATTAATTCATATTTGAGTACCTATAAACAAGATACTCTAAACGAGATCACACTAACCTAAAATATATCTATGTTTTAAAGTTATACAGAATGTTTTTTTTGTTGTTGTTGTTTTTTCTATAGCAAACTGCAATTATTTTTATCAATTTTACAGAAGCTAGTTTCCAAAATTTTATCGACTCTTGCATGTTACGAGATATTCACATATTTCAAGAAATGGAAGACAAAGCCTGCCAAACTTAACGACTCTGCTAATTTACAAAATATGTAATTTATCAATAATATGATATCAATAATAACTAATTTACAGTGGTACGCAGAGATTGTGAGGCATAAACAGCGTTGTAATAATTCCCGCGCTTTCTTTAATTAATGCCTCCGGTTGTGTACCTAATACAAAATTATGAACAAAATCCTCAAGAATGTTTGTGGATTAATTGTTTGTGTAACATGGCGCTCAAACGCATCAACAGACAGCATCCATACCGCATAACAAGTTTTACGATACAATTATATCTAGCCAATTGTTCAAGTGCCTTTTGTGTGTTTACCTATACAAGGAAGAAACGCGTTCTCCTGAAATACAGTAAAACAAAAAGTACTGGGGTTTCGACTGAACTGAGGTTTCCATTAACGCTTAAACATAATCTGCTTTGTGAACGCAAACGATTTGCTGAGATTTTAAGGTAGTGTGTCTAAAATCTTCGGAGAAATTTATACCCGCGTCTGCAACATGTCTCCTATTGACGCGAGCACTGTGCCAAGCAAATCACAGAATCTCCTTCACATTAGTAACAAGAACTGTCTATGATTATTTATTTCAAAATGTTTTTATATCAATTATTGAGGACTTACCCATCAACGGACTACTATATTTTCTTTATCAAACTTGCATTCTTCACTCCGAAGCCAAGATCTTGCAGCAGAATATAATTCCAAATAACATCCATTTTGGTTGTAAAAACACCATGACTATCATACCCTAGAATAAAAAAGAAAATATTGATTACATTTCTGTAGGAAAAGGTTAGGAAATCATTCCGTTTACAAACATAAATAAAAAGGATAGAAAGAAGAAAGAATAAGCGATTTTAAAGATATAAGTGCTATCAACGTAAAATATTGTTAATACAAACATTGTTTCATTTGTTGATGTAAAGCATCATGTGTATCTTCACAGGCCCCATAGTTAAAATATCACAAATGGGGCAATGGTAACAGAATTTCTAAAACCGAAATAAAAATGACTAGAAAAGCCATGGCTTTTAAAAGCCATCGTATGTACGATGAATCACGAAATGTTTTTGAACTTCACTATGAAACTATGATTATCGTAAACAAGAGGGCCATGATGGCCCTGGATCGCTCACCTGAGTACTTTGGCTGTAGGTTTGCTGCTAAGCAGTATTTCATTTTTTAATTGAAAAAAATATGTAAGTGCCTACAAACCAAATATGTAAAATATCAGTCAATAAATAAAGGCTCTATGACAGAAAGTAGAAATATCTATTATAAGCTATGATGACCTTGACCCAGTGACCTCAAACCCTACCCATGGGTAGACGTCCATGCAAGGAACCTATATACTGAATATCAAAGATATTGGTCTATAAATGAAGGCTCTATGAGGTACAGTAGATAAATCTATTTTTAGCCTCCATGACCTTTAACCTAATAATTTGAAAAAGCTTGATAAACCTTGCTTCATGCCAAATTTTAAAATTCTAGGCCTTGTGGTTTCAGACAAGAAGATTTTTAAAGATTTTCTTCTATACTGCTATTTAAAACTTATGACCCCTCGGGCGGGGCCAATAGTGACCCCAGTGACATTTTTCAAACAAACTAGGTAGAGGTCCGCTAGACAATGCTGCATACCAAATATCTAAGCTGTAGGCATTGAGGTTTCCAGTAAGAAGATTTTTAAAGATTGCCTTTTTTACATATTGAAGGCCCCCGGGGCGGGGCCATTTTTGATCCCGGGGCCAACATATTAAGAATACTGCTAAAGGTTTACAACACAATACTCCACACCAAATATGTAAGGTCTAGTCCTATTAGTTTCGGAGAAAAATGATTTTTCATGTTTTTCCTATATAACTATATGTAAATCAATAGAACCCTGGGGCGTGGCCAATTTTGACCCAGGGGACATCATTTGAACAAACTTGATAGAGGTCCACTAGACAATGCTGCACACCAAATATCTAAACTCTACGCCTTGCGGTTTCTGACAAGAAGATTTTTTTAAAGTTTTTCCTATAGAACTCTATATAAAACATTTGACCCCTGGGGGGGGGGGGCTTTTTGACCCAGGAGCCATGATTTGAACAAACTTGGTAGAGGTCCACTGGACAATGCTGCACACCAAATATCTAAACTCTAGGCCTAGCAGTTTCTGACAAGAAGATTTTTTAAAGTTTTTCCTATATAACTCTATGTAAAACATGTGCCCCCCGGGGCTGGGCCATTTTTGACCCAGGAGCCATGATTTGAACAAACTTGGTAGAGGTCCACTGGACAATGCTGCACACGAAATATCTAAACTCTAGACCTTGTGGTTTCAGACAAGAAGATTTTTAAAGTTTTTTCTATATAATTCTATGTACAACTAGTGACCCCTGGGGCAAGGCCATTTTTGACCCAGGGGTCATGATTTGAACAAACTTGGTAAAGGTCCACCTGATGATGCTTCATACCAAATATCTAAGCTCCAAGCCTTGTAGTTCTGGAGAAGAAGATTTTTAAAGTTCCAACTTTGAAAATCTAATTTTAGCTCCTGTGGCCTAGAAATGCAATGGACCTGAACCATTTGAACAATTTTGGTAAAGCTTCATGCAAGTAACATTCCTGCCAAGTTTCAGCAAGATTGGCCCAGCAGTTCAGGAGAAGAAGTTGTTTGAAGAAAAAGTTGACGACTCACGCACGGACGGACGGACGACGGACGCCGGACATCAGGCAATCACAAAAGCTCACCTTGAGCACTTTGTGCTCAGGTGAGCTAAAAAACTATTGTTTTCTTCAGGGTAAAGACAGTGCTTTCGAATGTAGGTCTGTAAGTAGAAAAAGATCTGAAAACTTTTGAACAATAAGGTAGTCCGCGACGAAGGGATTACGTAATATTCTGATCGGCTGGCTCCTTGAATCCTCCCGTTCTTATCGCTCGATGGCAATAAACTGAGTAAGGCGCAGTGTCTTTAAATAGTTATAGTTGATTACTATACACACAAACGATATCCGACAAAAATCTTATATATAAGTCATTTTCGAAGCGTGTCTATATTATATTGACAAAAATTCAAATTATAGATTATATATATAAACACGTTTTGTATCTCCCCCCCCCCCCACCCTTACCCTCCCCCCACACACACTTTACATTCCAATAACTGCACATTTAGTATCTCAATTCTACAAAAGCTAACCCATTTCGATTTTCTACAAAAGCTAACCCATTTCGATTATACAGAAGGAAATACATATAGCATATCTGTCTCGACTCTGTCTATTTTGGCGACCCTTCTTCGACAAATGCTTCACTGAAACAAGATGTACTTAATGCATATCATTGTCTCATATTTAAAGCAATGGTTCTTTCCAGACACATATTTTCCCTTAAAATGGGAAAATTACAAAGCAAGAATGTCCCTGGAAACATCAAATTTGGAGAGCGGTGCTTTGCTTTCTAACAGATAGACATACATTCTGTAATAGTTTGTTTACATATTTCGGCGAGTTTGTTCAGAAGCACAAACTAAAATAGGTCCATAATGATGAGGATTTGCGTCCCATTAAATTCATAATGGGCAAGACTGAAGCAGAAATCTTGTAAATTTTATTTACCGGAGGAATTTACGAGAAATGCCATTTATACTCGCACGATTGACCTGGACTGAAGCCATCATGTTACTAGACTTTCTATCTAATAACTTGTAATATCTTTTTTCTAAATATTGTGTTATGTCAGTAATCCCATGGTTCGTATTACGTTCTTGCTTAACCCTGAACCTGCTGAATTTTTGTAATGGCTTTGCCCGTCTTTGGATTTGGAACAGTCCATTCAAAAATTAAGCGATTTCAATATCAATATACAAAAATGGAGCTACAAACAGTATAGAGCCTGGTCAGACTACACGGATGTGCAGGCTGGCCTGGCTCTATACTGGTGGCAAAGGCTAATCACTTTCGGTTCCGGCAGGTTAAGGGTTAATATCAAAGATAAACAAAAGTGAAGACTTTTGTAGCATATTTTAAAAGAAATTCGTTCTTATATAAGAACTTTTTTTTCTTAACAGGAAAAAAGCAAGAGATTCCATGTATTTATAAAGAATGTAATATTTTACAGTATACTTAATATTGCTAGACAATATGATATCTATTTCTTCAAAAATATATTCGCACCTAATAAATACAATCCCAACGTTTTATATGATATGAGAAGTAAACGTTTAAACAATTCCCTTGTCTAATTAATCAATGCCTCAGGTACTTAACGGAATATCAAATCGTTTACAGATACCTAAAGAATGTGTACAGATTTATTGCTTGTCTTACAAAAAGCTTAAACATATCAACATACAGCATTTATAGCTCCTGTCATGTTTAACGATACGTTTTTCTAGCGAGAATAAATGTATTGGTTGTGATTACCTACCTCAAAGAAAAACATACAGACAAGATTAATGGAAATACAGCAGTACATACAAAAAATTTAATCTTATAGAAAGCGTTTTCAGCAACTACATCTTTTAAAATAAATTCAACATATTAACTTCTGATAAAGTAGCAATGTATTTAACTTTTGTCCATTTAAAACAAATGCATAATAAAATTGCCATATTCATTACCAAATGCCATTCATTTATCAGACGGAAAGGTAGAACAGAACAGTCTTTTGACCAATTCATATTATTATTTGAATAGCATTTGGACTAGGACAAAAATCTTTCAGAACCCCGTCCCCCTTGCAACCCACCTCACGACAATTGTATTATTTCTCGTAAAATTTTCCACAATACATGCTTGCTGTCGGAAGCTGAGTTGTACAACGTTAAAAATATCTTCATATTGTTTTTGCGTAATTTGGTGAACAAATTGTATGTCTGTCCGTCTGTCTGTATGTCTGTCTGTTTTACGTACTATATAAATTTACAATGACAATATCGACAGTATCTATGTCCCTGTGACGAGTGTACTGATATTCTTTGTTGGTTGTATATTATGTTTTCGGGAATTATGTGTTTAAACTCAATGACTGTCTCATTTTGAATATAAGATAAGATAATTGAAAATATATTTTCATATTATGCATTTTTATTGACAGATTATTATATTACTATGGCATTTAACACAGAAAAGTCTATATCTTGACATTGGTCATTCTCAATGAGGTTTGTTAGACATTTGATTTCGAAGTTGACTTACACTGTAAACATAATCAAAATCAGTGTTTAGAGTTTGGCCATGCTCTTTCCTGTTAAATTCCAGGAAAAGTCCGCATTCGTTATTCTCAGTCAAATATATATTTCACTATGCTGAATGTGTCTTACGTTTTATATTATGTACTTTCAAAACTAGGTTACATAATTCAACTCATACCGTTGTAACACTACAGTACGCATGCGCAGAATACGTCCATTTGTATAAAATAATTACAGCAATAAAATTTCTAAACTACTATCCTGTGGAGTATCTATGGAGCTGATAACCTTTCTCAAAGGCATTCACTATAAAATAGCAGGAGAAGGCAATACAAATGGATATTACGCAAAGAATGTTTCTGCCGCTGCTTAAGGAACAGACTACAAATAAAACCCGTATTTTAAGCTAGAAAAGTAAACCTTACCTGACCTGTAGAAATAATTCATGCAAATTTAAGGATGAATTAGTTAAATCCTTTGCTGTGAACAGTAAAGTGATTTTTCTGTCTCCATGAATGCAATAACACGCATCGGCAACGATAGACCTGGCTCTTCATGTGTTAAAAACAAGACAAACTTTAACCATATTTCAATAGTTTAACATAGTTTGTCCGTCTGTCCGACTACCGAGAAATCACCTCTTTCAATCAATTTCAAATACAAAGGAAGGTCGCAGTGACGCTGGAGAAACACAAATCTATTATTTCGCGTTTTGAATAAATACAGTTTCATGTCCTTTTTTAAATTTATAGTCTACGGTTGCTTGTTCTAAAAGACCAAAAGGTTACACCAAACAGTTGCAACAGCAGTTGCTATATCTTTTCGCTAATGACAATACATCAGTCTTTTTGCAACATTGATGGTTCATTTAGAAGTATTCGGAAAATGCGAAAGCCGTATTGTAGAGATGTGTATGAATGTTATATTACCCCTTTTATGCCTAGTGGATTATGCACTCCTTATAGGTTAGATGAGTCCATTTTCTATTAAAAGGGTTTCTGGTATAAATAATGTTTAGGCAAAAAAGTCCTTTATGCAAACAACACAGACTCTGACCAAAAGCGGAGTGTTGTGGCGTCTGTTCTGGGTCTTTACTGATGGCCCGTGTCTAATATTGTAGACGTATGGCATAAATGGGATAAACAAAATGTAAGACTAATGTTTCTGAACGCAAGTTTCTTTGTAAGCTACATCAACCCCACCGTCAACAACATCATCATCAGTCAAGGACACATAAACCTCTTAACAAAAGTTTGTTAACTGTGTATGTCTCATTTATATCCCACTTTCGTTCGTGTTTCAGTTGTTTCTTGGAATCGTGAAAGCGTATTTCTTTTAAGTGTGAATCTGCTTCGTAATTCTTACTTGTAACAGAAAGCTTTTGGTTCTTTCTTACACAACAATTGAAAAATACAAATACATTTCAACATTTGTGATTTCATTGATTCCTGCAAAAATAGATTAGTAAACCACGATCGCTGTCTCAAATGAACAGACATTGTTCTTCTCAGACAAATATTTCATCCCAAAGTAGGAACATAACAAAAAATGAAAGTCTATGCAAACAATGAATTAAGACAGAGAGGCTGTGCTTCTCAAGAGAGAGACAGCCATATAATTTCAACTGGTTTATTTGCTTATTTCAGGTTAAGTACTACATCTAAATTTGTTTACTACATCTAAATTTGTTACTGTGAACAGACAAAATGGCGGCTACTGATGACGCAGGGAAATCATAACCTTTTCGTCGAATTTTGATCCTCAAGCTGAATAAAGTTCGAATGAACGGAACAAATAATCGGTGCTTTTGCAATAATATCAAATAACAAATTATGTTTAAGACATTAACTGGTTATTCACAGCTTATTTGTAATCATCCTTATAATATTGATAATAAAAATTATCACTTTATTTTATCATTATTTTTACCATTAATTACTAATTACTTACCCCGCTAGCGGCAATTCTGTTTGCCTGTGCGACCAGTGCAGGCCATGACCAGCCTGCACTGAACATCCGTGCAGTCTGATAAGGGTTCGAACTGTTTACTATTCAGTCAGTATTTTTACAACTTATACCCCTATTAATGGTAAATGGTTCTACCCATACTGAAAGATGGACAAGTCCATTTTAGAAATTAATCAGGTTAAGGGTTAAACATGAATGGTCTGTGAACAAAACAAGTTGGCTGCTTAAAAAAGTATCCAATGAGTTATGCCAAATAATTGAATTTTGCATATGATCAAATCTTAATGCAACATTCCTTGCGATATTGATAGTTGTCCTCTTCCTTTAATATTTCAGTCTATGTTAGTAAATTTGTCAGTGTGTGAACAAAGCGAGTAATGTTTTTAGAATATATAGTATTATCAGTGTTTACGAGCACAGGATATAATGAATACATTATAAAAATATAAAAATAAAATCTTTGAGAACTCAAGACAACTACGATAATCTATTTTAGAAATAATTAAAGTATCGTAAATAGAGCTAAAAAGGGAAAATTAAAAAAGGAACAGCATATCAATTTAATATTTTAAAAAAAACTAACATTTCCAGCGTGCATTATATATTACTTACACATTTGAAATGAAACCACTGTATTTTGTTGTCACATTTCAACAAACCGGTGTTCTACAGGAGCAGTGGTAACGCACTGAACTGATATTCCAGGGGTGCTATATATTAGTGCTATTCACTGAGCATGCAAAAGAACCAGAGGCGTCATTGAAATGAGATGCTTTCTTGTCTTGCATTATACCCAACATCCTAAAAAAGCTAACCTCTCTATGGGACGTCGGTCAAATGGTCAACACGTACCGACGAGAAATAAACTCATAATAGGTAAAGGAATATACAGTTAATTTAGCAACGTTCACATCACCTGCTGACATTATATGCATTTTCTGAAAATTCTGAAAATTTCTGCGAAATTGTTCAAATTGTTGAAGTTCTAAACATTCATTTAAATGAGGCTTCATTTAAAAATATCAAATGTAATGTTTATATCAAATGATTTTAGTGTGAAACATGTTTCTACGGCAAAACAGTTGAGAAAATCCTAAAGTCTGAATTGTAAGTCTGTTGTCTTTGTGCAGTATTTTATTTCTGTCGTTTTTAAAAATTATGCAAAATTATATGTAAATTACAATCAATTTCTCTGTTGAATTTAAACACATCATTTATCTAAAAACACAAACATATTTGCCACTCACATTGATACAATCAGATACAATACATTGAATGCAGCTTCCTTAATCATATGATTGCACATTGTTAAAACTAGGATCGCAAACAGGACCGCAAATAGGATCGCAGGGCCGCAAAATAAGGATGTCAGAAAATCTCCGGATCTAGACGCTCTGCTCCATATTCTTTTTCAATAGACGCTCTGTCGCATTTTGAAAACTCGCCAGTATACTGGGTGATGCCCTAAGAGGCATAACCCAATAAGTGAACACAAATGGACCAAATCTTTCTTTTAAAGAGTGCTTTTAGCGCCAAGTCTGAATTAACCGTTTGCTAGCAAATAAAAATGTAAAGGTTTTTTCCTTGATAGTTAATACGGGAGTAAAGTAACCAAGAAGCAAACGTTCTTGTTCTTAAGCAGTGACTTCAGTCGCAGTTTTGTAAATCAGTTTGCAGCTTCGTTGTTCAGGGGATAAATGTGAAACTTTCAAACACTATTCATTATATTGTCAAAATATATATGAAAACAAATCGAAAAGAAAGGGAAGAACTTACATTTCTGTCCTGACTATAATCCCAATTACGGATAAGTAAGTAAAACATAAGGAAAAGACTTTGGTTTTTACTAAGATGCTTTTTAATACGACTCCTGGAGATAACTGAAAGCTTGCAAGATTTTATGGTTAAAACAATAAAGATACATTTTCTTCTGAGAATTATATATAAAATTAGGACGAGACGAACAAAATATGTCGTCCTTCAATGCTAGATCAAAATCCAAGCCGGACAGAATCGCATGTTTTCTACGTATACACAAACTGTTGTTTACATAACAGTACACTTCGCAGACAGTTTATTGGTCTGCCTTAAAATTCACAAAGATTTTGTACTGGCACATCAAATGTAATTATACATATTTAAAACTCGCGCCATAATTCAATCAATTCCGTATAGCTTCAAACACTGGCTTAATTTCAATTGATGTTTTACCTTTTGTGTTGTAATAGAAGCTTACAACGTTGGTTGAAACAAAATATGGAATTGAAAAATCCCAAAAAAAGAGAATTAAAAGAAAAAATGTTGCTTGCAATTCCTGCAGTTACCTTATACTGACACGTTTTCTTCATTAATAATTAATTAATTAATTTATTTATTTATTTATTTTATTTTATTTCAGCTTTTGTTATTTATTTATTTTCTTCAGCTTTTGTTATTATTTATTTATTTATCTATCTATCTATTTATTTCAGCTTTTGTTATCAAACCTATAACAAAACATTACCATTATACGCATATCCCCTGTCTACAATACAAAATATTCGAATAAGATATAATATGCAAAGAATGTGAGAAATAAACATCATTTAAACTATTCCAGCCTGCTTTAATTAAACCATAGGTTATAAACTTAATATTAAATCATTTGCAGAATCCTCAAGAATGTCTTGAATTTATTGCTTGTCTTACAGGAACTTAAACAAATCAATACACAACATTCATAACGCATGTAATGTTTTACAATACTTTCATACAGCGCGGGCACCATGCTTTATTTATCTTCGCGCACCTGACAAAAATTACAGGAACGGTTTGCACAAGTACATAATTCTCGTACACGAAGAAATATTGCAAAATGATTTCGTCAAGTATAAAAGATAGAGTCTACTGATATTTCTGTCCGTATTATCACTAACAAAAGCTTGAGATCATAGTTACAGTAAAATACTAATAAATAAACATGTACGTTAACCTTTTGTTAAGTTGATAACACAGAATGTAATAATACTATCTTGAGACACGATTTAAGTATAAACATAATTCAAGAGATTATCAGTCGATTCTCGCAAATTCGAATTGTATATGTATGAAAGAATCTGGCTTTATTTTAGCTTAATTTGATTTGTTGAAAATATTATCATTTAGCGACATTAAACAGGTATTGTCGTCCATATTTAAGATGTTGCAACCGCCATTTAGTACAAAATTCAAATGGTATCTTATCTATATTTAAGAAGATACATTGTGTCAAGTGCTTGTAAGAAATCTCGAAAGTGAATACATATTGATTTTCATTTTCAAATAATAACAACAAAGACTAAATTGCAAAAGCACGTATTACCTTGCTGAAATGTGTACTAATGTATGCGAGTTTGTTGTTCACACTGCACTGTGATAACATATTCGTTGTTCACACTACACTGTAATAACATATTCGTTGCTCACACTGCACTTTGATAACATATTCGTTGCTCACACTGCACTGTGATAACATATTCGTTGTTCACACTGCACTGTGATAACATATTCGTTGCCCATACTGCACTGTGATAACATATTCGTTGTTCACACTGCACTGTGATAACATATTTGTTGTTCACACTGCAATGTGATAACATATTCGTTGTCCACAATGCAATGTGATAACATATTCGTTGTCCACACTGCAATGTGATAACATATTCGTTGTCCACACTGCAATGTGATAACATATTCGTTGGTCACACTGCACTGTGATAACATATTCGTTATTCACACTGCACTGTGATAGCATATTCATTGTTCACACTGCACTGTGATAACATATTAGTTGTTCACACTGTACCGTGATAACATAGTCGTTGGTCACACTGCACTGTGATAACATATTCGCTGTTCACACTGCACTGCGATAACATATTCGTTGTTCACACTGCACTGTGATAGCATATTCGTTGTTCACACTGCACTGTGATAACATATTCGTTGTTCACACTGTACAGTGAAATCATAGGAAAATATTCAAGAAGTTTTCATTTAAGGATGAAAATAAATATACATTTGATTTTAAGAAAGACAGAGTACCCATTTCAAAATACAATTTAACACTTAAATAACACGTCACGAAACTGCTTGAAAGGCAATACCTAACAAGAGAGCCATGATGGCCCTGGATCGCTCACCTGAGTACTTTGGCTGTAAGTTTGCTGCTAAGCAGTATTTCATTTTTTAATTGAAAATATGTAAGTACCTACAAACCAAATATGTAAAATATCAGTCAATAAATAAAGGCTCTATGACAGAAAGTAGAAATATCTATTATAAGCTATGGTGACCTTGACCCAGTGACCTCAAACCCTACCCATGGGTAGACGTCCATGCAAGGAACCTATATACTGAATATCAAAGATATTGGTCTATAAATGAAGGCTCTATGAGGTACAGTAGATAAATCTATTTTTAGCCTCCATGACCTTTAACCTAATAATTTGAAAAAGCTTGATAAAGCTTGCTTCATGCCAAATTTTAAAATTCTAGGCCTTGTGGTTTCAGACAAGAAGATCTTTAAAGATTTTCTTCTATACTGCTATTTAAAACTTATGACCCCTCGGGCGGGGCCAATAGTGACCCCAGTGACATTTTTCAAACAAACTAGGTAGAGGTCCGCTGACAATGCTGCATACCAAATATCTAAGCTGTAGGCATTGAGGTTTCCAGTAAGAAGATTTTTAAAGATTGCCTTTTTTACATATTGAAGGCCCCCGGGGCGGGGCCATTTTTGATCCCGGGGCCAACATATTAAGAATACTGGTAAAGGTTCACAACACAATACTCCACACCAAATATGTAAGGTCTAGTCCTATTAGTTTCGGAGAAAAATGATTTTTCATGTTTTTCCTATATAACTATATGTAAATCAATAGAACCCTGGGGCGTGGCCGATTTTGACCCAGGGGACATCATTTGAACAAACTTGATAGAGGTCCACTAGACAATGCTGCACACCAAATATCTAAACTCTACGCCTTGCGGTTTCTGACAAGAAGATTTTTTAAAAGTTTTTCCTATATAACTCTATATAAAACATTTGACCCCTGGGGGGGCCTTTTTGACCCAGGAGCCATGATTTGAACAAACTTGGTAGAGGTCCACTGGACAATGCTGCACACCAAATATCTAAACTCTAGGCCTTGCAGTTTCTGACAAGAAGATTTTTTAAAGTTTTTCCTATATAACTCTATGTAAAACATGTGACCCCCGGGGCTGGGCCATTTTTGACCCAGGAGCCATGATTTGAACAAACTTGGTAGAGGTCCACTGGACAATGCTGCACACCAAATATCTAAACTCTAGGCCTTGTGGTTTCAGACAAGAAGATTTTTAAAGTTTTTCCTATATAATTCTATGTACAACTAGTGACCCCTGGGGCAAGGCCATTTTTGACCCAGGGGTCATGATTTGAACAAACTTGGTAAAGGTCCACCTTATGATGCTTCATACCAAATATCTAAGCTCCAGGCCTTGTAGTTCTGGAGAAGAAGATTTTTAAAGTTCCAACTTTGAAAATCTAATTTTAGCTCCTGTGGCCTAGAAATGCAATGGACCTGAACTATTTGAACAATTTTGGTAAACCTTCATGCAAGTAACATTCCTGCCAAGTTTCAGCAAGATTGGCCCAGCAGTTCAGGAGAAGAAGTTGTTTGAAGAAAAAGTTGACGACGCACGCACGCACGGACGGACGGACAACGGACGCCGGACATCAGGCAATCACAAAAGCTCACCTTGAGCACTTTGTGCTCAGGTGAGCTAAAAAGCGACCGAAGGATATTTTAACAATTATAAATATTTTAATTACTTATTTTTAATAAGTAAACATTTCAAAAATTTCAGAACAGTGTTCTTTGTGTTCAACGGCCCAAATGAAATTACTAAATCTACATTTCATATTAAACTGCGCATTTAAATCTAGTAACAACAAGCTATCTCATCATTATTTATCTTAATCTTAATAAGAAGATATATCTAATCTTACCAATGAAGAATAATCAAATTGCATCTAATCTTACACAAGGTAACAATCCTTTGTATTGAATGCCACTGTAAATCTAAGACTATCAGAAACTGCATCGTAATCAATGCCTTTGCCGCTAACCATCATTGCAGTGATAAAGTATTCCCTCTGGGCTTAAATACAACACTAAACATGTTCAGCATACATCAACGGCTAACTACCGTTATTATTCGTCTATAAGCGTTGAATTACCCACGTTAAATGCTAATCAAAGTACAATTAAGGACAATTTAGCAGTCATTCTGTGGAAATTTAAACGCACCGAATGAGATACTTGATCCTTCGTCTTACTGAACAATATTTTACTTCTTCCTAGGAACAATACTTTCAATGGGTCCGGTGTTTTTCTGAATAAAATCGAAGTATTGTTCGATGAGATAGATGCTTAGCAAGGTAATGTGCAAGTATATACATATCTGAATGCATTGTTATGCGCAAGAAACCAGTAACAAAAGAGATCTTTTCATAATACGATACTACACGTCTAAGATGCAACAAACTCAGACGCTTTGTGGATGACTTGTTACTTTGTTATATTGAACGATTCTCTGCTTCATTGATCTCACGCTCAGGTTACAAAATATAGTTTACAACGAAGACATTAAGTACAAGCTACATCTGTTTGAAACAAACAACATTCGGTGACCTTCGCCATGTTTTCAACTTAGTGTGTACTTTTCTATTGAGTATTTTCTAATTCATTAAATTGCTCAGTAAATAATGTCAATGTGTAAACAAATAACTGGCTCATCGAAAATATCATAAATATCATAATTCTCTGAAGAACTGGCTGTAGCCGTAGCAGTACAACTGTATCCAAAACCTAAAATCAACAATTTATCTTCAAAATCGTCCCAAACTACTGTAATATCTTGAAACAGAAATAACCGTAAAATGTTACTGTCTAGAGCAGTATAATAACAGATTTCTCCGTTAGAGGGCATATTTTTTATTCAAATCAAACATTTGCGGTATCATCCATATCCATATATAGCAGCCTAGTGTAGGCATCCTAGCGAGTTTCAATAGGAGACAACTCATGAGGCAGGGAATTCTCCAGGAACGTATTATGCCAACTATACTATTCTAGAAAAGGTAGTGAGTTTAAAAATATTCAAACCAAACAGCCAAGAGCGACCGTTACCAGAGCCGATTCTCATATTCTATATTCTTCACATACGAAATTGACTTAGTCATTTCAGCATTAATGCCATATGCTAGGACGTTTTGCAACCGTTACCGGGGCAAATATTATTTACAGCAAAGACATTTGACAGATTTAGATATATTTATCCAGCCGTGGCAGTTTATATGCCAACTTGATTTTTATCAATAAATACTTAGTTACAACAGCATATTTTTACTTCCCTGTTGTATTGCTGGAAGAAATGTATGTAAAGATTTCGGTGGCAATATATCACAGTAAAAGGAAATTAAAAATATGTAAAAAAAATATTTCACATTCCTCAAAATAAATGTCTAAAGAGTCATGCATATACAATCCAAAAATAAACAACCACATTTGGAAACAAGTAGTATTTCTTTATATTATCTCTAAACGCAAGATACGAAAATCATTTACCAAAAGCAACCGGATACTAAAGACGTATTTGTTTAAAACATACAGACAAAGAACTCTTTATAAATTAATGAAAGTTGACACCATGTTATATTTCATTTATTCTAGAGACATACTGTCAATATGCCAAGTTTACAGCCTGATTTAATTGCCACAAGTTGCCAACTTTCAATTACTAGTATGTATTTATAAATTCCCATGTAAAAGTAACTCAAAGAATGACGAGTACTGTAAACGATACAATTTCATTGAGTTCAAGGCAAAAGCAGTTATCCGTAAAGTCTTTCTTAAAAGAGCAGTTCAGCTTAAAAAAAAACAGATACCAAGAAGATGTGATCATCTTTTTTTAAAATCATATTTTCAAGTCAGCATGAAATCTAGTCTATGAAGCACTGTGTGACCTTAAGAAATATATAGCAGCTCCATCTAAATATAGATTTATGAAGCTGGGTTGTATACAAAAAATAACGGCAGAAAACATAGTCCATCAAACATAATTGTGATCCCTTGAAAGGAAAAAAATAATAAACAAAAACCAGGTTGCCATACTGAAACATTACCACTTGATAAAAATCTAATGAACATTGATTAGAAAACACTTAAACACTAAAGACTGACAGACTTACATGTCTAGACAAGTTTATAACACAACTGTTTAACAATCATGACATCTGCTTTTCAGGGCTGGTGAATCAAGTGCTTCAGCTAGACAGGGAAACTTCGATTCATTGCATAAAATGTCTTATATAAATATATTCTATAAGCATTGTTTATTCTTTTATAACAATGATACATCTAGTATACAAATGATGGAGGGACTTAATCAAGTATAATTATGAGAAGACGCTTGAAAACTATAGTCTATGAAATTTGCATCAGAAATCTTCTTTGTGCACCGTCTGTAAAGCAATCTTGAGTTCATGTTTCAATTAATCCACAGTTTTAATGCGTAATTTGCATTCTGTCTGTTCTGACGCCAGAATAATTGAATTCTTTCTGTCATCTGCAAAATATGCATCATAAACAGACATAAATATTTCTCTTCTTTCCGTCTACTTGCTAAAATCAGTAATAGACTCTTAGATAAGTTGTCAATGTCGATTTATACAGGCATAAGATAGACGTTGTGGTAGTTCTTTACTTACTGAGAATTTTCATCTGCGGTTAATACTTATGTTATAAAGAAAAAGGGAAGTATCATTTTCTGCTTTTCAAATGAAACTTCCAATGTTTTAGGTTGGTTCCTTTTGCAAATATGTTAAAACGACATGGTTGGAATCAATTATGCTTCATGATTATACTGTTAAATATTGTATCTGATATAGCATTCACGCGAGTCATCATACAGAACTGTTTGGACCGATGCGAAGATTTAGTGATTCCGACGATACCTGACATCTCCCGGATCGTGAGTCGTCGGCCAGGTCTACTGACGTCCGGTATCTTCTGGCGGAACCTGTCGCTTTGCGCGGTCGGACGTCTTTTTCTTGCATCGCTCTCAACCTTAGCAATTGTAAGCCGTTTGTGTCACTTATACACGAGTGTGAGGTGAGTCGGATGATTCAATTTTATGAATTGCCTGTAGCAGTCAATTTTATTGAAATAGCTGGTATACTAAAGACAAACAAATGAGCCATGCTCCTAAAGTCGCCCGGGAAGAACTATCTAATTAAAAAAATAGCTGAATTTTTATTAAAGAAAAAAAAAGCTAACATCACGTATGATTGTGGTATTTATATCAATACACAACATTCATAACGCATGTGATCTTTTATGATATATTCACACAATGCAGACTTCATGCTACGTTTGTCCGTCTGGCAAAAATAGCATAATATTCGCGAAGGTACATCATTCCTGTTTATTATACCTCAATTTCATTTACACTGTTAATCTTCCATAGGCCACCGTGACATATAAGTACTGTCAGAGAAAAATTTACTGTCGGAAAAAAACTGTCACCCGCTACCATAGGTACGGATGTTCGAAAATTATACTGTACCATTCGCGCATGCGCAATATCTATTTTTACATTTCCGTTGTAAACAGACGACAATAATGGCAGGGAAAAAACGTTTTAAAGTTTAAAGTTGAATAAAGTTGTTCATGGTTTTAATAGTTTTTCGGTATAATAAAATAAATGTTACATGTCTGACAGGGTGACAGTAAAATTGTCAACTTTCGAAAATACTGTAAACCTCGGCGAAGCCAAGCTAAGATTCAAATTTTTCATCAATTATATGTTTGCTACCGTCATTCAGTTACTCAATGGTTTCTTGACCAAAATGTAAGCACTTTGTCTTCTTGTACGATAAAAAATTAGTTTTTTTGTTGATTTTGAACCTGTATATTATAACAGACTAGAATTGCAAATTAACTTTAAACCGGGTTAAAATGCACAAATTTGCCTAAGTTAATTGTTCACACTTTACTATGATAAAATATGGTAATATACAAAATGTTCAGATTAAAGAAGGGTAAAATTACATTTGTATTTGATTTGAAGAAATAAACAGTACCCATTTGCAATTAAAATTTATTTACTACTTTAAAGATACCTTATTAAACTTGTAAGAATTTATTGCCTCATCAAAGAAAAGAGGGAATCTGAAACAATTAAGAAAAATCTTTGGTGTTTGGTTTTGATATCTCACAGATCCCTGGAGAGTATTCTTTGTGAGTTCAACTGCCCTCAAGAAGAGATGCGATATATATTTCACATGTAAAGGTGCATTTTAATCATTTATCAACCACGTACTCACAAACTTCCACTAAAACAAAATAAAATAAAGATAATATTTTCAGCAAGTACAATGTTTCTGACATTCTTGTCGCCATAATTTATGCTAACATGCTCCCTTTTCACCTGGTTAATGAAAATAAAGTTCATATAAAACAAAACTTAAAAAAAGATACAATGGGCCATTCTGAATGTTGAATACGGCCAAATTAATATCCTTACCAATGAAGAATAATCAAAACATATTTCAGCTTACGCGAGATAATATCCTTTGTAAAACAGTTTTGATTTGCACTGCAAAACTGTTTCAATCAATGCGGTTGCCGCTAACTATCATTGCAGTGACAAAATATTCCTCCTGGTCTTAAATACAACACTAAACATATTCAGCATTCATCAACAGCTTATTACCGCTACTATTTGTCTATAAGCGTTGAATTATCTCCGTTAAATGCCCATCAAAGTAAATAAAGAACGATTTTTCAGTCAGTCTGTGGAATTTTAGTCCATCAAATGAGTACTCGATCCTTCGTCTTACTTTATAAAATCTTACAATCTTACAGAAACGATACTTACAGCAAGTCCTGCTTTACTTTCGCAGTTCAACATATTGTTAATAAATAAAGTTCAGTTCTGTTCTGTTCTGTTCGCTGGAACAGATGTTAATGAAAGAAATTTGCAAGAACAAACAAAACAATTTGTTCATATCAACAAACTGGTATGTATATGTAAAAAACTTGTAACAAACGAGACCTGTTTGTAATAAGACAACGCGTGTTCCATTCTCTAAGACGTAACAAACACAAAGACGCTTTGTAAATGATTTCTTACCATATGGTATCGAATGATTCCCTATTACATTCATTTCACGTGCATGTTATTAATTACTTTCAGTTGACAGCTAAGAATACATAAAAAATCACCATCTGTTTATAACTGCACCTGGTGACCCTCGCCATTACTTCAAGTTACTACGCACTTTGGAATGGCTAACTTTGTTATTTGGCCCATCACAAAGATCGTTGTAATTCTCAATATATTTGTAGCCATAGCAGTATAACTGTTTTCAAAATATGTAACGTAATGCTTATTTACATCTTCCTTCGAAAACAGAAGCAATACATTTAGGTATCCATTAATCTTGTTTTAAGACGCAAATGGTGTAAAAAAGAACATTTCTGTCTTGACTGACAGAAAAGCAATGGATTTGATGATATCGGTGGTATTTTATCACAAGTAGAATAAATTATCAACTAAGTAAATATGACAAAAATTTGTCAAATTAAATTTTGAGTAAGTCGTTATTTCAAAAACTACCACAGCACAAAAAAAACATGAACTTATTTCTGCCTTCCTGCATTTTTTCTGGATGCATGACAAAAACTTAGCTTTAACCACCAGAAACCGGAAACTAAAATAGTTTTCTTTTGCAGGAAACATACAGACAAACATTTCGACCACATTTAATGATAATTTTTGGAATTCCTGAATTCGTATTTTCAAGCAGAGTATGCGTACAAAAATACAGGAGACTGGTTCTAAAGATTTGGACTTCAAATCTTGAAGTTTCACTTCAGTTCGATTCGCAATAATGGATGCCGCCTGACGCTATCCCAGACACTGTTGTGCAGTTAAATCAAAATATATGCTAATCCTTTTTTAATCATATTTTAAAGTCAGCGAGAAATCTTGCCATTTCAGCAGGCAACGAAATAGCAGCTTTACCTAGATAAAGAGTTATGAAGCAGGGTTCAATTCAATAAAAAAAATCAAACATATCTACCAAAAATATTTCTGACCGCTTGAAAGGAAAAAGGATAACAAAGACAATTGGCAAAAAAAAATAAGTTGCAACACTAAAATATAACAACTCAATAATCTTATAGATAAAATTGACTGGATATGATTACAAAGACTTAAACACATATTTAGATTGATAAATTTACACATCTGACAGGTTAACAGGTCTGATTGTTTAACAATCATGAAATCTGTTTTTCAAAACTGACGAATCGAAGTACTAAGCTAGACAGGGAAACTTCGAGTATGTGTATAAAATCTCTTACAGAATATTGTTTATTCATTTGTTTATTCAATTTATGTCTAGTGTTCTAATAACGGAGCGAATAAATCAATCCAATGTTTCAAAAGGAAACCGTTTTCAACTGTAGTATATGAGATTTGCATACGAAATCTTCTATGTGCACTATCCGAAAAACATCATCGAGTTCATGTTTCAATTAATCTATAGTTTTAATGCGTCATTTACATTCTGTCTGCTACGAAACCATCATAATTGAATTCTTTCTGTCGTCTACAAAATATGCATCATAACCCGAGATAAACATTTCACTATTTTTTCGCTACGTCCTCATATCAGTATCAGAGGCTCCAAGCAGTATATTGTCAATGTCGATAACATTGGTCTACGGTACAAAACAGAATAAAATTAGACGTTGTGATTAGGAGTGCATCGCGGTCTTTGTTACTTTCTTCCTTATCGAGAAGTTTAACTTTATGAACTGTTATGGCCGCTTACTTGATGCGCAAGGTAGATTCTTTGGAACGGTTTTCTCTTTGTTACAGTCCGTAAATTTGGTATGATTGGATACGTTGTTAATGTCATTAATGACATTTATTAAGTAAACAAAAATCGCCTACCAATGATCATATACTGGTTTCTTTCAGAAGATGTTAGAAAAACACATCTGAGTTTAATATGCTTATCATCCTGACTTTTTTGTCACATCTTGTAGATTTTTTGTTCGATTGTTTTCGATAAAAATTGACTTGACATGTTTCGAAAGCCGAATGGCCCTGTGTCCCGAGTTTGCGAGTTGATTTCAGAGAAACCTACTTGAAACATTTCAGTTTCGGTATAATCAAATAAAATAATGTGTAAAATAAATGAATACCTTCGGAGATAGTTAGCATTTTCAAAAAAAAAAAAAAAACGTTTACTCTCTTGATAAATGACGGTACAACAGGGAGAAAGCTATTTTTCAGAACATAGAAAAAAAAGCTCAACAGCAAATTTTCTTAATTCCTGACTTACTGAAAATATAGTTCTTTACAAAATGACATAATGTTTTCAATAAGAAATGTTTTTTTAAATTAATTTTCATCTCTGTTTCTCTAGATAAAAAAGTGCACGCTTTCGTACAATTGTTCAT
The DNA here is from genome assembly GCA_012932295.1 of Cyclina sinensis. Taxonomy (NCBI): domain Eukaryota; kingdom Metazoa; phylum Mollusca; class Bivalvia; order Venerida; family Veneridae; genus Cyclina; species Cyclina sinensis. Next base: position 10,171,039 of record JAAONU010000002.1, on the reverse strand, counting down.
AGGGTTAATAATGAGTGTAGTTTTGTAGTTTAAGTGATGAACTGTACACACTAGTGATACGAGGATTTTAAACTAATGTACAAAACAGAAAGATAAAGGACACACTATAATACATTGTTGGAGAAATGAAATTATTTAAAAAAAATGTACAACAAACATAAGTTGTTTCACGTGTACAATTGTAAAGATGAATGGCTAACTTTGTTTTTTGGCCCATCACAAAGAACGTCGCAATTCTCAATATAAGTATTTGTAGCCATAGCAGTATAACTGTTTTCAAAATATGTAACTTATTGCTTATTTACAACTTCCTTCGAAATGAGAAGCAATACATTTTGGTATCCATTCATCTTGTTTTAAGAAGCAAATGGTATCAAACGGAACATTTGTGTCTTGACTGACATTAAAGCAATGCATTTGAAGATATCGATCATGGTATTTTATCACAAGTCGAATAATTATAAAATATGTAAATATGACACAAATTTTGCAAAGTACATTTTGAATACGTCATGTGATTTCAAAAACACAAGAAAAAGAGGGCCATTGGCCCAAAAGCGCCCCCCCCCCTTGGGTTCAAAGATGAAAGATTTTTTTATGAATGTAATGATGCATATCACAGAAATGGAACAATGCAATTTCATTGCCATAGCTCCAAAAACAAAAAGTAGGTCAGCAGGTCAAAATATAGGTCATGAGACGACATTTTTGAAATCGGAACGAAAAGCTGTACACACAATCCAAATTTCATTGCCGTAGCTTTAAAACAAAAAGTAGGTCAGCAGGTCAAAAATATAGGTCATGATATGACATTTCTGAAATCGGAACAAAAAACTGTACACATGGTCCAAATTTCATTGCCATAGCTCCAAAAACAAAAAGTAGATCAGTAGGTCAAAAATATAGGTCATGCGATAACATTTTTGAAATCGAAACGAAAAACTGTGTACATGGTCCAAATTTCATTGCTGTAGCTAAAAAACAAAACAGAAGGTCAGTAGGTCAAAAATACAGGTCAAGGAATAATGTTTTTGAAATCATCTTGAAAAACTGTACAAATGGTCCAAATTTTATTGCCACAGCGAAAAACTTCAAAAATGTGAAATCAATATTTTTTTTTTTTTTTTTGGGGGGGGGGGGGGGAGTGACCCCATAGGGAGGGGGGATGACTCCACTGTGGTCACAGTGCAATCAACCAAATATCTAAGCTCCAGGCCTTGCAGTTTGTGACAAGATTTTTAAAGTATTTTGCTATATAACTCTATGTAAAATATGTGACTCCTTGGGCGAGGCCAGTTTTGACCCAGTGGCCATGATTTGTACAATCTTGGTAGAGGTCCACTAGATGATGCACAACACCAAATATCTAAGCTCCATGCCTTGTAGTTTCTTACAAGAAGATTTTTAAAGTTTTCACTATACAACTCTATGTAAATCAAGTAAGCCCTGGGCGGGGTCAGTTCTGACCCAAGGGTCATAATTTGAACAATCTTTGTAGAGGTCCACTAGATGATGCCTAATACCAAATATCTAAGCTCCGGGACTTGCAGTTTCTGACAAAAAGATTTTTTAAAGAATTTAATATATAACTATGTAAAACATGTGATCCCTTGAACGGAGCCAATTTTGACCCAGGGGCCATGATTTGAACAATCTTGGTAGAGGAAAGCTTTCCCTGTATAACTCTATGTAAATCAAGAGACCCCCAGAGCAGGGTCAGTTCTAACCCCAGGGTCAAAATTTGAACAATCTTGGTAGAGGTCCACTAGATGATGCCTCATACCAAATTTCTAAGCTCCAGGCCTTGTGGTTTCAGACAAGAAGATTTTCAAAGTGTTTCCTTTAAGTTGCCATAGCAACCAGAGTTCTGCATGGAATTGAATTCTTTGAACAACTTTGGAAGAGCTTCATGCAAGGAATATCCCACACAAGTTTCATTGAATTTGGCCCAGTGATTTCAGAGAAGATGTCGTTTGAATGAAATTGTTGACGCCTCACGACGTACGACGCACACCGTACACTGGGGTATATGACAAAAGCTCACTCTGGCACTTTGTGCCAGGTGAGCTAACAAGAACTTATTTGTGCCTACTTGTAATTTTTCTGGACGCATTAACTACCAGAAACCGTAAACTAAAGTATGATTTTGCAAAAGACATACAAACATCGACTGTTCATAAATCAGTAAGGATAGAGACCGTATTATAAACTGACCATCAGTGAATTGCTACCACTTATCTAAAGTTTTATAAACTGTGCTGATTTTTGACACCCATATGGTTTTATGATTTTCTGGCATTTTTCTAACCATTCACTACTTGAAATGTAAGTTCTATTGTTTCACATTTTGTCAGTACGAAGGTGTAAAATAAAGTAAAAGTCTAATAATAAGTGTGACCACCATTTGCATCAATGACTGCTTTGCATCTTCGGCGCACTCTTTTGTCACGTGCTATATATGGCATTGAAATATCGCCTCCAATTCGTCTGAAATTGCCTGGATAAGTTCGTCATAGTTGCTGACGTTAATCTTCCGTCGTAGAGGCGAAGTCCCAGTTCATGCCATAAATGCTCTAAGGATTGAGATCAGATAAAAACGCGTAAATCAGAGTAAAACAGCGACGCCGTTGTCTTGAAGATTGGTGTTCCTCCTTCCAAACGTGGGTGCTGACGTATACAACAGTCGGCGAATCTTCGCCTCGACGACGCCACACTTTCAAACGCCCATCGTCCATATCCGAGCGGAATCTGGATTCATCGGCAAAGAGAACGGCGTGCCATTGTTTCTGAGACCATCAGGCATGCTGCGTGTACCAGCGTGGGCGATTCTGACGTCTTTTTTGCGTCAAAAATTCGACGCTGATTGAGGCCTATGGTATTTTGTGCATTTTTCGATGCTGCCTGGAAGCAGTCTCTGAGATGCGTGAGCACTTCAGGGCGGTCATGTGAACGTGACGTAACTTTTGGCATCCTTGGCGCTGCCAGTCAGGCAAAGACCCTTGATTTTCGCTTCACCAATAGTGCGAAAACACACAATGACGTTGTAGTTTTCATAGACGGTGAGAATATTTCATTTTTTCTTAAACTCGTAGACTGTCATTTTTTTAAGTTGTAAACTCTCTGACATTATTGCCTCAAGTCACTACCTAACAGTTATAAAACTATTTTCAAAACTAGCCTCTATAATTTCTATCCCAGTAATTCAAAGAAGCGACGAGTATCGGAAACGGTGCAATTTCAGAAAGTTCAAGACAAAAGCAACTGTGAGCAGACTTTCTTCCTATTAAAGAATAGGTCAAATTAAAACAAGTAAGCTTCTTTTAAAAGAAGCATAAGAGAAGTTCATCAGCGTACCTTGAACAATACACGGCAATAATCAAAGTAGTCATGTCATGCCTCCAAAATATTTATAACGTTTTGCTCCAATTGCAGCTACTTTTATACACAGGTTGCAAAAGGTAAAACCGGTGAAAGGTCATTTAAACAAACATTTCGACAACATTTAATGATAACTTTTCGAATTCCTGAATTCGTATTTTCAAGCAGAGTATGCGTACAAAAAATACTGGAGTCTGGTTCATAAATCTTGACGTTCGACTTCAATTCGTTTCGCAAAAACGGATGCCGCCTGCCACTATCCCCGACACTGTTGTTCAGTTAATTCAAAATATATGCTTATCTTTTTAATCATATTTTAAAGTCAGCGAGAAATTCTGCCATTTCAGCAAGCAATGAAATATTAGCAGCTTTACCTAGATAAAGATTCATGAAGCATTGTTCAATTCAATCAAAAAGACACCAAACACGTCTACCAAAAATATTTCTTACCCCTTGAAAGGGAAGAGGATGAGAAAGACAATAGGGGAAAAAATAAGTTCCAATACTAAAACATATCAACTCAATAAAACTCTTATGAAAATTGACTGGATATGATTACAAAGACTTAAACACATATTTAGATTGACAAATTTACACATCGGACAGGTTAACAGGATTGTTTAACAATCATGAAATCTGCTTTTCAAAACTGGCGAATCGAAGTACTTAGCTAGACAGGGAAACTTCGAGTATGTGTATAAAATCTCTTATAAAATATATTGTTTATTCATTTGTTTATTCAATATATGTCTAGTATTCTAATAACGGAGTGAATAAATCATCCAATGTTTCAAAAGGAAACCGTTTTCAACTGTAGTATATGAGATTTGCATACGAAATCTTCTATGTGCACTATCTGACAAACATCCTCGAGTTCATGTTTCAACTAATCTATAGTTTTAATGCGTTATTTACATTCTGTCTGCTCCGACACCACCATAATTGAATTCTTTCTGTCGTCTACAAAATATGCATCATAACCCGAGATAAACATTTCACCATTTTTTCGCTGCGTCCTCATATCAGTATCAGAGGATCCAAGCAGTATATTGTCAAATGTCGGTAACATTGGTCTACGGTACAAAACAGAATACAATTAGACGTTGTGATTAGGAGTGCATCGCGGTCTTTGTTACTTTCTTCCTTACTGAGAAGTTTATATTTAATGGACTTTAATGGCCGCTTACTTGATGCGCATGCGCAAGGTAGATTCTTTGGAACGGTTTTCTCAGTTACAGTCCGTAAATAAGGTATGATTGGATACGTTGGAAATGTCATTTTTGACAGTTATTAAGTCAACAAAAATCGCCTACCAATGTTCATATACTGGTTTCTTTCAAAATATGTTAAAAAAAGACATCTGAGTTTATTTAATATGCTTATCATCCTGACTATTTTTGTCACTTCTTGTATATTTTTCATTCGATTGTATTCGATAAAAATGGACTTGATATGTTTCGAAAGGTAAATGGCCCTGTGTCCCGAGTTTGCGAGTTGATTTCAGAGAAACTTACTTGAAACATTTCGGTTTCGGTATAATCGAATAAAATAATGTGTAAAATAAATGAATACCTTCGGAGATAGTTAGCATTTTCTAAAAAAAAAAACGTTTACTCTTTTGATAAATGACGGTACAACAGGGAGAAAGCTAGTTTTCAGAACAAAGAAAACAAAGCTCAGCTGCAAATTTTCTTAATTATTTAGTTACTGAATATATAGTTCTTTACAAAATGACATAATGTTTTCAATAAGAAATGTTTTTTTTAAATTAATTTTCATCTCTGTTTCTCTAGATAAAAAAGTGCACGCTTTCGTACAATTGTTCATAGGGTTAATAATGAGTGTAGTTTTGTAGTTTAAATCTAAGTGATGAACTGTACATACTAGTGATACGAGAATTTTAAACTAATGTACAAAACAGAAAGATAAAGGACACACCATAATATATTGTTGGAGAAATGAAACTTATTTGAAAAAGTACAACAAACATAAATTGTTTCACGAGCACAGTTGTAAAGATGGACTTTTATCTGTGGTGTATAACAATACGTACATGGAAGAGCCTTAAATGAATAAATGAAGTTCTACTGAAACCATAATTCATAACCTTAAAGAAGTATGCAGTACCTTGCTTTATCTAATGATAAAAAAATATAGCTCGTAGATAAAATGAGTAATCATGTATAATCATGTTGTGAAATGCGAGTGAGAAATTCATACGACACACAGTAGTCTAATGCATATGTTAGCAACTTACAACGAATGATGGTGATAATAATAGGATCTATTTTCACAATTCTCTATAATTTTCCCCTCCAGTTTAAAGAAGTGTTTTTATCTAATTTTACGTAATTATAATAAGTGACACTATTTCCGTATGTTCTTATTGTTCACGTAGAGTCAAATGTTATGGATATGCTAAAGATTAAACAAATAACATCTCTACCTTGACAAACTTATCTGCAGATTCATGTTATATTGTTGATTAGTCTTTTCGTTAACTTAATAATCTCAGAATCGACATATGGAAGTTACTTGTAACTGAGAAGAGAAAGATAGAAACGTCAGCCATTCACTTACTGCATGAACGATGCCATGAAATGATTCAAAGGATACATTAGTGTTTGAAACCAAAATTATGATTTGTATGTGAGAAAATATTCTCAGTTGAGAAATGAAAACACGATAGAATAAGAAATATTTGAAATTCTTTAATTGTACTGTTATCTGATAATCTGATTAAACTCGTCACCTGAACACCGCTACGCTATCAGAATCTGACAACTAGGCTCTAAAATTAGCTTTTATCAACAACCTTCCGAACCATTCAGATTGTCGCTTACAAAATTGCATAATACATGATCATAGTCGAAGTGTTCTAAACACGGACACTGTAAAACACCATGCAAAACGTTCCTCATGTAGAAAAATTGTATAAACAACACACATCTATAAAAAAGATAATCGGCGTAGATACAGTACAAAATTGATGGCCCATAAATGTACAGTTGTCGGACATTTGCAACTCCTGTCGAATGCCCTATGCAATAACAGATTAGGCTATAGACAAAAACCTTACAGTGTCGATATCATTTTCAATGAAATAGTTTATACCAAATTTATTTTAGTTCGATTGTGTAGGAAGCTTTTAGCTTATAGACACGCTCTCGAATCCGTTCCTGGAACCAACCAGTACTAAGCAATGAGTGTAAAGTTTCTTGCTCAAGGAAACAACGGATTGCCACTGACTGTGTTTGAACCCGTGCGGCTAGCAATCTTTTGATTACTAGTCCGACGCGTTAACTACTCGGCCACGCCGCCACTCGATGAAAAAGATTTAATATTAAGTCAGATTTATTTTATATCTATTCCACTGAGTATAATTTTTCAACGTTTTGATATTTAATTTACAGCTGTATCAATTTTAATATTACTGCATTATTTTCAGACGCAATTAGACTAACAATTACGAATTCTGCGATAAAATATTATTTGGAACACTTTAACCAGTGGCAAACTTCCTTCTTCAGCTGAAGATTTTGTATCTAATAATTTTATTCGTTTCCAATATTGGTCAAAATCGATTTTAATACAGCTACGCCGAACAAGTAATTGACATCACATGCAACAAAAACGCATGTTTTGTACTTTTATATTTTGCTGACGATATCGCTAGGCATCTATCAGTCGTGTTATGGTTCTATTTAATGCTAGACACCCTGATCATGGACTCCACATTGTAGTTTACAAAATTTCTCCATCGAAATATATGTTTAAATATATAGACTCAATAATGTTAATCGATCTTTTTTTTGCCAGAAACTTTTGAAATTTATGGGGACGAAAACATTTGTATATCTAATATTATGGTATCCTCGACATTTGTATATCCTAAATATAGATTTGTGAAAATACAGATTTGTTAAAATATCACCGTGTTTAATACGGTACAACCGTATTGTTGTAAGTTTCAGTCGCACGTATATTCTGGTAATGTTTCTAGGACCAACAGTCATAAATAATTTAATATTTACCGAGGTTATTGTTTTATACTAAAATTGATAAAAGACTGATTGTGCGGAATGCAACAAATTAAACTTTATTGGATTACAGTTGGATCTTACAGATATATTTCATCTACAGAAATTATACATATGTCTGAAATTATAACATTATAACAAACTTTATGAATACCGTCAGCCTTATTAAACCAGAGGTTATATACTTGATATTAATTCAGTTACAAAATCCTCAAGAATGTCTTGAATTTATTGCTTATCTTACAAATAACTAAAAAAATCAATACACGGCATTTATAACGAATGCCATGTTTTTACGATACGTTTATGAAGCGTGCACCAAGCAAAGCTTATTTTCGTGCACCTAACAAAACCAAGAAAACATTTGCAGATTTTTTTTTCTAAAAGTTGCCAAACCACTTACATGACTGACCTAACTATATGTTTAAAAAGCGGCACTTTAAATAAATTTATATGTCACTGACGGCACCTAGTGTTAGGACGGACTTAAGTCTTTATGTCGGAGTTAGATGTTAAACACAAAATACGTAAAATGAATTACAAATGTACTGTTTTACAACTTAGTAAAATGAAAATTATGAATTACTTAAAACATCTTGGACATAAGCCTGCTAGTCTGCTAGTCTGCTGAATTTAGTCTGCTAGTCAGCTAGTTTGCTGAAGTTAGTCTGCTAGTCTGCTGGAGTTAGTCTGCTAGTCTGCTAGATTTGTTTTGCCATTCTGTTATTCTGCTAGAGTTGTTCTGTGAAAGTTTTCCTTTGGAGGGAGTACAATGAATTATAAAATAATTGTGATTTTTTTCGGTTTAAACGATTTTTATGCAAGTTTTACAACTAAGTAAAATGAAAATTATGAATACTTAAAACATCTTGGACACAAGTCTGCTAGTCTGCTAAATTTAGTCTGCTAGTCTGCTGAAATAAGTCTGCTAATCTGCTAGTCTGCTGAAGTTAGTCTGCTAGTCTGCTGGAGTTAGTCTGCTAGTCTGCTGGAGTTAGTCTGCTAGTCTGCTAGAGTTGTTTTGCCGTTCTGTTATTCTGCTAGAGTTGTTATGTGGAAGTTTTCCTTAGAAGGAAGTACAATGAATTATAAAAAAAAAATGTGATTTTTTCCGGTTTAAACGATTTTTATACGAGTTTTACAACTTAGTAAAATGAAAATTATAAATTACTTAAAACATCTTGGACACAAGTCTGCTAGTCTGCTGAATTTAATCTGCTAGTCTGCTGAAGTTAGTCTGCTAGTCTGCTAGTCTGCTGAAGTTAGTCTGCTAGTTTGCTAGTCTGCTGAAGTTAGTCTGCTAGTCTGCTGGAGTTAGTCTGCTAGTCTGCTGGAGTTAGTCTGCTAGTCTGCTAGAGTTGTTTTGCCATTTTGATATTCTGCTAGAGTTGTTCTGTGGAAGTTTTCCTTTGAAGGGAGTACAATGAATTATGAAATAATTATGATTTTTTCCGGTTTAAACGATTTTTATGCGAGTTTTACAACTGAGTAAAATGAAAATTATGAATAACTTAAAACATCTTGGACACAAGTCTGCTAGTCTGCTGAATTTAGTCTGCTAGTCTGTTGAAGTTAGTCTGCTAGTCTGCTGAAGTTAGTCTGCTAGTCTGCTGAAGTTAGTCTGCTAGTCTGCTGAAGTTTGTCTGCTAGTCTGCTGAAGTTAGTCTGCTAGTTTGCTGAAGTTAGTCTGCTAGTCTGCTGAAGTTTGTCTGCTAGTCTGCTGAAGTTAGTCTGCTAGTCTGCTGAAGTTTGTCTGCTAGTTTGCTGAAGTTAGTCTGCTAGTCTGCTGAAGTTAGTCTGCTAGTCTGCTGAAGTTAGTCTGCTAGTCTGCTGAAGTTTGTCTGCTAGTCTGCTAGTCTGCTGAAGTTAGTCTGCTAGTTTGCTGAAGTTAGTCTGCTAGTCTGCTGAAGTTTGTCTGCTAGTCTGCTAGTCTGCTGAAGTTAGTCTGCTAGTCTGCTGAAGTTAGTCTGCTAGTCTGCTGAAGTTTGTCTGCTAGTCTGCTAGTCTGCTGAAGTTAGTCTGCTAGTCTGCTGAAGTTTGTCTGCTAGTCTGCTAGTCTGCTGAAGTTAGTCTGCTAGTCTGCTGAAGTTTGTCTGCTAGTCTGCTGAAGTTAGTCTGCTAGTCTGCTGAAGTTAGTCTGCTAGTTTGCTAGTCTGCCAACTTCACAGAGACTGTTTTTAGTACCAAATTGAATGTCTAGAAAGCATGATATAGAAACATATAATACACTGTCTTTAGTCGCCAATAGGTTCTTTAAAAAAAACTTTTAATAATCATATTTTTATCATGTCAGCTTCCCGCTCAATATTATTTAGTGTAATGCTTAATACAACAAAACAATAATAACTGCAATGCTAATTTTACACATACAATTCTTAGATACCTGCACTTTCTTGGAAATACGTTCCATATGTATCAAAGTCAACATTCACAAATCACTTTACATGTCACACTCATTTAACTTATATATTGCGCGACTGTAAACATTCCAACATTTTACTTTAATTTCTATTTTGATAAACATGTTATCTTAAAACAAAATAAAACATTATTAGTTCTCCTTGTATCGTTAAACACACATACATATATATAAAGATGTCATTGAAACGAAAACATTATAAAACTTCTATTGTCCTACTACTTACCACAAATACAGAGTAATCCAAACAAATTTCAACATCGACGATTTAATATCCTTTTGATTTTACGATGCATCTGATCATACAAGATAATCTTTGCCAGTCAATGCGATCGCAGTTTACCAAATCTGCACGAACGAAGTTCTTAAAACTGATTTACAGCCTAAAATTTGTTCAGCATAGATTATCGGTTATACATCTGGTATTGTGCGTCCAAAAACGTTGACAAATCAAATCAAAGCGTAAATAGAATAAACATAAGCAGTCGTTCTTTAGAAACTGAAATCCATCATTTGCTGTATCCGTTCACTACTAGTCAATTTTACAAAATATGACATCCTCAAAAAAGCAACAACTGCAGCAAGTGAGGCTTGATTTAAATATTTCTGTCCAATAAAAAAATCAAGAAAATAAGCAAGTCTATACAGTATACAGTCTACAATATCCTTGCACAACAGAAATGTTTGTCTCTTGGACTCAAGTAACAAGAAAGAACAGATCATAACAAGATTTATTAATATAATATGTTCTTTTCTCTACGATGTATCACACTCTAAGACGTTTTGTGAAGAATAAGTAACTATAAAGCAAAGCATCGACCGTTTCCCGAATTCTCTATTTCATATACCTCACGTGCTTGATACAAAGCTCCTTCCAAATTCTAAGTTAATTGGCAGCATTGTTTGTACATATTATATATTCGTGAAAAACTTAGGCCTTTCTTGTTTTTTTCTTTTGTCTGTTCTTTTTTTTGTTTGTGTTTTTGCGCGCGTTGAAATCTCGTTCTGCCTTGGTCATTTTGTTGAGTGCGAACACTTTACAAACGCCACTAAAACACGTATTTTGAATGAATGTAATAAAATTAAAAACAGCCATATATTGCCAGTCAATAAAACAAAGGTCAAAAGTTTAGGTAAGTTACGTAATAAGATATTTTTTTGTCTTATATCCAAGACAATGAAATCCTGTCAAGAAGATTATTTAGAAATTAATACTCAAATCTAAAATTGCATTTTAATAAACATAAACACAACTTTTCTCCAAGCTTTTGCAATAAAGTTAGCTGTATTAATATTTCGTTTTTCGGACAAAAGATAGAAAACGCTATAAATGTAGAGCATCGATACTTCTTGAAAACGTCTTATACTTCAATCTTTCTAAAGACATATTGTCGATTCCTCGAGATGTATGTAATCTGATTTACTTGCCTCAAGTGGCCGACTATCAATTATTGCTGTGCATTTATGAATTCCTATTTCAGAGAATCAAAAAGTATTGGAAGCTACTCAAATTCAATATGCTCAAACCTAACGCATTAATCTAATTTCTGCACAGGTTCTGCACAGGGTCTCGCAGTTCAATTTCTAGCGACATAATTCTTCAAAACATATTGATTTGTTTTTATTTGACGACAACATATGCAAAATGTGCAATCGAAAGCATTACGGAAACACAGACTTTAGGGATGCTATGTTTTGTAGACATATGGTCTGTGTTTAAACTAATTATAAATGAAGTGCTTAGTAAGAGAAAGGCAGAAAAGTTGAGCATGTCAAAGTTTAACTCATACCAGGTGACGTAGTACTTATCTAGAACTACATCCAGCAAGGGTAAATACTAAAGTTTTATTTATTAACTTTTGTGACGCACTCTGTAGTTATTTTATGGTATATGTACCGTTAATGCAAAACAAAATTCAACCTATTTTCAAGCTTTTCTGCAATATTCTTTAATGGTAAAATAAAAGCAGTGGCCCGTGCTCTCAAAGAAGCATGAGACATATCCAAAATAACACACACACACATTTGAATGGTTATCACTTAACTATAAGAGAAAGCAAGAAAAAAACTTATATTGCAAAAAGACAGATAACCGTTTGATAAGCAAGTGAAAAGCAATTTTTTTCTTTGAAAGCGTTGACAATATAAAAAATATACAATCATCCATCTTGAAAAACGCCCTTATCATTGACGTCCTTAAGGACAATATAGCATGGGATACTAAAATACCACCTTCATTCTGTTACGCTGCATTATGTAAGTCATGGGGAGAAAAAAACTGATATTTGGTTAAGGAAACTCGCAAGACATTATAGAGCTGAATGGAAAGTGCTTTCGGAGGTAACAGAGAAAGTATCTCAAAGAGGACAGTTGAAGTGTAAAACAAGTTTAAAGTAATTAATACAAAACTGTATTGTATGTGCCTTCAGATCGGATATACAAATCCGATCGCGGCTATACTTGATTAACAGGTATAGTAATTGCATAACTTATAAAACTCCCTTGAACGAAAGTAATTCTAACATCTTATCAATCAGGATTCGAGAATCGGAGTCCTTTGAGCCGGTTTAACCTGACCGGGCAAACGGCTGACGGTTTACGTAAAAGACAGAGTGGTAAGCCTTCGGATTGTCGACCGTTTGTTACGAAAACCTCCGCCGTCTTATGGATGAATGTGGAGACCGTCCATGTAACATTCAAAGTGTTTTTGTTAAACATTTGTTTAACCATTTGGTTAAAAATCTGACTTTGTTCGTCCACTGAGAGCAATCCGGTCATAGAAACAAGTACACCCTAAGCACAGCAATCTAACAGGAGGATAACATTTTCTCGTTGTGTCTAAGCAAGATATTAGAGGTCTTTTTTCAAATTGCATTGCACAGTCGGCACAAACCTGTGCAATTAAGGTAAGAATACAAATAAACATTTTGTCAGCTCTCAATATTGAACTATTTTAACAAATATTTTATCCTAGAACAAAATATAGGCCATATAAGACACTTTTACCGTGGGGGTTTTAAGCAATGACTTCAAACCTCATCCGACTTTGTGGGTTTATAAGGTATAGTAAAACACATTTTTTTTCTAAGACTGACCATAAAAACAACTTTAATTGTTATGTAATCATTTACATAAAGAAGGCCTACTTCCTGCTGACAAAAAAATGAAAAGCCAAAAGTGAAAAGAAACGAAATATGATTACAAACATAGCACAAATTTACCCCACCCACTTCGTTATGAGGGAATGTTATCAACGTAAACTTCAACATAAACCTTCAGGGCTTCAAATTAGCTATAATTATTTTTATTCATGTACTTCTGTTAACAAATTGGCAAAATATCAAATACTTTCACCGTTTAGTTTTGGAAATATTACAGATACCCAATTTTCATCGGTTTAGCATTGTTAAAGCTTTGTTACAATTGAAATATATTTAAAACGTAAGAATTGAATTTAAATTCTATAAAAATATTTGTTTTAAACCAAAACAATGTAAAGCTGCCAAAAACTAGAGTATAAAAACCTCATGCCCCTCGGCGAAAATGTTTCAATCCTACACAAATTAATGGAATTGAATACTCTTCAGAGTGGAGGTAGGGTATTAAGAATCTTATACCTTAATGTCGTTAAAAAGGCTTCTGGACTCTCGAATGATTCTGTAGGTTACAGATATACCGAATTGGAGCTGCTCTTCGAAGTAGAGCGTATTCGATTACACATTTTTTTCAACAACGCTTACAATGTAACCTACGTCGACTAGTTTTTTAAAAAGGAAATTTCTTTTTTTGAAATATATTTGTTTCATAAAGCAGCACATCTGCAAATAAGTTGATGTGACCATCCTTCTTTGCTGTGCTTCAAAACAAAGCATGGACTTTTTGCTTAAAATATGTCAATACTAAGACGTTGGCACCGATGCGTTACTTGCTAATTAAAACGGTTATAAAGGGCATTTTAAGGTCTGGGTACAGACTAGAAAATTTTGATTTGTATAATTTATCCAAGAGAGATCGTCAGATATTTTGAAATAATGAATATATACCTTATGACATTTAAATAAGAAAATTGTTATAACTATTTTGTTTAATCTACTATTTTTTCAGTAATTAAACAACCTTCTTTTTAGGTATAATAGTATGTGAACGTTATTTAGCACTTCCTTTATATGCATATTTGTAGACAATTTTGTTTTCTTAAAGCAGGGTCGATATTCCCAAACAAAAGACATATTGCCAAATGCAAAACATCGATTATGTAATACACAAGAAATATGATGGAAAATCGACAGTTTTTGCTTTCTCCTAAAATGCCCTAGCTCACAAACGACATCAAACAAATAAGCATCATCTGACAATGCGTTAATGTAGCTTTCATGTTTTCGCCAGATTTGTTATTTATCCAGAAAGTTTTTTTTCTATATCGATCTCTTCCGTTAGAGATATAGTAACATATATACAATAAATACATATATTTCATGAGAACTAGCAAAGTGCAGAAGTGTAGCCAGCGCAGCACAATTTTATTTTGTTTTTTTTTTCATTTCAGTATATCTACTTCTGTATACAAGCCCCTGTGCAATTGCAATTTTACAGCTAATAAACCATTCAAATTATTTAAAGAAGTAGAAGTCTACATTTTGCTAACTTGATTACCTGTGTTACCAAGTCGGCAAGTCTGCAAGTTGGGGCTGATTGGAAGAAACAGGAGTGATACATTCAATGCTTCTCGACAAACCCGACTGTCTATAGAAAGTCTAAAGGAAATAACTTATTCTGTTTAGACAACGACTTAAAATGTTTTAACTTTTCTGCCCAGTAGTGTCAAAAGGAAGAAACAAAAAAAAATCGAAAAAAAACAAAGGTGCAGGATTCAGCCGCTAGGTAAGATGCCACATTCCTTGGCTCTACTTTTTATCTTTTTCTTTTTATTGTATAATAACAACGGTTTTACTAACTTGATGACACATCAACTAAATGAAATAAGCTACGGTCACGTTGGTAGCCACAAGATCATAGGCAAAGAATACAATGTAATACAATACTTCATCGCTGCAATACAATACAATATTATACAATATAATACAATACAATACAATACAATGCAATGCAATACAATGCAAAACAATATCATTTATTTGCATAAATCATTTTACAACGATTATAGCATCAAACAACTCATACACATGGCGAAAAATAGACAAACATGTCCAATGAATGTCCAGTGCCTGATATAGCAATACTGGTAGCAAATGATTATGTAAATCTTTCTATTTTAGTGAATTACTTTTTTGTTATAAGAATTAGTATGAGAATTATTTTCTTATCTTTGCAAGTGAAACTATGCCTTTGACAAATTTAGAAAATGATAATTATAAACTGGATTTGTCTGTGCTGTTAGTTAAGAAACTGTTTGCCTTGACCACAAATTGTGAATATTATGACAGTTGATGTAAAGACTGACGTATTAAATGCCTCGGCTAGACACAGCAGCTGCGATAAACTGTTAAATAAGTTTTACATAAACATATATGATAGATATTACTTATTGCTTCGTCGCGATAATACGTCTAGTATACAAATGAATGTGTAACAAAATTCAATCAAATGTCATTTCCATGCAATATTAAGATAATCTTAGACATAATACCATCCGATCGTCTTGTATTCAGACAAAACATCCGGTGTTCATTTTTCAAAATCAGATAAATATTTCCTTGTGCCTTGACATTCTGAGGTAAGGAAATTATTTGTCGGCATCAGCAAAATAGCACACAATAACCCGACGTAAATATTTCCCTTCTTAAAAAGTTACATCTCAAATTCTTGTCATATGTCCGACAAACACCTGTGTTGTTTATTAAGCTGTAATGATCTGTTTTATAAAGCAATCTATATAGCACGACTGTACTTCTACAAGAAATCGGAAGTATGGTATTTGCAAACCGATATCAGAATGATAGTATGCAATAACAAGTAAAAGATTGTGGGTGTATCTTGAGAGAGTTTTGAGTGGTAAATCTCATCAAAAGAAGGTGAAAACCAGTCATCATAACAGAAAGCATTGTTTCGTCTTGTTAGAAATCGGGGCATGAAAAAAAGGATTGGAAAAACTATTAAAGAACAGTGGTATGTTTGAAAGTGTTTGTAAAGAACAATTGAAAAAACGACAATAGTCTGGACTGACGTTTAAATAAGCACACATCTGCTCAGCCTTTGAGTTAATAGGTAAAAACACCATACGCATGTTTAAGTTGAACAATTTCCTGTCAGAAGTCCAATTACAAAAGTAATAGGTAGATTTATGTTCTCCTTTAACATATATGATGGTGGTTTTCACAGAAAGAATTTATAAACTTACAGAACAGGCCCCTGCTTGAGTCTGTGATTATTTTACAATGCTTTTATATTTCGTTTCGTAATGGTGACAATTGTGTTGTTGCAAATCTGAAATATAGCGGACGCAAATCACCAATTTTTAAAATATGCATTAATGATTCAGTTGCCAGTTCTAACGTTCGGATGATCATTCAGTATTTCATGTATGTCTCTTTTATGTTTTAAGCAAAATCGCTTGCCTGGTTCTTTTACATTTGATGTTTCTCTAAATGCACTGGTTGTCATTTAAAATTCGGACATATTCGGACCTTCATTTTGGACACATTTCGGACATATTCGGACTTCTTTTCTAACCCGATTTTTTGTCCAGATTTGTTCATAGGAAAAACAACAATACTGATGCAAAGATATATAACAATATTAGCATCTAAAATACTAAACAGATCGATTATGAAATACATCCAACAACTTCTAGAGCTAGTAAGTACAATAACGTCTCCGAAATGTTAATGTCTAATCAAGCATGGTTATTTTAGATAATAAAGTATTAAATTCGACAACTTAAACACTCATTGTCTGTGAATTAAACGACATTCAATAAACAGAAGAAGATTCAAAGAATGGGAACAAGGAAGTGAACTACAGGAATGACAAATACGATATTGCATACACGGAATGATAACAAAGTCTAAGGGCAAAGCATGCAAAAATGAATATCCTTTACTCCTAGTTTGTCAAATCACATCGACATAGACGTCATCCAAAGTGTAATAATTGAAAGCTGGCATTTATAATCAAACGAAGAAGATGTTGTCATCAAAGACGAATTAGGTTTAGGTTTGGTTTCCTCAGTTAAATTGTGAAGACCCAAAACGGTATCGATCAAAGTAACAATGTATGTTAAACGTTGATGTTAAGGAACTGAATAAAAATAAAATCGTTTCATTAATTCTATGCACTTTCATAACCATTTCCTTCTTTTGCTAAAAATGCCAGGTATCTTAAAGTTCGCAACATTTGAAAACACGTCAATCAGTTTGTGCCAGCTTGTGTAAAAAAATCATATAAACGAAGAACAAAGTAAAGTACGCGCCCTCTTTGATAAAGAAATTTTTTATGAAATAAACATTAACTAAATTCTTGAAAACTTAAAAGCATTAAAAAAGAAACCTGTTAAATAAAAGCAGTGTAACAGTTATGCTTACATGTTTCACTGATAACCTTTATTTTTCGATCTGGCATTTCTGACATTAAAGATAGACAGGCGCATGTGAAAATGGATTCAGAAATATATATAAGTACAAATTATCTGATTATAAGGCATTTTTTATTTTATCTGATCGAGTTCATTGCACTTGCATGCTGTGTTCTTCTGTAACAGACTGCAATACAGCGTTGCCATTGAAAGTAACCGCGTCAAAACTTGTCGGATAAAAATAATTGGGTGTACCTTGAGAGAGTTTAAAGTGGTAAATCTCATCAAAAACAGAAAGCTTTGTTTAAACGTTATATAATATTTCTTTAAACCCATATTGCAACCAGTCTTTTTGAAAAGTCTTGAAGGACAAAACTGATCTTAGTATCTTAATTTATTCTTTATCTGCCTTTGTCATTGATGTATCAGTTGTAAATTTTTATTACGCTTATTTTGTACAGCCATTTGTTACAGACATCTTCGAAATGAAGTCCTACCATGTAGAAAAAATACCCATACAATGAGAAATCATGACCTTTCCTCGAATGTTATTATCACCTTCACATCTCTTGACAAGATCACGCAAACGCATTTTATCATGCAAAAGTTTCGACGACAAGAAGTCTGAATTCGAAAACCGGTGTGACGTGAAAAACGTAAGACCCGTGAAATCCTTAAGACTTTCCCATTTGCGCATGCGCAATAAATGTTTACATAGAGTTTCACTATGGCCGTGAAAAGTGTAAGACGATAACAAATAATGTAAACATAACTGTTTGATCTGCAAGTTATTTTACAGGACAGTTCATCAAAACGAGTAAGAATTAAGTGCTTACAACATGTCATTCAAACACTAGAGAAATCCTCCAGCAGTATTCATTAATAGTCCAATTATACTGTACACGATTTGTAAAGCGAATGATCGCTGTTAGGATAAAACCACATTGTCAGTTATTTTTATCTATATTTGATATATATTTATATCATTGATCACTCCATCTTCGTATATATTGTAATCTTAATTCAAAATAAACCAATTTTATCGGAATTTACATACAGCAGCTCAGATAGATAAACACAGCAACAAGATAGATTTCTATAATAATAAACAGTATTTACTCAGGTTTTACTTTTTTATAGGGACATTGTTAAAAGACACACACAGCCTAAGCAGGGTCCTGGGTTCGATTCCCCTCTCCACAACTAATATACTTTTAGTCTTCTATATGAGACTTTAAACCAAGGTCCCATGTGTCAGTGCTATACACTGAGCATGAAAAAAAACCAGGGGTGTCACTGGAATGGGATGCTTTCTGTATCTTACACTTCCCCAACAACATAAAATAACTACTCTCTTCAGGGGGCATCGATCATAGGGGCATCCAGTATGGACAATAAATAAACTCGAATAGATAGATAGATATTTCTCTTTAATAATCTGCTATTATACGTATTACTTTTAATAAAAGCCATAGTAACAAACGAGTACAGGTACCTTGAAATTCGGAAGTCACATCAAAGTTTCCAGTCCTTATAATTCCGGTGGTTATTTAATCAAAGAATATTTTAAAAGTCTAGAATAATGCAATTAAATCATTTAAATATTCCTAGTTAATGTCCTATTTTTTTAGTCATTTTATTAGTAAACCGACATGTAAGAGATATATATACCAAAGGGATTTGGTCCACAATGGATTATTAGGGACATGGTGTTGATTTTGTCCATTTTTTTTTTCAAATAAACCTAGGGGATTTGTCCGTAGG
This sequence comes from Cyclina sinensis, assembly GCA_012932295.1. NCBI lineage: Eukaryota > Metazoa > Mollusca > Bivalvia > Venerida > Veneridae > Cyclina > Cyclina sinensis. Next base: position 10,151,907 of record JAAONU010000002.1, on the reverse strand, counting down.
GCATTATGACCACACACCCATCATGCTGTATGATACACTTATTTCTTTTGAAATGCTTTATATGACAGCTGTGCCAAGTGAGATATCCCATTTTTTTACAGCGCAGTATTTAATGCATTAAATGTGTACCTCTTGCTAGATCATTGGTCCAGTGCTAATGCACTGGACTGGTAACCCCTGGGTCCCCAGATGGATCCCCTGCTCCTCCACTAACATTACTAATTGTCTTTCGGATGGCATGCCAAAAAGCAGAGGGTGTCTCTGGAATGGGATGCTTTCTTGTATCTTGTACTACCACCGCAGCATAAGATAATCAATCTCTTCAGGGGGAATCAATCATTTCAGCTACCGGTACCAATGATATATAAGCTCAAAAAAAGGAAAACACTATCCAAAAAAGAGATTAGAAAAAAAATATTTTAATGAGCTTGGGTTAATAAAAAGCACTTGGTACAGACACCTTCTCATTGGTAACACCTATTGTAACTTTTTAACATCATACACTTAATATATAGTTTGGATTTTCCTATAATTCTATGTAAATACTGCTTTTGCTGTCATAATAATTGTATTTCATTGTTTCTTCTTACTTATCATAATAGTTTGGTTTAGTTGGCCAGTATACTCTCCATCTTATTATATTGTTGACTAATTTGGTTTATCAGACTGAAATTTTGTTTTCTGGTAAGAGGATACCAGACTTGTAATTCAATTGTTTAGAGTTAAAAGTAGGACATCTCTCATAATATGTCAGGATTATTAATGTTACATGTACACTTTATAATAAAAGTAAAGGTTTATTGTGAGAGGGAAAACAGTTACCATGAAAAAGATTGTCTGCATTGTTGAATTCATGGGAGATATATTACCATGGATGGTAAAAATTTGCCAAAATCAAATCTATGAGAAGAAAAAGAGCATGAATACAGAATATATCTTTCATCGATAGTTTCCTTATTCATCTTCAATTAGCTGTTGCTTGTCACTAGGAAACATTGTTTAACATTACATGGTTGGTTCACTCAAGAGTTCTAAATGTTATAATGCATATGATGGACATTCAATTTTTCTGGAAGGTGTTTGATTTGTATTCAGTCCTTTTTCTCCTGTTTTTTCTAATAAATGTTAGAAAAAAATTCACTTAATATTGTTGTATGCCATTGTAATTTTTTTTATATTCTTACTGAACAGCCCAGTTTTTTATGGTTTATTTTATGTAATGTCAAGCATAATTACACAGGGGAACATATTTCTTTAATATGTTCTATTTGTCTGTTTAACTGATATATTACTTGAAGTACAGGTACGTATGTGTGTGTGTGTTTTTTTTTGTTGTTGTAATATTTGTTTTTTGGTAATATAACTCTGAATTTATTTTTCTATCATCATGAAGTATTATTATGTAGGGATTGGAATTGTAATTAAACTATATTTTCCAGTGGCATCAAATCATTGATTCTATGTAAGCAGTATGGTGTGGCAGGAAGAAAGTGTCATTTTGACAGGTAATACACGAACATGGTTATGTCAGTAAAAGGTATACACGAACATGGTTATGTCAGTAAAAGGTATACCTTCAAATGGTATAAATGCATTGACACAAGATTGTCCTATGCAGTATAATGTGGCAGGAAGGAAGTGTCATATTGGAAGGATATACAGGAACATGGTTATGCCCATTGTTTGAAAGGACAATGAATATTCTGAATATTAATTAGTTGGGAGGAGCTTGTTGTCCAATCAATTGTGTGCAACTTCTTTGCTTTACACATTTTCTGTATATAAATGAAGTTTTCTATGCAGTATACATACCCTGCAAATAACATTATGTTTATGTGATACATTATCTCAACACCTTGAGTGCCTTTACAATTACATTATTGGTGAGAAACCAATACAAGTTGATTGGAAATAAAGTAGCTGAAATAAGTGAAAATGGATTCTTTGGAGTATGATGAACTCTCTATGTTTCTTGTAGATGGAGTTTATCCAGAGAGTATGACAGGGAATGGTAGATCTCTAGTCAACAAAAGACATCATTTCAAGAAAAAGGCGAAAGGCTTCTACATCAAAGGTAATTCCTTCAAGCAATAATTAGTATTTAGAATCAGTATTTGATACCTTGTGTATGATCCACTATGAATAATGTGGTATCCTTTGTATCTCAGAAACTGAATGATCTAATTTCTCTGAAAATAGTGTAATTATTATTTTCAAAAATAGAAAAACTGGCAATACCATTGCTTTTTCCAAAAGTTCATCCATTTCTGTCTGTACAATTTATTCCTGACTGAATCTGCCTGAATTAAAGTGTACTGGATATAAAATTTTATTATATAATTTACTATTGGTTAAAGCAGATGGCATGTGATAAAGGGTTTTTTTCTATCCTACAGTTGACTTAATCCAAAGACACTATTTGAAAACTTATAATTCTCACTGCCTGGACTAAGGTTAAAATATTATTTCAATATTTTTTTGAGAAAAAGACATAATTGCTTCATTCTGGCATCAAAGTATTGTTCAGTGTGCATTTTTATCATGGTGATTTGGTCAATTTCAATAGTGCTTTGTTTTTTGTGACTAAGGTATCTTCCAGCCTGTAGCTGACTTATATATTTAGAAATTAGTTCTAGTTTTACAGTTCTCATAGCCTGCACTCAGATTCAAAGATAATTTTCATTACAATTTGAGAAACAGACACATTCATTTCATTCAGAAATGCAGATCTCCTCTGTTCACATTGAAACTACAATCAATTTCTTTTTGACATTTTTATAGTAAAAATGCAATTATGGTAAGTCAGTTGCAGTAAGTGTAATATTTCTACCAGTAATTCAAAAGTTTGTTGAAGTCTAACAGTTCTCACAGCCCTGACACAGGTTGAAATAGAATATCTATAATATTTTGTTAGTCATGCCAATCTGTTCAGTCTGCATTTAAATGGTTTGAGTTGGTCAGTTTCAATAGTGCTTTGACTTACTCTTACTAAGGTTTCTTCTAGTCTACAGTTGACCAGTAATTTAAATGTAAGCAGAAGTCTTACAGTTCTCATGGCCCGAACACAGGTTGAAAGAAAATATCTATAATATTTTGTTAGTCATGCCAATCTGTTCAGTCTGCATTTAAATGGTTTGAGTTGGTCAGTTTCAGTAGTGCTTTGTCTAGTTACTCTTACTAAGGTTTCTTCTAGTCTGCAGTTGACCAGTAATTTAAAAGTGAGCAGAAGTCTTACAGTTCTCACGGCCCGAACACAGGTTGAAAGAAAATATCTATAATATTTTGTTAGTCATGCCAATCTGTTCAGTCTGCATTTATATGCTTGAGTTGGTCAGTTCAGTAGTGCTTTGACTTACTCTCACTAAGGTTTCTACTAGTCTACAGTTGACCAGTAATTTAAAAGTTTGTTGAAGTCTTACAGTTCTCACGGCCCGAACACAGGTTGAAATAGAATATCTATAATATTTTGTCAGTCATGCCAGTCTGTTCAGTCTGCATTTATATGGTTTGAGTTGGTCAGTTTCAGTAGTGCTTTGACTTACTCTCACTAAGGTTTCTTCTAGTCTACAGTTGACCAGTAATTTAAAAGTTTGTTGAAGTCTTACAGTTCTCACGGCCCGCACACAGGTTGAAATAGAATATCTATAATATTTTGTTAGTCATGCCAATCTGTTCAGTCTGCATTTAAATGGTTTGAGTTGGTCAGTTTCAGTAGTGCTTTGTCTAGTTACTCTCACTAAGGTTTCTTCTAGTCTACAGTTGACCAGTATTTAAAAGTAAGCAGAAGTCTTACAGTTCTCACGGCCCTAACACAGGTTGAAATAGAATATCTATAATATTTTGTTAGTCATGCCAATCTGTTCAGTGTGCATTTAAATGGTTTGAGTTGGTCAGTTTCAGTAGTGCTTTGACTTACTCTCACTAAGGTTTCTTCTAGTCTACAGTTGACCAGTAGTTTAAAAGTTTGTTCAAGTCTTACAGTTCTCACGGCCCGAACACAGGTTGAAATAGAATATCTATAATATTTTGTTAGTCATGCCAATCTGTTCAGCTTACTTTTAAACCTAAACACACCCCCTCTACAGTTCTCACGGCCCTAACACAGGTTGAAATAGAATATCTATAATATTTTGTTAGTCATGCCAATCTGTTCAGTGTGCATTTAAATGGTTTGAGTTGGTCAGTTTCAGTAGTGCTTTGTCTAGTTACTCTCACTAAGGTTTCTTCTAGTCTACAGTTGACCAGTAATTTAAAAGTAAGCAGAAGTCTTACAGTTCTCACGACCCGAACACAGGTTGAAAGAAAATATCTATAATATTTTGTTAGTCATGCCAATCTGTTCAGTCTGCATTTAAATGGTTTGAGTTGGTCAGTTTCAGTAGTGCTTTGTCTAGTTACTCTCACTAAGGTTTCTTCTAGTCTACAGTTGACCAGTAATTTAAAAGTAAGCAGAAGTCTTACAGTTCTCACGGCCCGAACACAGGTTGAAAGAAAATATCTATAATATTTTGTTAGTCATGCCAATCTGTTCAGTCTGCATTTAAATGGTTTGAGTTGGTCAGTTTCAGTAGTGCTTTGTCTAGTTACTCTCACTAAGGTTTCTTCTAGTCTACAGTTGACCTAAGGTTTCTTCTAGTCTACAGTTGACCTTTCGCTAAGTTTATAACTAGTATTTAATTAGATACAGGTTAACAGTATTTGTGTCTTTGTCTGATTCAGAGCTTTTTTATCTCAGCAGTTTGCTACACATAATGCATGTATTTGAAGTGTTACAATTCTCACAGCCTGGCCTTAAATCTTGATGATATGAAATCTAAATTTCTCTAAAAAAACCTAATGAATCATTTCTTCTGACAGGCAGGTCTCTTTTGTACACAGTGAAACTGCAGTTCAGATTTTGGAATTGGAAAAGTGCAAGACAGGGAACTTACCTTCAATAAGTCTTACGTTCTTCACACCTGATCTTTTTTCTTAGATTTAGAAGAACTAGTATGCTTATTTCCATGAAGATTCTGTGCTTAATTGTCCTACTGGCTTATTTACATTTTTCAAATTGTTCCTTTGCAAATATTGGAGTCAAAAAACGACCAGTTTTAACAGCAATTGTGCAAAACATGCTACTACCAATGTGGTCTTATGGTTTTCATGGTTATAATGAAATGCATGAGCTGTAGTGTTGAGGTGAATAGGAGAAAAGATGTGATAGAATCTGTTCTATTATGTTCAGTATCTATCTGATATTGTTTTATTAAACAAAGTTTAACATAGTAATAATAATGCAGCCTTGAATCATGTTGGAATGAAATCCAACTGTCATCATGAGAAACCTGCTGTTGTCAAGAAAAATTCAACTGATAAGTGATAATTATTATATGAAAATCATGAACACGTTGAATGAAAGATAAAATAAGGAGAATCCGGAGCTGTGCAGAAGTCATATGTTCAAGCCGGCAGTGGTAATAAGTTTTAAAAAGAAAGGTCAAAGTGGAATTCTATGCAGTGGAAGTGAAAATATGTATGTTGTAACTTTAGTAAAGTTTCCAATAAATATTCAACGAATTATCAGAGTGGGAGAATGTTAAATATGTTATTTGACGAGAATGTAAAGTGGCTGTTACTATATAGGATAAAATCTAAGTCAAATTATAGACTATAACAGTTGTAATGTAATTTATTATTGTGCTTAACAACATCATTGGCTGTTGTAAAGAAGCCTGTCAAGCTAGGTTATAAAATTTTGGTAATCATTTGTAAAGTAAAAAGATAGTGTCATGTCGGTCAGTCACTTCATTCATTTGCTTATTTATTTCATTCATTCATTCATTCATTCATTCACTCAGTTGTTCATTTATCACTTAATACTATCATTTGTTATATTGTTCACTCATTTTTTCATTCAATCATTCTATCAGATTTTCGTTCATTCATCCATTTATATGAATATGAAATATAGCTCGCAACGGCCTCTATTACAATATTAGTCATTCGTTTATTTGTTCATTCTCTATGTATCAACATAAAAATAACTGCCAGAAAATTAAATTTTAGGTTTAAGAAGTATTCAAATTTTGATTACAACAATTCTTTAACAAAGTTTTGATTAAACCATCATTCATGACAACTACATCTACTGTATAACCAAACAATCAATTTCCGATTATGTCTTGGTGTTATAGCTTTACGTCACGATATTTTATTCGAAGACAGAGTATCATATGCTTTCATCATTATTTTCATCAATTACATTTTATTTCACTTTCAAAACAGCTTTTTAATTGATATTTTTCCATTCAGTATTAGTTCATAATCGGACAGAAATAAAAAGTCTTACACTTCTCACGTCTTACATTTTTCACGGGGGTTCTGTGAGAATCGTAAGATCTTACGATTTTCACGGGTCTTACAAGTCTCACGCTACACCGGTGTGGATTTTTGCAGAACATGCCGCATGTTTTACTTGCTGTAATGCATCTAGCGGTACGTCGTCTCTCGGTCAATTAAAGTATCCCTAACAGTTTTAACACGGCCTTGTCTTTGTTGTTTTTTTTCTTTACTCTGTTACAAAACATTTCAACTAGAATTCATCACGGTGTTAAAGACTTAAGTAAAGTGTACTTTATCAAATCACAATTGCTCTTCGCAGAACTTTAAAATAACTGCATTGCGATACTTCTGACATATATTTGGTATTTCTGTTGTAGTGGAATAACTGTTAAGAAGCTATTCCAATACCTAACATTATAGAATTCCAACATTAAAACTCTTTTTATTAAATACTGTACAAATGATAAGTTTTTGACTGCGTTGGCATGTCAACACATATAGAAAATTAGATACTAAAGAAATTCTCAACCATTAAACCAGAAACATGTCAGTTTTGCATGGATGCTGACAGAACAAAATCGATCGCATTTCTTTCCAGTCTATATCTAAAACATCTCTGAATGACACACAAATAGCAAAATATGACAACGTGTAACCAATATAAATAACTGTTGCTGAATTTACCGAAAGCAGCAATTAAAACAATCAGGAACTACGTTCCATTTATAGAATGGTATTTCAAGTTTCTGCTGTCTGTACTGCTACAATAGTTTGTCTGTAACTGGTATTTATAGATGATTTTAACTTGCGTCGAAAATAAAGTGAAACTAATGTTAACGTAAAGACTGTGATTCATACTTCAGAGGGCTACAGAGGAAGATACGTACAAGAAAGGGCTATTCGTAGTTCAGACAAATGTGCATGTGCCAAATATTCTACTGCTTGATTCTTAACTTGATTTAAAGGGAATATAACTTATTTCACTTGATTTCAAATAATACCTCATTTTGCATTTCAAACCAGTACTAAATGAAGTAACAGAAACAAGAAATATCTTTATCTTTATCTTTAACAAAGATATACGGCGTTGATTGGAATTAAGGTCACGGAGAATGTGTTCTACAACTTAGAAGCAAAACTTACTACCAACCAACAGAATGACAGCTTATACTATTGCTGTTTATTCGAAGTCTGCTAAATCAGAGAATATATTGGCCTGGTTAAATGAACCTTATATTATTCTTACCATCTTGTTGGCGATGTTTTACTTCCTTCTACTGTACAGTCATTACAAACTACGAAAGTAAGGCCAGGTAACATCCGATTATTAACAACACACATCGAAAAAGTTCAATTTAAAGTGGATTAACTGATGTATTAATGTACTCTTAACCAATGCCAAAATGTGTATCTACGAAATAACTGATAACTTTTAACTTTCTAGCAAACAATGACGAAAGTAGACAAAAAATGCATCAAGTAAACATAAGTGTAGCAAATCGTACTATTTTATGTTTGTATTGTACAGATATTTATAAACGTTCGGCCCGAAACAGGTTTCAGCGTGATATATGAAGTGTTTTGATAAAACTCCAATGTAATTTTTGAAGAATACGTAATTCAGTCAGGATACTTAATTAAAATTTCATGAGTACGAAGCATATATTTCAGCAATTTTTCATCTCAACAAACATCAGTGCGTAACTGTTTTTGACTAAGAATATGAATATCCACCATTGGAAGTCGTGCAAATATTCATTCGGCATTGTCTTACGCCATTATCCCTAAATAAGTCAAAAGTTAGTTTAGACACCAACGCCGAAAAAACATTAGCTACTGACAACATGAAATTAGTTCAAATTCAGTGAAAAAGACATACTTTACATTAATTCTTCCGCAGATAAAGCAAACTTCTCCTATATTATGTATGTCTGACACAAACATCTGCCATTTGCATAATAATCTTTTTCACGCAGACTAAGTCATGAAAATGCAGATTAGCGTGTCATTCTGACATGTGTGAATCTATATTTAGACATTCCAAAGTCTGGATGCTAAGCTGTAAATTAAAAGCAATCTTAAAATACGCTTGTCTATGGATATGGAAAATTTAATTGAAGTATAGCAGTTAGAGAAAATTACAAATCATGGAACAAACATGGCGTTAAGAGCCGATGTTTTGAAAATGCAAAACTGATTTTTTTTTTTTTTTTTTTTGAAAAAAAGGTTGAACAATGTTACATTCTACGGTCTATCGTATAAGCAAAGATGCAGTATTACTATTTGAATATAAATATCTCAAGAAAAGAATCCGTCATCCTAAACCACAATTATTTTCATTGAATTTTAACTTCCCCCTCCCCACGATTTTGTTTCGAATAAAAAGGTGTTAAAAAAATAAACAACGAATGCATCCCGTGCTTGAAAGCTTAATAAGGATTCAATAAAAAGAAGAAAGTGTTTTCGCGCGTGCGTGCGTGCTCAAATTCAATTTACCATAAATAATTAATAAAATAGTCTCAGGACAAAGGGATCTCGACATCAAAAGAAAGTGACTTAGTGCCTCTCCATCTCGTTTTCTTGATTTTACATCTAGACTATCTTTGTGATCCCTAAAAGATGTATGCATATCCCGTTGAGATTAAAAATGAAACCATGCATTAAAACGATCTAGTACCATTATTATATCAATTAAAAACATATACCTTTTCTTTTAAAACAACTGTAAATGTCTATTTCGTCAGATTTTATTCAACATTGTTTAATTAGAGTTAAAAAAAAGATAAAACTAGAAATTCCAAAACAAAAAAAATATATTTAGCAAACTAAATGAAAATATTAATCAACTATAATAAACAGGGTAATCCATATCAGACAGAGCCTTAAAAAGCAAAACAACTGACTGAGAAAACAAAATAAACAAGAAATGTTTGTAAAACATAAATGCCCCCCGGCAGCACCTAATTGCTTGTGGTTGGGCCAAAGCGTTCTCTAGTTATTGATCAGAAACCGTTTTTAGGATCAAGGTCCCTGTGGCCTTGACCTCTGACCTAATGACCTCAAAATCAATAGGGGTCATTTACTGGTCATGACCAACCAGCATACCAAGTTTGGTGAACCTAGGTCAAAGCACTCTCTAGTTATTGATCGGAAACCATTTTTAGAGTCAAAGTCTCTGTGAAATGACCTTTGACCTAATGACCTCAAAATCAATAGGGGGTCATTTACTGGTGATGACCAACCAGCATACCAAGTTTGGTGAACCTAGGTCAAAGCACTCCCTAGTTATTGATCGGAAACCGTTTTTAGAGTCAAAGTCTCTGTGAAATGACTTTTGACCTAATGACCTCAAAATCAATAGGGGGTCATCTACTGGTGATGACCAACCAGCATACCAAGTTTGGTGAACCTAGGCCAAAGCGTTCTCTAGTTATTGATCGGAAACCGTTTTTAAGATGAAGGTCTCTGTGAGCTTGACCTTTGACCTAATGATCTCAAAGTCAATAGGGGTCATCAACTGGTGATGACCAACCAGCATACCAAGTTTGGTGAACCTAGGTCAAAGCGTTCTCTAGTTATTGATCGGAAACCGTTTTAAGGATGAAAGTCTCTGTGATCTTGACCTTTGACCTAATAACCTCAAAGTCAAAAGGGGTCATTTACTGGTGATGACCAACCAGCATACAAAGTTTGGTGAACCTAGGTCAAAGCGTTCTCTGGTTATTGATCGGAAACCATTTTAAGGATGAAGGTCCCTGTGAGCTTGACCTTTGACCTTATGACCTCAAAATCAATAGGGGTCATCTGCTGGTGATGACCAACCAGCATACCAAGTTTGGTGAACCTAGGTCAAAGCGTTCTCTAGTTATTGGTCGGAAACCGTTTCTTCCTACAAGGTCAATGTGACCTTGACGTTTGACCCCTTGACCCCAAAATCAATAGGGGTCATCTGCTGGTGATGGACAATCATCCTACCAAGTTTGAAGTTCCTAGGCCTAAGCATTCTGTAGTTATTGGTCGGAAACCGTTTCTACCTACAAGGAATGAAATTATCAATCAATGCAAAAAAAATATCCAAGTTCAATTATTAAGTATAAAATAAAAAAAATATACAGAAATATCTTTCAGAATCAAGAAAATAAAATTGCAGATTCAGGAATACATGAAATGATATGTAATATCGACATTGTTAATAAACAATGAAAAGTCTCAAACAAGAGTCTTTTAGATATTTATTTTAATAACAGGGAGGCAGATTACATTTTAATTGAATCAGAAATAGAAGTAGATGATGATTATTTTATTCTTAGAAAAAACTGTACCAATTGTAGATTACTTGACAATAATAAACAAACACTTCCTCATTAGGTAAACGTTACGTCGACAAGATGTCAGACTTTCTTGATGAATGTGTCATGTTTGCAGAACTCGATGCATGTTGTTTGTGGCGTACTGCATTAGACGTTATATCTTTCGTTCCATTAAACTATCAGTTATATCTTTTGGTCAGCTGTGCTTTAAAAAAAAATACATTGCGGTTTTGAGTAGCGTTTACACGAAAACAATGATTTCTCTTTACTTTGCGATATTCAAGTTGTCATTAAGTGGCATTTGTTAAAAATGGATGCTGACAGTCTTAAATCGATCGCATTAAAGGCAATAAACGAGAATATTTTGACAACGTGTAAATATACTGAATTTAATTGAACAACTCGAGAATCTCGAGAGACTGTAATCCAAATCAGGTTTTAAGACATACTGTATTGTTCAAATTACAAACTTATATCAGTATAGATAAATATGTGGGTTTTTGGCTTTTGGAATATGAAATAAGTTAAGATGTATATTATCGAACCATATTTACTTCTGTATAATGCACTATTTGTCTGGTAAAGCTCATTTATTTTTAGCAGAAAAATGACAAGCTAAACACTACGCATATCGACAGCAACTCACATTCATCCACATACAAACACTTTAAAATATTACATAACTATATTTCTCAAATGATATTCTTGAGTTTACACAGCTTATGTTTCGTGTTCAGATGTATAAAACTGGTTTTTTATACGTCACAATTCAATGTCAAGTCCCTGTTGAAAATATGAGATTGCTGACGTGAAAATGCATTTGAATCAAAACGTACGATGTGGTCTGGGGTAAGTCTTTTTTATTATGGCTGTTCTCTGTCTATTGATTTAATTTTTAATATTAAACGTGAAATTTGGAAAGAAATTAACAAAACAACTTAAAATACAAAGTATATTAAGATAAAAACAAATCTCTTCTGACAGTATTTTATTGCCTCTGACTGTCCTAAACACTCTGAGGACGTGATCTGTCAAAAATATATCTGATCTCTGGTCAGGGACTGTATTCTGTGACAGTGATTGCTTCAGACAATGCTGATGACGCTTAATTCTGATATTTTGCGTCCGGTGTCTTAAGCATTTAAGAAAATGACATTGTATCCTAGTTTGCAGTTGAATATCAATATTTATACGCGTTAATATACACTTTGAACTTATGACCATCCAACTGACCGTCCAACTTTCAGTTGACATTTTAGAAAACAATTGTGTTGCACAAACGTCCTTTAAAGTATTATAACATGAACATTCAAAGAAAAGAAGAGATAAAAGAGAAAAACATCGTTGATTGAGACAAAACTTTAAGAAGACTTTATTTGAATATATTAGCTGATATAACTTGAAAAGTATAATTCGTTACCAAGCCAAGGAAACACACTGAAATATAAGACATTAAAATGTTTGTAATATCGATTAAGGATTCTTGCCAAAGAAAACAGTACTGAGTAGAAATGTGTCTTAAGATGCATTTTATTGCAACAAACAGGAATATCTATATCTAGGGCCAACCTGGCCGCAGGTGGAAACTTTTTTTCTGAATTTCAATCAACTGATAGAGTGCATACTGCATTTTTATTTCTCCCTGAACAATTCAGATCCTTTTTACATCTTGTATGTCTGACACAAACATCTGCCATTTGCATATTAATTTAATCATTTATTCAGAGTAAGTCATGAGCAGTCAGACTGATGTGTCATTTCGACATATCTGAAAACACATTTGGACTTGCAAAATCAGGAAGTCCTCCCTCTAAATTGGAGAAAAAATCGGCGAATTTGCAAGTGATTAACTGTAAATGGGTTAAGAGGGAGACACTGATGAAATATTCCATGAATAAGACAATAATCTCTCAGGCAAACATGATGCTTAACTTAAATACTAATAACGCCAGCTTGTTTTGCAAATGGACAGCGAAACTTTAAACAGTACAAATGTTTCAAGTGCTAATTTGCTATCAGTAGTCCTTGGAAAATGTTAGTTTTTACATTCTAAAATTTGTAAATGTTTTACGGACATATGACACTTCACAATACATAAAATACATATAAAATTAATAAAAAAGTTATTTGTTTTCGAACTTTTTTATCTTACAATTACATCAGGATACGGTGATACTACAATTACAGCTTTGGAGATTCTTTATCATCTATATTTGATAAATGAGATATAACATTTGACAGTTAAGATCTTAAGGAAGCCAGGCGAAACCACACGAATTATCCAAAAATTATCAATTTCAAAATATGGTGCATATCTGATAAAATGGTCTAGAAGTATGAGTTTCGTCTGGTTTGAACAAAATCTAAGCTTTTATTGCGTAATCTTAATTATTGAGTTACTTAGGTTTTGTTACATTATATTCTTTGCCAACTAAATTACATACATTAGAAATGGTGTTTTTGTTTTTGTTTGCTCAGCATTGGACGTAATTTAGATTTTTCATTCATATAGGTGACGTTCAAAGGATTGAAACAGTGAACTGACATGCCATCTTTGATCAGTAAGGGTATGTATTCAGGGTACCGATTTACTATTGTTATTTGATAGTTAGTACATTTAGTAAATATTTAAAGAAAAGCTTACATTGCCATCTAACCTGTCAGACGAACACAATGATAAATGTCAATCAGAAATCAAGTGTTAACATTTACTCACTTCTAACCTCTAGTGTAATATGTCTTATATAATGTTTTAAACGAATATTTGTACTGAGTTGCCTGTACTCATCGAGGACGTATTTTAAGCGTATATTGTAAGTTCACCTGAAATGTAAGTGAATAAACACTGCACTGATATTCCATACTTGGCCTTTTTTTAACTGATAAATTATTTCATGAAAGTAAACAGCCTATTTCATTTTGTATTTTCCAGTTATTGCATTTGACTACAAAGTAACAAAAATACTAAATAGATCTTTTACGTCTGAAATCACAACTAGTAAAACTTATTTCTTTAAGCTTAATTTTTTTTGGGATATATTTTTGTGTGTTTTCTATAACCTATACATTGTCGAACAATAAAAGCTTAAAAGAAAAAAAAAACCTATTCAGCAAAATTAGATTTTCATTTGTACATTTTTCAAACATGTGTACAAATTCCTTTATTGTGTCTTTTTAGCAGCCAAATATCTTTGTTGATCAATAGTTTAAAGGGTTTTCTGTCTGACTCAATTGCAATGATCATCAAAAGTTTATGTGTCAAAGACAATAACAGTTACATTTTATACTGAACAGAATTTCTCATCGAATCTTCTGAAAGATTTATCATTTTGGAAACTGTGTTTATTTAGATATATGCTAGACGAATTGAAAAAAAATTCTTTTAAATTTTATAACAGAACGTTTCCTTTCTCTGTTTTGCCATTTTACCAATTTGTCATTACATTTATCTGCATTTTCTGTTTGTATATTCTTTTTTAATACCTTCAACACGTATGGGGTATACTCAACATTATTCACTCTCGCTGAGTAAGAGACATTTCATAAAAACAAGTTATCTGGTACCGAGTTTGTAATGCTTATTTCAGACAATATCATATTTTAATCGTTGTCTTCAATTCTTATTATTTTTAAGACTTTTCCACTCATATCTATTCAAAGCCATCAATTAAATTGTTACGTACAGTGAAAAAAACAGACTATTGCAACTTGATTACGTATCTTGATATCTCAAAATGACAAACTTATAGAGAACGTTCATGACTAACTGAGTCCAAAAAAGATTAGCAGGCATGTGACAAATGTGTCTGACACACTTGAAATCAAGGAATTTCTTTTTGCATGCAGTGAAATAAAAAGACAGTATGTTCCCTATCTTTTGTATTATATTAATTTTTGTTCGGATGGGAGTAAGATTCGGCACAGACAGTGCAATTACAATTTAGAATGAGAAAAGAGCAAACGATCTCAACGGGCAATGTTAAGAACTGTCCTTCTTGTCAGATATTATTAAAAGGCACTATTTAACTACTGACTTGATTGATAATATATTTACTCTCATCAAAAAAGTATTTGAAATGCAAAATTTTATCCCACTGAATTGAATGCTTGTGTACAGACACAGACGAAAATAAACATGATGACAGGACAGTAACTGTGGAATGGTTGAAATTATTTGAATTGAAAAAAAAGAAAAAAACAATAGTTGGCTGGACTTGCATTTAAATAAGCACATATGTGCTCGGTCTTTGAGTTAATAGGTTTAAACATCATATGCATGTTTAAGTTGAATTATTTCTTGTCAAAACTTAGAAGTTCATTAAAAAATGTAATAGGTAGAATATGTACTCCTTTAAAATGTAAAACAGTAATATACAGAAAGAAATGAAGGCGCTTGTCTCATTAGGATTTATACTCTTACAGAAAAAAAGCCACCTGCTTTTCAGAAATATGGCGAACGCAGATCACCGATTTTAAAATATGCATTAATCATTCAGGCGCCAATTCTTACGTTCGGATGTTCATTTAATATTTCATGTATGTCTGTATATTTAGAGTTATTCTTCTAATACGTTGATACAGTTGTTCTTTCTGACAAATATGTTTAATAGTTTTTAAGCATCAGCGATTATCACACGACATACACGATTTTTATGTTTTTAGCATCATCTGTTGTCTGGCTCTTCTACATTTTGACGTTTCTCTGGTTGTCATTCAAAATTCGGAAATATGTTAGTCTTCTTTCTTACTCGACTTTTTATTCAAATTCTTTCATAGGGAAAAATAACTTTACTGATGCAAGGATATAAATAACAATAATTGCATCTAAAATACATAACAGATCGATTATGAAACACATCCAACAAGTTCAAGAGCTAGTAAGTACAATAACGTCTCTGATGAGTGAATGTCAAATCAAGCATGATTATTTCAGATAATAAAGTATTGAATTCGAGAACTTAAACAATCATTGTCTGCTAGTTAAACGACATTCAATAAACAGAAGAAGATTCAAAATACGATAGGCAACTTAAAAAACATTCTGTAGATAAGAGTATTTCATCTTCAAAGTAAATTGTCTAAGTTCCTATCTCTATTTCCGTGTATTTATTGGTTTATAAAATGTCTAGATAATCGCTTCTGCTTATTAAAAATCACTAAAAAAGGGGAAAAAAAGATCATATTACAGACAGTGAGTTAAAAAAATGTACTAGTTTAAAACCGTGATATAAATATACTTATTCTGTTTCATTTTGAACATGATTTTGGCTGAATTTATTTGTTGTCTTAATAAGCCTTTTTTTTCAAATTCGATGGCAGTTTGTTAAAGTAAATCAGTATATACCTCTTGCTCCGTTAATCGATCGAAGTTTAACAAAATATACTTAAACCACTAAGTGGGTTACTTTCTTTTAGCACACCTCGCATCGCTTTACTAATTTAATTATTTTTTGCGTTATTTTAAGCAGAAGCCTATACTTAATATAACAACGTTTCTAACGTTCTGCAACTGTGGCTGTTTAGTTCCAGATATTAATATCACATCTTTAGAATGGGAACAAGGAAGTGAACTACAGATGGAAATGGAGATGGAAAATATGATATTGCTAAACCGGAATGATAATACTATGTCCAAAGCTCGCTGAAATGAATATCCTTTACTCCTAGTTTGTCACCACATCGGCATAGACGTCATCTTACGTATAGTACCTGAAAGCTGGCATTAAAAAATTCAAACCTGTCTTTACAAAGACGTTGTTGTCATCAAAGAGGACTTTGGTTTAGGTTTGGTCGCCTTAGTTTCACCACTTACATTGTAAAGACCAAAATCAGTATCGATGGAAGTAACAATGTATTCCAAGCGTTGAAGTTCAGGATCAGAAGAAAATCAAATCGTTTCATTAATTCTATGCCCTCTCATAACCATTTCCTACTTTTGTTCAAAATGTCAGGTATCTTAAAGTTCACAATATTTGAAAACACATGGATCAGTTTGTGCCAGATTGTGTCCAAAAAAAATCATATAAACGAAGAACACAGTAAGTACGTGCCCCCTTTGATAAAGAAACAAATAAATATTAACTAAATTCTTTAAAACTTAAAAGCATTTAAAAAAACTGTTAAATAAAAGCAGTGTTCTGTTTACATGTTTCACTGACAACTTTTAATTTTGAATCTAGCATTTTTGACATTATAGATAGACAGGCGCATGTGAAAATGGATTCAGAAATATATATTAGTACAAATTATCTGATTATAAGGCATTTTTAGCTCACCTGAGCACAAAGTGCTCAGGGTGAGCTTTTCTGATCGGTCTTTGTCCGTCGTCCGTCCGTCCGTCGTCAACTTTTCATTCAAACGACAGCTCCTCTGAAACCAATGGGACAAATTTAATGAAACTAGCCTGGGATGTTCCTTGCATGAAGCTCTACCAAGATTGTTCAAATGGTTCTGGTCCATTGCATTTCTGGGTCACTGGAGCTAAAAATAGATTTTATAAGTTGGATCTTTAAAAATCTTCTTCTCCGAATCCACAAGGCCTGGGGCTTTGATATTTGGTATGAAGCATCATCTACTGGACCTCTATCAAGTTTGTTCAAATTATGTTCCTGGGGTCAAAACTGACCCCACCCCAGGGGTCAGTTGATTTTACATAGAGTTATATAGGGAAAACTTGAAAATCTTCTTGTCAGAAAAAAGAAGGCCTAGAGTTAAGATATTTAGTATGTAGCATTGTCTAGTGGACCTCTACCAAGTTTGTTCAAATCATGGCCTCTGTGTCAGAAATGGCCCCGCCCCGGGGGTCACTTGTTTTACATAGAGTTATATAGGAAAATCTTAAAAAATCTTTAAAAATCTTCTTGTCATTAACCGTAAGTTATAGAGCTTAAATATTTGGTGTGTAGCATTGTCTAGTGGACCTCTACCAAGTTTGTTCAAATCATGGCCTCTGGGTTAAAAATGGCCACGCCCCAGGGGTCCCTTGTTGTACATAGAGTTACATGTATATAGGAAAATCTTAAAAAATCTTCTGGTCAAAAACCGTAAGTTATAGAGCTTAGATATATGGTGTGTAGCATTGTCTAGTGGAGCTCTACCACATTTGTTCAAATCATGGCCTCTGTGTCAAAAATGGCCCCACCCCAGGGGTCACTTTTTTACAAAGAGTTATATAGGAAAATCTTAAAAAATCTTCTTGTCAGAAACCGTAAGTTATAAAGCTTAGATATTTGGTGTGTAACATTGCCTAGTAGACCTCTACCTCAAATCATGGCCTCTGGATCAAAACTGGCCCCGCCCCGGGGGTCACTTGTTTTACATAGAGTTATATAGGGAAATCTTAAAAAACCTTTTTGTCAGAAACCGTAAGTTTTAGAGCTTAGATATTTGGTGTGTAGCATTGTCTAGTGGACCTCTACCAAGTTCGCTCAAATCATGGCCTCTGGGTCAAAAATGGCCCCGCCCTGGGGGTCACTTGTTTACATAGAGTTATATTGGAAAGGGTTTTTAAAAATCTTCACAGAAGAAACCATAAGGCTTAGAGTTAAGATATTTTGTATGAAGCATTGTCTAGAGGACCTCTACCAAGTTTTTTTAAGTCATGGACCCTTGGTCAAAAATGGCCCCGCCCCAGGGGTCACTTGTTTTACATAGAGTTATATAGGAAAATCTTTAAAAATCTTCTTGTCATAAACAACAAGGCCTAGAGTTAAGATAATTGGTGTGCAGCATTATCTAATGGACCTCTATCAAGTTTGTTCAAATCATGGCCCCTTGTTCAAAGTAGGCCCCGCCCTAGGGTTCACATGTTTTACATAGAATTATATAGGAAAATCTTCAAAAATCGTCTTGTCAGAAACCACAAAGCCTAGAGTTAAGATAATTGGCATGCAGCATTGTCTAGTGGACCTCTAACAAGTTTTTTAGAAAAATG
Organism: Cyclina sinensis; assembly: GCA_012932295.1. Taxonomy (NCBI): domain Eukaryota; kingdom Metazoa; phylum Mollusca; class Bivalvia; order Venerida; family Veneridae; genus Cyclina; species Cyclina sinensis. Next base: position 10,133,340 of record JAAONU010000002.1, on the reverse strand, counting down.
TCCCTGGGGTCACTACTGGCCCGCGCGAGGGGTCACGAGTTTTAAATAACAATATAGAAGAAAATCTTAAAAAATCTTCTTGTCTGAAACCACAAGGCCTAGAATTTTTAAAATTTGGCACGAAGCAAGCTTTATCAAGCTTATTCAAATTATTAGATTCGGTTAAAGGTCACGGAGGCTAAAAGTAGATTTATCTACTGTACCTCATAGAGTCTTCATTTATAGACCAATATCTTTGATATTCAGTACAGAGGTTCCTTGCATGGAACTCAACCCATGGGTAGGGTTTGAGGTCACTGGGTCAAGGTCAAGGTCACCATAGCTTATAATAGATATTTCTACTTTCTGTCATAGTGCCTTTATTTATCCTGTCACTAATAACACTTTCGATCTAATAACAAGGTGCCGGATATTTTTCTTTATCTACGGCAGTTGGTCACGTGACGTTGATATACGGCACATGATATGTCATTGACTACTTTAATCAGAAGGAAGTAATAAAATTGATGTTATTACAAACAGAGACTACCTGAATAAAAAATTAAATATTTCAATTTGTAAATCTATAAAAATAGTGAATATTTAAGGAAATAAAGTTACTGAAACTTTGGAACTATTTTTTGTGTGCAAATGTACCTCTGCCGGATAACCTTGACATTAGCCTAAATTGAAACACTTTAAAGATAGATTTTCAATATCTTAGGTAAATTATTTCCAAATGCCAGATGTGACAGGATAAATAGCATAATAGGTTAGTATCTTAATTGAGAAAGTTTATCTGGCTCCTCTGCGGAATTTATCGGGTTCGCCTGCGGCTCACCCGATAAATTGCTACGCCTTGCCAGATAAACTTTCTCATATTAAGACACTAACCTATTATTCTCTATTTATTGACTGATATTTTACATATTTGGTTTGTAGGCACTTATATATTTTCAATTAAAAAATGAAATACTGCTTAACAAGAAACCTACAGCCAAAGTACTCAGGTGAGCGATCCAGGGCCATCATGGCCCTCTTGTTTATTTCATCTGATCGAGTTCATTGCGCTTGCATGCTGTGTTCTTCTGTAACAAACTGCAATACAGTGTCACCATTTAAAGTAACCTCGTCAAAACTTGTCGGATAAAAAAAACATAGATACATTATACAATATTTGTTTAAATCCATATTGCAGCCATTCTTTTTGAAAATACGTGAAGGACAAAACTGATCTTAATTTATTCTTTATCTGCCTTTGTCAATGATGTATCTGTTGTAAATTTTTATAACGCTTATTTTGTACAGCCATTTGTTACAGACATCTTCGAAATGAAGTCCTACCCTGTAGAAAAAATACACATACAAATTGAAACCATGACTTTTCTTTGAATGTTAATATCACCTTTACATTTCTTGACAAGAACACGCAAACGCATTTTATCATGCAAAAGTTTCCACGACAAGAAGTCTGAGTTCTAAAACCGGTGTGGATTTTTGCAGAACCTGCCGCATGTTTTACTTGCTGTAATGCATCCAGCAATATGTCGTCTTCCGGTCAATTAAAGTATCCCCAACAGCTTTAACACGGCTTTGTCTTTGTTGTTTTTGTTTTTTTCTTTACTCTGTTACAAAACATTTCAACTAGAATTCATCACGGTGTTAAAAGGCTTAAGTAAAGTGTAATCAAATCAAATCACAATTCCTCTTCGCAGTACATTAAAAAAACTGTATTGCGATACTTCTGTCATATATTTGGTATTTCTATTGTAGTCACTGTGGAATAACTGTTAAGAAGCTATTCTAATACCTAATATTATAGAATTCCAGCATTAATATTCTATTCATTAAATACAAATGATAAGTTTTTGACTACGTTGGCACGTAAACACATATAGAAAATAAGGTACTAAAGAAATTCTGAACCATTAAACCAGACACTTGTCAGATTTGCATGGATGCTGATAGAACAAAATAGATTGCATTTCTTTCCAGTCTATATCTAAAACATCTCTGAATGACACACAGATAGCAAAATATGACAACGTGTAACAAATATAAATAACTGTTGCTGAATTTACCGAAAGCAGCAATTAAAACAATCAGGAACTACGTTCCTTTTATTGAATTGTATTTCAAGTTTCTGCTGCTTGTACTGCTACAATAGTTTGTATGTAACTGGTATTTATAGATGTAAAGCAGTACGACTGTTTGAGAATAAATATTGTAAAAAATACATTTGAAACTGAATTAACTATGATTTTAACTAGAGTCGAAAATAAAGTAAAAAAAAATGTTAACGCAAAGACTGTGATTCATACTTCAGAGGGCTACAGAGGAAGATTCGTATAAGAAAGGGCTATTCGTAGTTCAGACAAATGTGCATGTACCAAATATTCTACTGCCTGATTCGTACGTTGATTTAAAGGGAATATAACTTATTTTACTTGATTTCAAATAATACCTCATTTTGCATTTCAAACCAGTATTACATGAAGTAACAGAAACAAGAAATATCTTTATCTTTAACAAAGATATACGGCGTTAATTAGAATTAAAGTCACGGAGAATGTGTTCTACAACTTAGAAGCAAACTACTACCAACCAACAGAATGACAGCTTATACTATTGCTGTAGTCTGCTAAATCTGAGAATATATTGGCCTGGTTAAATGAACCTTATATTATTCTTACCATCTTGTTTGGAAAAGTTAAATTTAAAGTGGATTAACTCATGTATTAATGTACTCTTAACCAATGCCAAAATGTGTATCTACGAAATAACTGATAACTTTTAACTTTCTAACAAACAATGACGAAAGTAGACAAAAACTGCATCAAGTAAATATAAGTGTAACAAATCGTACTATTTTATGTTTGTATTGTACAGATATTTATAAACGTTCGGCCCGAAACAGGTTTCAGCGTGATATATGAAGTGTTTTGATAAAACTCCAATGTAATTTTTTAAAGAATACGTAATTCAGTCAGGATACTTAATTAAAATTTCATGAGTACGAAGCATATATTTCAGCAATTCTTCATCTCAACAAACATCGGTGCGTAACTGTTTTTGACTAAGAATATGAATATCCACCATTGGAAGTCGTGCAAATATTCATTCGGCATTGTCTTACGTCATAATCCCAAAATAAGTCAAAAGTGAGTTTAGACACCAACGCCGAAAAAACATTAGCTACTGGCGACATGAAATTAGTTCAAATTCAGTGAAAAATACATACTTTACATTAATTCTTCTGCAAATAAAGCAAACTTCTCCTATATTATGTATGTCTGACACAAACATCTGCCATTTGCATAATAATCTTTTTCACGCAGACTAAGTCATGAAAATGCAGATTACCGTGTCATTCTGACATGTGTGAATCTATATTTAGACATTCCAAAGTCTGGATGCTAAGCTGTAAATTAAAAGCAATCTTAAAATACGCTTGTCTATGGATATGGAAAATTTAATTGAAGTATAGCAGTAAGAGAAAATTACAAATCATGGAACAAACATGGCGTTAAGAGCCGATGTTTTGAAAATGCAAAACTGATTTTTTTTTTTGAAAAAAAGGTTGAACAATGTTACATTCTACGGTCTATCGTATAAGCAAAGATGCAGTTTTACTATTTGAATATTAATACCTCAAGAAAAGAATTAATCATCCTAAACCACAATTTTTTTCATTGAATTTTTAACTTCCCCCTCCCCACGATTTTGTTTCGGATAAAAAGGTGTTAAAAAAATAAACAACGAATGCATCCCGTGCTTGAAAGCTTAATAAGGATTCAATAAAAAGAAGAAAGTGTTTTCGCGCGTGCGTGCGTGCTCAAATTCAATTTACCATAAATAATTAATAAAATAGTCTCAGGACAAAGGGATCTCGACATCAAAAAAAGTGACTTAGTGCCTCTCCATCTCGTTTTCTTGATTTTTCATAAACTATCTTTGTGATCCCTAAAAGATGTATGCATATCCCGTTGAGATTAAAAATGAAACCATGCATTAAAAAGATCTAGTACCATTATTATATCAATTAAAAACATATACCTTTTCTTTTAAAACAACTGTAAATATCTATTTCGTCAGATTTTATTCAACATTGTTTAATTAGAGTTTAAAAAAAGATAAAACTAGAAATTCCAAAACAAAAAAAAATATATTTAGCAAACTAAATGAAAATATTAATCAACCATAATAAACAGGGTAATCCATATCAGACAAAGCCTTAAAAAGCAAAATAACTGACTGAGAAAACAAAATAAACAAGAAATGTTTGTAAAACATAAATGCCCCTCGGCAGCACCTAATTGCTTGTGGTTGGGCCAAAGCGTTCTCTAGTTATTGATCAGAAACCATTTTTAGGATCAAGGTCCCTGTGGCCTTGACCTTTGACCTAATGACCTCAAAATCAATAGGGGTCATTTACTGGTCATGACCAACCAGCATACCAAGTTTGGTGAACCTAGGTCAAAGCACTCTCTAGTTATTGATCGGAAACCATTTTTAGAGTCAAAGTCTCTGTGAGCTTGACCTTTGACCTAATGACCTCAAAATCAATAGGGGGTCATCTGCTGGTGATGACCAACCAGCATACAACAGCTTCCAATTGTGTTTGATCATTTCCACGTGATCAAGTTGTAAGTTTCTACAACTTTTTCAGATTTTTTTTATTTCAACAAAGTTTCAAGAAATAGTGTCTTTAACAAGTATTTGTTAAAGCTTGTACTATATAACTGCATACACTATGTCTAAACAAATACTTTGTTAAACATAAACCAAATTGTTGTGGTATAATATCAATGCTTTTTAACAATTATATGTTAAGATCGCTTTTGCTTAGACTATCATCAATTGGACATCAGAGTTTAACAAATCTTTGTGGAAAGAAAATCGGCTGAATTGTTAACAATTATTTGTTAACATCTCTGTTCGCTGTTACTGAATCTACCGTCAGTCAGAGTTTAACAAATCTTTGTTAAAGCTTATACCATTCTCAGTGAAATAGATGCAGAAAGAAAATATGCCGAATTGTTAACAATAATTTGTTAACATCTCTGTTCTCTGTTACTGAATCTACCATCAGTCAGAGTATAATAAATCTTTGTTAAAGCTTATACTATTCTCTTCACTTGACAGCGATGTGTAAAGAAAACTGGTCGAATTGTTAACAATAATTTGTTAACATCTCTGTTCTCTGTTACTAAATCTACCATCAGTCAGAGTTTAATAAATCTTTGTTAAAGCTTATACTTTCTCTTCACTTGACAGAGATGTGGAAATAAATTATGCCGAATTGTTAACAATATTTTGTTAACATCTCTGTTCCCTGTTACTAAATCTACCGTCAGTCAGAGTTTAACAAATCTTTGTTAAAGCTTATACTATTCTCTTCACTTGACAGAGATGTGGAAAGAAAATTGGTCAAATTGTTAACAATAATTTGTTAACATCTCTGTTCACTGTTACTGAATCTACCGTCAGTCAGATTTCAGAACATAACAAATATTTGTTAACGATTATATGAGAATCATCAGTTGGCAAAGATATTCAATCGGCATCTGCTGGATATCAATGATTTTAACAATATCTGTTAAGATGTTTAATCTTGAATGTATTAACATTCTGATTTCAGAAATAAACGAACCTTCATAAAATTTTATCATTGTGATTATTAGTTATTAATGATGAAGAATTAACATCAAAGTGATGCATATTTCCCGTTTACATATTTGTCAAAAAAGCTAAAATACTGAGTGAATAAATCTTGAAAAATAAACTTAATATGGCATTTATAGAAACAATTATTAATTTTACCGGTTTTAAGCCATTACAAATACACTGTGAACAATGTGTTTTGCTGATAACCATGAATTAAAAAAGATATTATATAAAAGGCCTTCACTTTTATCGGTAAAAAATTTACCCCTTTAGTCATGGGGTAAATACTTTAGTTATAACATTAATGTTGAGGCAATCTAATAACTAGATGCCGTGGCTCAGTGGTCTAAGTCGTTGCTCTATATTACTGACCGAAAGGTCGTGGGTTCGAATCCTGGTAAAGTCAAAACTTTTTTTTTCAGTTTCCATGGTGTATAGAAGCATAATATTATGTTTTTTCCATAGTATATTAAATCCTCTTAAATTTGAAAGAATAAAAAATTTCAGCAAAATTTTGTGAGTCAGTCGCTTTAAATAACCTTTACCCATAACAAAATTATATCCAGTCAATGCTGTGTAACATTGTCTATACAAATATATCACTGTATCTAAAATCTAAAAATGAAAGAATGCAACCGTTAAGCAAGAAAACATAACATTCAACTTGAAAACACAAATTAAATTCGTCCATATATATAATTTTCTTTACATTTCTGTCAGTATTTTCCACTTAATTAAAAGGTACCAAAAACATTTTTTTGCCTGACCATTATAATATTGCAAATCCAACATTACTTACTTTATTTAACACAATCTATTGATGACCCGAATTCACCTTGAAGATGAAATGTCTAAGCACACTGATTTTTTCTGTCCGAAGTTTAATTACCACTAAACCACTAAATTTATGCCTTCTTTTCTTCTGTGAGAGTGTTTAAATTATTGAGCCCTTTACAAAATGAAATCATTTGGTACTGTGGTGTAAATATGACACTCTTGGTTGCTACTCACTCTTTGTTTACACTATTCAGCATTTTATGATCTCCATGGGAATTGTCTTGATTTGTTGAACTGTGGCTGCTCAAGCATGTAATGTTAATTTCACCTCAAGCAATGAAAATCCTTAACTTTGTCATGGCACTGGTCAGAAAACCAGATTCATATATACAGTCCTATGAAATACCAGAGAAAATCGGCTCAATCTGAGCCAAGTCTTATCAGTTAGCATATCAGTGAGAATTGCCCCTTACAGTTATAAATCAATTAGCACCAGCTTGTGTTTGTTTATAGTCTGCTGACCACTCCAGTAATGTATTAATGTTATTCCTAAGATTTTACTGCAGCAACATCTTCATTATCTGTGTTTAACCAAATCATGTAGAAAATTAGAAAATAAAATTATAAGTAGATCTATTGATTGTTAGCAAACTATTCATTTTTGTGTAATAATGTCTTCTTTAATACAACAAAATCAATTTTAATAATTGATTTTGTTGTATTATTTTTGTTACAAACAGGATGAGATCATTAAATTTAAAATGAAGCCTTTTTATTTGTATACATATAGGATATCAAAGTGTTTTTGAGATTTTATTATTTTATTTTGCTTCGATTTTTATCATACATGAATTAAAGAAGTACTTTATTTCTGGTCATGAAATAAGAGATTTTATTGTGTTTGTTTTCAGCCCTTTTCTGAACTACATGTTCTTAAGAATAATGACAATATGTTAAAGCCAGTGTGTGTGTGTGTGTGTTATATCACATAAAACACAAGTGGGCGACTGCTGACGTCACAGTAAACATCACCGTTAAATAGTGCACGTACTTTGCCCCTTATCAATACACGTATGTGTTAGAATGGACTAGATTTTAAAATTTTCATGATCTACTCTCGTAAAAATCATGGTTTCTCATTCATAAGCATATTCATCTAAATTAAATTACTATGCATTTGAACTAGAGACTGTGATAATATTCAATGGTATATCTCTCAGACTTAAAATTTATTTCCGAATTAACACCAGAACAAAATGCTTTGACAATTTTTCATGGAGTATAGTTTAATAATATGCCTCATAGTTTGTATGATTGCATATAAAGTAGATATTGCAATTTGATTTTAACTACTTGTGTTACAAAACAGTCTTACAAGCTAAAATACATTCTGGAGATAAAAATATATAGTGGAGAACTATTAATCGCTGATAGGTAGCTTCAATTTACAAAATCAAATGTTGTAATCACAGTCAAAATTAAAACCTAACAGTTACTATTCATGCTAAGAAATTAGGATAATACCATCACTTATACAACTTTATGTTAAAACACTGGGGCTAATCTAGACTGGTTTCAGGCCCAGCAATTAATATGCTATTCCATAGTTATGTTAATTGCTATTAAGTCCCTTTCAAATTACAGCTCTATCTTTACTTGGCTGGGATTATTTGCTAGGAGAGGAAAAATGTTGTTATTAGAGGGGTAAAAACATTTAGTATATCAATGTGTTAACATAAAAAGAAAAGGATCATACAGCCTGCAGCCAGGCTAGGGCTTATCAACTACACATTGCACTTGGTTTGACCGATAATCAGAGGTCAAGTTTGTAACATGTTACATGTTAGCACATGCAGAGTGTGATCAGCTAGAAATTGAGAAAATTAGGCACAATTAAAAATGCTATGGAAGATCAAACATAACGAAAAAATTTACAAACTGGTTTAAGACAGAGATTTACATCAGGAAACAGTTCTACTTATATCATATACTAATTTTCTTATAAAGAAGGCCACTTCAAATATCAGCTTGTTCAAGTAAATATTAGGGGATTACAATTAAAGAGACTCACTCAACAAATATAGCTGATTTTTTTTTAAACTATACTATATATGGAAAAACATAACATGTGCTTCTCTACACCAAGAAAACTGAAAAAAAACATTCGTACCCATGCCCTTTTGTTCAGGAAAATAAAGAGCGGAGTTCTACACCACTGAGTCACAGAGGCTCGTTATATAAGATTTGTCAAAATCAATAAAATATCTACCCCGTGACGAACAAAGTAACTTTTTATCAATAAAATTGTGTAAAACTTTATAATGTGATGTGTTTTTGTAACAAAATATGAGTCAGCAACTTAGTTTAGTTATGTTCTTCACAAAAACAGCTAGAATTTCTAGGTGTATTAACATTATTTTTTTGCATTGTCGACCTATCTGTGAGTCAAAACAGTCGACAAAGAATGATCTTCGTTATGATTTCAACAAATAACTCTAAGGTATTGACAAAAAAACTTTTTTAGGTTTTGATAGAAATTTTAAATGAATTTTGTTCCAAATTTGAACAAATATTGAAATTAAGAAAAAACTTTATTTACATGGTTGATGGCATGTTTGATCAACTGAAATTTACAAGAGGACAGTTTTCTGTGCTCCTCGAGGGAAGGGAGAGCATATAGTCGCCGCTTTGTTTGTCTGTATGTCCGTCCGTCCGTCCACATTTTCTTGCTCGGGTCATAACTCTGAAACTACAAGAAGTATCAACAAGAAACCTTTTAGGTAGATAGATCTTATTGAGTAGAAATGCAGTGCATAAGAACAATAACTCTGCATTGCCTAATTTTTTAGTTATTGCCCTTTGTTCAGTTTTTTAATTTTACTTTGAACTTTCTCCAGGACATATCTCTGAAACTACAAGAGGTATCAAAAACCTCTGGTTTACTTGTCACCAGCCTACTTCAGTGACCATGACACTTTCTGGATAGGACTGCCACTGTCTTAGTTGATAGAAAAAAATAAAGAATAAAATGGTAACTGTCTTACATTCTTCATTGCGTATTTAATCAGTTTTAACCTTTTTCCAGCAACTACCAATAACATAATATCTTTATGCTGAATTTGGAAAAGACTTTATGAACATACTATTCTGTGTCTAAAACCTATTCGAGGAGCATCACCCGGTTCGACCGGCTCTTGTTTTTAATTACAAACCTACTATCAGTAAATTGAAAAAAGTCTAGTTTAAAATATACTACAGTTAGTTATAATATTGTGTAGATCATACAAATTTTCCAGTAATGTCCTATCATGTATATGTAAAGCAGTTTTTATTAGATTAATCGAAAAAAGCATATATTATTGTAATATCAAAAATTTTGGAAAGAGGATATTCAAATAACAGTCAACTGATTTCAATGAATTTTTCATCAGCTTTACCCCGCGGAAATATACTGTTTTACATAAACTTATGTTGAAATCAGGGAGTGGATGAGTTTGCACATGAGTGTGGTAACGCACTAAACCAGCGGTGGCGAGATCGATCCTCCTCTCCTCCACTAACATTACTAAATGTCTTCTGGTTGAATGCAATGTATCAGTGCTGTACAATGAGCATGCAAAAGAACCCAAGGGGTGTGTCTGAATGGGATGCTTTTTGATCTTGCACTATTCTCCACTCATATAACTTATCTCTAAAGGGGTTGTCGGTCATATGATCAACTGGTACCAATGATAAATAAACTCAAATAGAAAGATAGAAGAGAGAATCACTTTAACAATTAGATTCCTAATACCCTACCTCCACTCTTTAGAGTATTTAATGCCATTGATTTGTGTAGGTTTTAGTCATTTTCACAAAAGGATATGCGTTCAAACCCCACTCAAGCCATTTTGTCTCTAGTTTTGGGCAGTTTTACATTGTTTTGGTTTTATTACAGTAGCATAACAGCCCGAATTTATCATTTATATTTTTTTCTAATTTTATCATCATTTCTCTGCACCGAAATTATCTTTATGGTATGAGTAGAATAATCTTACAAGAAAAGAAAAATAAAAGTTTTCATATCACAGTATGGAAGTATAGTGTAAGATACTTAGTTCAGTTCAAACTGAAGTTCATATGTTTTTCATTTGAAAAATATTTGAAAGCAATAACATCTTAAGAAACAACATGCTAGTTGTATGATACACTCTTTCTTACTACACTTTACAATTAATTGATACATTAATCTGAATTATTCAGACAGTTGTGTGTTAAGTTTCAAAGTATGATTTTTCAACTTAAAAGTTATGACAATTTTGTCTGAACAATTCAGACTATTGTCAAACTGTATTATACCTACCAGTTCAGTTTGTTGTTTGTTTGTTTGTTTATTGGGATATACTGCCAGGTTTAACAGCTGTGGTCATATCCCGGCAGTCAGTCCACCTAGCCAGTGTCCCTGGGTATTCAACCAGTTTACTAAACAATTTCTCCTCAAGTGACTGACTACTTCCTCACTTGTTTCAGAGGTGAGGGACAATGACCTTCAGAACCACTGCCTGACATCAATTACCACGGAGAAATTTTGCCAGTCGTGATGGGGATCAAACCAGGAACTCCATGACTGACAATCCGATGCTCTACCGACTGAGCTAGCCAGGCCGGCAAGTTCAGATATTAGTCGCTTCATCCATTTGGGTGAAATGCATAAATGTTAATCTTCACCTTTTTATATTTTATGATTATGTTTGTCATGTAAATGACATCAGATAATAATAATAATAATATTACTATTAAAAGGATAAATAGTTCATGTTCAGAAAAATATCATGACTTACTACAACAGTTATTAATAGGTTGATGACGTCGTGAAAATAGTTCGTGCTCTTAAATATATAAGCTAATATGTGCATAACTGACCACAGGCATAGAGCTACATAATAGAGTAAATTTATACCATTTCACTTTTATTTCATCACTTATATAACTTATGTTAAATTTGCCTAAATATTCTATCAGTTTTCCTGTATGGTTATTACACCATGCACATTTATTGAGGACACACTGTTTTTTAAAAATGTAATAAATCAAAACTTGTTTATGTTTCTTTCTTTTAAAGGGGCTGTGCTCCAGATAACAAAAAACAAGAAAGTTTTCTTGTATTATAAATTTCTTGTAATATTTATGACTAATGATTAAAAAATAACTTACTGACAAAAAATAAGTCAAATAATTACATTATAAATGGATTTTTTCCCTTTCAAAGTGCTATACCGTAACGCGACGGTATAACTATATCGTATAAGATTTAAAGTAAATATCTGTAATATCACGTGCGACGATGGTGGTGACAGTAAAAGCGTTGGAAATATTTTGTTAACATGAGGGTCCAGAGTTCAAATCAGGCTGGAGCGAAAATATTTTTTTATTCTGTTTTGACTTTTATAATCAGTTTTGAAGTAAAATATTATGTTGTTATAATCTCACGGCATCTAAATAATTATATAATTTATGGAAAAAAAATGTTTATGTCAAATCTGGAGTACAGCCTCTTTAAAGACTGTTCATACAGGAAAAGTAATTTTATTTCCTCAAGTGGTATAGTACAATTGAAAGTTAGTTTTCTAGAGTATACCTTTTCATCATTTTTTAAATTAATTAATGTTTAGCCCAGTAAAAGGAAAAATTAACATTTTCCTATTTCATAGCTCTGAAAACGTATCTGTAAGGATAACATTAATAATGCTTGTCAGTGCTCAGCAGGTCATCTAATATTTATAACAACTTAATTGACCAGGCAAATTAACTACATTACACGCCCAAGCATTTTCTAGATGCTTGTAAAATTTCTGCTGTGTGCTATCTTAATCTGTATCAATACAAAGAGTAACACATCCCTGAGAAATAAGAGGTCACAGACAGGCCATAATGTCATGCTGAGAAGCTAAAGATAATGCAAAAAATTCTGGAAGGGTTAACCTTGTGAAAATTGCTACAGCTCTGTGTTAAGATATTCAAAGCTGTTTATTAAACATCGTAACCAATTAGATCTCATTTTCGAGTAATTTTCAGAGAGGCAGAATTTACAAATGATACTGTTGCTCAATGTATCCACACCAAAAATGCTAATTTATGTCAGGATACATTCATTCCAGGTATTTTAAATTTTTACTTTACTTCACAATATCAATATCTGTGTAAATCTTCCGATGAAATAACCATCACTATTTATTTAAATTGCAAAATCTAATAACGTAATTTTGACATTGGTTATGTTTTTCTGTACGGAAAATTGCCAGTATTATATTCCTATATGTACAATTGGAGCGGGCTAGTGTTATCCAATATTATGTAATTCTATGTTTTGATTGGCTGAAAATAATTATCATCTTGATTGTAAATTTGAATCTTCATTATCTTTGTAGCGAATTTTTTGTGTTTTTTTTTTTTGAAAACTATGTTAGTAAAATAATTATTTGACAAGTACTGAATAAAATGTTGTAAATAAAAATTAATATAAAATTTTACTAGCTTTGTGTTTACACACAAATTAATTTTATTTTGTTTTTGGGGACTTGATTTGATGAAGATATGATTCAATTACTGATGTGATCCAGAGTTTGATAGGGAAAAATATGATTTATATATCTTTTTAGAAAATCTATGATTATCAGCAAAACAAATTGATGACAGCATATTTGTAAAGGCTTAAAACCGGTAAAAGTAATAATGGTTTCTATAAATGGCATATAAGTTTTTTTTCAAGATTGATTCACAGAGCATGTTAGCTTCTTTGTAAAATCTGTTGACGGGAAATATGCATGGTCACTTCGACGTTCATTCCCCATCTTTACAAACTAATAATAACTATGATATACTTATTTTTTTATATATAAAACATTCGTTTATTTTTGAAATCAGACTGATAATATATTAAAGATTAAACATCTTAACAGATATTGTTAAAATCATCGATATCCAGCTGATGCCCATTGAATATCTTTGCCAACTGACGATTCTCATATAATCGTTAACAAATATTTGTTATGTTCTGAAATCTAACTGACGGTAGATTTAGTAACAGAGAACAGAGATGTTAACAAATTATTGTTAACAATTCAGCATATTTTCTTTCTGCATCTCTGTCAAGTGAAGAGAATAGTATAAGCTTTAACAAAGATTTGTTAAACTCTGACTGACGGTAGATTTAGTAACAGAGAACAGAGATGTTAGCAAATTATTGTTAACAAGTTGGCATATTTTCTTTCTGCATCTCTGTCAATGAGAATAGTATAAGCTTTAACAAAGATTTGTTAAACTCTGACTGACCGTAGATTTAGTAACAGAGAACAGAGATGTTAGCAAATTATTGTTAACAAGTTGGCATATTTTCTTTCTGCATCTCTGTCAATGAGAATAGTATAAGCTTTAACAAAGATTTGTTAAACTCTGACTGATGGTAGATTCAGTAACAGAGATGTTAACAAATAATTGTTAACAATTCAGCCGATTTTCTTTCCACGTCTCTGTCAAGTGACGAGAATAGTTTAACAAAGATTTGTTAAACTCTGGTGTCCAATTGATGATAGTCTAAGCAAAAGCGATCTTAACATGTAATTGTTAAAGAGCCTTGATATTACACCAAAACAATTTGGTTTATGTTTAACAAAGTATTTGTTAAGACATAATGTATGCAGTTATTTAGTACAAGTTTTAACAAATACTTGTTAAAGACACTATTTCTTGAAACTTTGTTGAAATAAAAAAAAATCTGAAAAAGTTGTAGAAACTTACAACTTGATCACGTGGAAATGATCAAACACAATTGGAAGCTGTTATACCAAGTTTGGTGAATCTAGGTCAAAGCGTTCTCTAGTTATTGATCGGAAACCGTTTCTAAGATGAAAGTCTCTGTGATCTTCACCTTTGACCTAATGACCTCAAAGTCAATAGGAGTAATCTACTGGTGATGACCAACCAGTATACCAAGTTTGGTGAACCTAGGTCAAAGCGTTCTCTAGTTATTGATCAGAAACTGTTTTTAGGATGAAGGTCCCTGTGAGCTTGACCTTTGACCTAATGACCTCAAAATCAATAGGTGTCATCAACTGGTGATGACCAACCAGCACACCAAGTTTGGTGAACCTAGGTCAAAGCGTTCTATAGTTATTGATCGGAAACCGTTTTAAGGATGAAAGTCTCTGTGATCTTGACCTTTGACCTAATAAACTCAAAGTCAATAGGGGTCATTTACTGGTAATGACCAACCAGCATACCAAGTTTGGTGAACTTAGGTCAAAGCGTTCTCTAGTTATTGATCGGAAACCATTTTTAGGATGAAGGTCCCTGTGATCTTGACCTTTGATCTAATGACCTCAAAATCAATAGGGGTCATTTACTGGAGATGACCAACCAGCAAACCAAGTTTGGTGAACCTAGGTCAAAGCGTTCTCTAGTTATTGATCGGAAGCCGTTTCTACCTACAAGGTCAATGTGACCTTGACCTTTGACCCTTTGACCCAAAAATCAATAGGGGTCATCTATGGTAATGGACAATCATCCTACCAAGTTTGAAGTTCCTAGGCCTAAGCATTCTTTAATTATTGGTCGGAAACCGTTCCTACCTACAAGGTCAATGTGACCTTGACCTTTGACCCCTTGACCCCAAAATCAATAGGGGTCATCTCCTGGTGATGGACAATCATCTTTCCAAGTTTGAAGTTGCTAGGCCTAAGTATTCTTTAGTTATTGGTCGGAAACCATTTGGTCTACGGACCGACGGACCGACCGACAGACAGACAAATGCAAAGCAATATACCCCCCACTTCTTTGAAGAGGGGGCATAAAATGTAGACAAAATTAAGTCTTGACTACTGAATGTCGGAATGAAATTATCAATCAATGCAAACAAAATATCCAAGTTCAATTATTAAGTATAAAATAAAATAAATATACAGAAATATCTTTCAGAATCAAGAAAATAAAATTGCAGATTCAGGAATACATGAAATGATATGTAATATCGACATTGTTAATAAACAAAGAAAAGTCTCAAACAAGAGTCTTTTAGATATTTATTTTAATAACAGGGAGGCAGATTACATTTTAATTGAATCAGAAATAGAAGTAGATGATGATTATTTTATTCTAAGAAAAAACTGTACCAATTGTAGATTACTTGACTTAATAAACACACACTTCCTCATTAGGTAAACGTTACGTCGACAAGATGTCAGACTTTCTTGATGAATGTGTCATGTTTGCAGAACTCGATGCATGTTGTTTGTGGCGTACTGCATTAGACGTTATATCTTTCGTTCCATTAAACTATCAGTTATATCTTAAGGTCAGCTGTGCTTAAAAAAAATACATTGCGGTTTTGAGTAGCGTTTACACGAAAACAATGATTTCTCTTTACTTCTGCGATATTCAAGTTGTCATTAAGTGGCATTTGCTGAAAAACAAATGTACATTACGATCAAGCGCTTTAAATAGGACTCTTCAGGTTCGTCGAAGCAAAAAGGATGTTTGACATGAAAAACAAAAAAAAGCCCTTAAGATATTTCTCAAATACCAGATGAGATATACGTCAGATATGCATGGATGCTGACAGTCCAAAATCGATCGCATTAAAGGCAATAAACAAGAATATTTTGACAACGTGTAAATATACTGAATTCAATTGAAGAACTCGAGAATCTCGAGAGACTGTAATCCAAATCAGGTTTTAAGACATACTGTATTGTTCAAATTACAAACTTATATCAGTATAGATAAATATGTGGGGTTTTGGCTTTTGGAATATGAAATAAGTTAAGATGTACAATATCGAACCATATTTACGTCTGTATAATGCACTACTTGTCTGGTAAAGCTCATTTATTTTTAGCAGAAAAATGACAAGCTAAACACTACGCATATCGACAGTAACTCATATTCATCCACATATAAACACTTTGAAATATTATATTATTATATCTCTCTTACACAGCTGATGTTTCGTGTTCAGATGTATAAAACTGGTTTTTATACGTCACAAGTCATTGTAAAGTTCCGATAAGCAGTTGATATGATCAGAAATGAAAGTGCATTTGAATCAAAACGTACGATGTGGTCAGACTTTAGTCTTTTTCATTATGGCTGTTCTCTGTCTATTTATTTAATTTTTAATATTAAACGTGAAATTGGAAAGAAATTTACAAAACAACTTAAATACATACAAAGTATATTAAGATAAAACAAATCTCTTCCGACAGTATTTTTATTACCTCTGACTGTCCTAAACACTCTGAGGACATGAGCTGTCAAAAATATATCTGATCTCTGGTCAGGGACTGTATTCTATGACAGTGATTGCTTCAGACAATGCTGATGACGCTTAATTCTGATATTTTGCGTCCGGTGTCTCTAGCATTTAAGAAAATGACATTGAATCCTAGTTTGCAATTGAATATCAATATTTATACGCGTTAATATACACTTTGAACTTATGACCGTCCAACCTTCAGTTGACATTTTAGAAAAAAAAATTGTGTTGCACAAACGTCCTTTAATGTATTTTAACAGGAACATTCAAAGAAAAGAAGAGATAAAAGAGTAAAACATCGTTGATTGAGATAAAACTTTAAGAAGACTTTATTTGAATATATTTGCTGATATAACTTGAAAAGTATAATTCGTTACCAAGCCATGGAAACACATTGAAATATATGACATTGAAATGTTTGTAATATCGATTAAGGATTCTTGCCAAAGAAGAAAATTACTGAGTAGAACTGTGTCTTAAGATGCATTTTATTGCAACAAACAGGAATATCTATATCTAGGGCCAACCTGACCGCAGGTGGAAACTTTTTTTTCTGAATTTCAATCAACTGATAGAGTGCATACTGCATTTTTATTTCTCCCTGAACAATTCAAATCCCTTTTACATCTTGTATGTCTGACACAAACATCTGACATTTGCATATTAATCATTTCTGCGCAGAGTAAGTCATGAGCAGTCAGACTGATGTGTCATTTCGACATATCTGAAAACACATTTGGACTTGCAAAATCAGGAAGTCCTCCCTCTAAATTGGAGAAAAATCGGCGAATTTGCAAGTGATTAACTGTAAAGGGGTTAAGAGGGAGACACTGATGAAATATTCCATTAAGAAGAAAATAATCTCTCAGGCAAACATGATGCTTAACTTAATACTAACTAGAGCTATCACTAAATGGGATTAATACCCCCAAAACACCGCTACAGAACAGATGAAGTTTTCAATTTAGTAACAGAATAATTCGTAAAAAAAAATGAAAAAGAGTTATGGTTGTGGGCAATTAAAGATAGTTGTGATTCTTGTACATTGCATTTCCTCTCATTGCACTTGACCATTGTATGAAGTTGCATTGAATTAAAAAAAATAGTTTTCAAGTTATTCTCCAGACAAAGAAAACTAACAAAGGGCAAAAACTGTGCAAACGGTGAAGACAGAGTTACAGCTCTTGTACACTGCACATCCACTCAATGTGCTTGACCATTGTATGAAGTTGCATTGAATTCCAACCAGTAGTTTTCAAGTTATGCTCCAAATAAAGAAAACAAACTAAGGGTATTAACTCTGCAAATAGAGAAGATGGTGTTATGATTCTTAGACACTGCACTTCCTCTCATTGTGCTTGACCATTGTATGAAGTTGCATTGAATTCCAACCAGTAGTTTTTAAGTTATCCGCCATACAGAAAAAAAAACAACAAAGGGCAATAAAACTCTGCAAATAGTTAAGATGAGTTATAATTCTTGGATACTGCGCTTCCTCTCATTGTGCTTGATCATTGTATGCAGTTGCAATGAATTCCAACCAGTAGTTTTCAAGCTATGCTCCGAATAAAGAAAACAAATTAGGAGCAATAACTCTGCAAATAGAGAATTTGGAGTTATTATTCTTAAACACTGCACTTCCTCTCATTGTGCTTGACGATTATATGATGTTGCACTGAATTCAAACCAGTAGTTTTCAAGTTTTGCTCCCTACAAAGGAAAACCAACAAAGGGCAATAACTCTGAAAATAGAGAAGATGGAGTTATGATTCTTGGACACTGCACTTCCCCTCATTGTGCTTGACCATTGTATGAAGTTGCACTGAATTCCAACCAGTAGTTTTCAAGCTATGCTCCGGACAAGGAAAACCAATAAAGGACAATAACTCTGAAATAAAGAATTTGGAGTTATGATTCTTGAACACTGCACTTCCTCTCATAATGCTTGACCATTGTATGATGTTGCATTGAATTCAAACTGGTAGTTTTCAAGTTATGGTCCGGACAAGGAAAACTAATTAAGGGCAATAACTCTGAAAATAGTGAATTTGGAGTTACGTTTCTTGGACACTGCACTTCCTCTCATTGTGCTTGACCATTGTATGTAGTTGCACTGAATTCCAACCAGTAGTTTTTAAGTTATGCTCTGGACAAAAAAACAATAAAGGGCAATAACTCTAAAAATAATGAAGATGGAGTTATGGTTCTTAGATACTGCACTTCCTCTTATTGTGATTGACCACTGTGTGAAGTTGCAATGAATTCCAACCAGTAGGTTTCAAGTTTTGCTCCATACAAAGGAAAACCAAAAAAGGGCAATTACTCTGCAAATAGTGAATTTGGAGTTATGATTCTTGGACGCTGCACTTCCTATCATTGTGCTTGACCATTGTATGAAGTTGCACTGAATTCCAACCAGTAGTTTTTAAGTTATGCCCCGGACAAGGAAAACCAATAAAGGGCAATAACTCTGAAAATAGTCAAGACGGAGTTATGATTCTTGGACACTGCACTTCCCCTCATTGTGCTTGACAATTGTATGAAGTTGCATTGAATTCCAACCAGTAGTTTTCAAGTTATGATCCGGACAAGGTAAACCCCGACCGACCGCCCGACCGACCAACCGACCGACCAACCACCGGGTGACTCCTATATACCCCCCACCAACTTCGTTTTGGGGGTATAATAACGCCAGCTTGTTTTGCATATGGACAGCGAAACTTTAAACAGTACAAATGGTTCAAGCGCTTATTTGCTATTAGTAGTATTTGGAAAATGTTTGTCTTTACATTCTAAAATTTGTAAATGTTTTACGGACATATGACGCTTCAAAATACATAAAATACATATAAAAATTAATAAAAAAAAGTTATTTGTTTTCGACATTTTTTATCTTACAGTTACAACAGGATACGGTGAAACTACAATTACAGCTTTGGAGATTTTTTATCATCTATATTTGATAAATGGGATATATAACATTTGACAGTTAAGATCTTAAGGAAGCCTGGCGAAACCACACGAATTATCCAAAAATTATCGATTTCAAAATATGGTGCATATCTGATAAAATGGTCTAGAAGTATGAGTTTCGTCTGGTTTGAACAAAAATTAAGCTTTATTGCGTAACCTTAATAATTGAGTTATTGAGTTTTTCTTACATTATATTCTTGGCCAATTGAATTACATACATTAGAAATGGTGTTTTTGTTTTTGTTTGCTCAGCACTGGACGTAGATTAGATTTATCGTTCATATATAGGTGACGTTCAAAGGAGAACTAAGCACCCTACCGTTTCTTTGGGATTGAAACAGTGAACTGATATGCCATCTTTGATCAGTAAGGGTATTCAGAGTACCGATTTACTATTGTGGTTTGTAAGTTAGTACATTTAGTACATATTTAAAGAAAAGCATAGATTGCCTTTTGTCGTACATATAAGTAGTGTAGACAGTACTAAACGTAACTGAGGTATCCAATACACAGTTCCATTTTATTTGGTTCGATTCCTAAGATGTAAAAGTGAGATTATAGAGATAAAATGTTTCTTTTATTTAAAGTATATTTAGGAAATTTAGCACATTTTTCAGTATTCGAACCAGTGAACTAACTTTCGTCACTCTGATACTGAAAATCAGTCTAACCTGTCTGACGAACACAATGATAAATGTCAATCAGAAATCAAGTGTTAACATTTACTCACTTCTAACCACTAGTGTTATATGTCTAATATAATGTTTTAAACGAATATTTGTACTGAGTTGCCTGTACTCATCGAGGACGTATTTTAAGCGTATATTATAAGTTCACCTGAAATGTAAGTGAATAAACACTGCACTGATATTCCATACTTCGCCTTTTTTAACTGATAAATTATTTCATGAAAGTAAACAGCCTATTTCATTTTGTATTTTCCAGGTATGCATTTGACTACAAAGTAACAAAACTACTAAATCGATCTTTTACGTCTGAAATCACAACTAGTAAAACTTATTTCTTAAAGCTTAATTTTTTGGGATACATTTTTGTGTGTTTACTATAACCTATACATTGTCGAACAATAAAAGCTTAAAAGAAAAAAAAACTATTCAGCAAAATTAGATTTTCATTTGTACATTTTTCAAACATGTGTACAAATTCCTTTATTGTGTCTTTTTTAGCGGCCAAATATCTTTGTTGATCAATAGTTTAAAGAGTTTTCTGTCTGACTCAATTGCAATGATCATCAAAAGTTTATGTTTCAAAGACAATAACAGTTACATTTTAGACTGAACAGAATTTCTCATCGAATCTTCTGTAAGATTTATCATTTTGGAAACTGTGTTTATTTAGATATATGCTAGACGAATTGAAAAAGATTCTTTAAAATTTTATAACAGAAAGTCTCCTTTCTCTGTTTTGTCATTTAACCAATTTGTCGTTACATTTATCTGCATTTTTTGCTTGTATATTCCTTTTTAATACCTTCGACACGTATGGGGTATACTCAACATTATTCACTCTCGCTGAGTAAGAGACATTTCATAAAAAAAAGTTTATATATCTGATAACGAGTTTGTAATGCTTATTTCAGACAATATCATATTTTAATCGTGGTCTTCTATTGCTATTATTTCTAAGCCTTTTCCACTCATCTCTGTTCTAACTTGTAGGGATGCAAACGGTAACTTTTCAATTTACCGGTTAACCTGACTCTGTTATCGGTAAATTTACCGGTTAACCGATAAACAATAAAATATTTTCGTGCCGACTAGTCACAGTTTATGATATGTACACTTTTAAAGTGAAACCGGAAGTTGACGGGATAGTATTTACTATTCGGATCTTTATTCGGGCAGAAAGAGTATTGTGATCGCGTAAAAGATACATATGCATTCCCCTCGTGTGTAATTTCTTACTGCTTAAATTCATTTTTATAAATGTATGCGATCCTTGCTGGTAATATTAACGTTTACAGTCTGTTTCATTCTTATAATGAAATGTAATGCATTACGTAGATAGAATAAATAAAAAAAAACACTGAAGATTTTTATCTTTTATTTAATTACACATTCAAGTCTTTCTATCGAAACACAAATTAATAAGACATTACATAAATTGCCACGGCTTCGAAAAACAAACTTGATATGAAGTGTTAATTATTAAGAAATCATCAATGGCGATTTTCCTTTAATCTCAAGTAAAGTTTTTATTTAGCGAGTAGAAAACAAACAATAGTGTTAGTTAAACTTTTAATTGGCAGCGGCAAACAGGAGGCGCAATGTTTATATAATTGTTAATCATTACAATGGCAAAAATGACAATTACCAAATAAACGAGAGACGTTCTGTGTATAAGTGTGACACGTGTATTGATCTACGCGCACCCGAGGTTTATCACCATGACGATCGATAAATACCGTTGTCAGTGCGGCGCGCTTGTTTGGTAGTTTTTACTTTTAATGTTTATATTTTTAACATTCTCTCTTCCTTTTGTTTCGGTTAACCTCACCGGAAAATTGTTACCGGTTAAGCGATTATTAGGTAGGTTAACCGGTTCACCTCTTGCATCCCTTTGCATCCCTTAGAATTTCTAAGCCATCAATTAAATTGTTACGTAAAGTGAAAAAAAAAACAGACTATTGCAACTTGATAACGTATCTTGATATCTCAAAACGACAAACTTATAGAGAACGTTCATGACTAACTGAGTCCAAAAAAGATAAGCAGGCATATGACAAATGTGTCTGACACACTTAAAATCAAGGAATTTCTTTTTGCATGCAGCGAAATCAAAAGACAGTATGTTCCCTATCTTTTGTATTCTATTAATTTATGTTCGGATGGGAGTAAGATTCGGCACAGACAGTGCAATTACAATTTAGAATGAGAAAAGAGCAAACGATCTCAACGGGCAATATCAAGAACTGTCCTTCTTGTCAGATATTATCAAAAGGCACTATTTAACTACTGACTTGATTGATAATATATATTTATTCTTATCAAAGACTGAAGTATTTGAAATGCAAAATTTTATCCCACTGAATTGAACGCTTGTGTACAGACACAGACGAAAATAAACATGATGACAGGACAGTAACTGTGGAATGGTTGAAATTATTTGAATTGAAAAAAAAACAATAGTTGGTTGGACTTGCATTTAAATAAGCACAAATGTGCTCGGCCTTTGAGTTAATAGGTATAAACATCATATGCATGTTTAAGTTGAATTATTTCTTGTCAAACTTAGAAGTTCATTAAAAATGTAATAGGTAGAATATGTACTCCTTTAAAATGTAAAACAGTAATATACAGAAAGAAATGAAGGCGCTTGTCTCATTAGGATTTATAATCTTACAGAAACAAGCCACCTGCTTAAGTTGAGAGTGATAATTTTACAATGCTTCTACATTTCCTTTCATAATGATGACAATTGTATTTTTGCAAGTCAGAAACATGGCGAACGCAGATCACCGATTTTAAAATATGCATTAATCATTCAGTTGCCAATTCTTACGTTCGGATGTTCATTTAATATTTCATGTATGTCTGTATATTTAGAGTTATTCTTCTAATACGTTGATACAGTTGTTCTTTCTGACAAATATGTTTAATAGTTTTTAAGCATCAGGGAATATCACACGACATACACGATTTTTATGTTTTTAGCATCATCTGTTGTCTGGCTCTTCTACATTTTGACGTTTCTCTAAACGCACTTTTTGTCATTTAAAATTCGGACATATGTTAGTCTTCTTTCTAACTCGACTTTTTATTCAAATTCTTTCATAGGGAAAAATAGCTATACTGATGCAAAGATATAAATAACAATAATTGCATCTAAAATACATAACAGATCGATTATGAAACACATCCAACAAGTTCAAGAGCTAGTAAGTACAATAACGTCTCCGATAAGTGAATGTCAAATCAAGCATGATTATTTCAGATAATAAAGTATTAAATTCGAGAACTTAAACAATCATTGTCTGCTAGTTAAACGACATTCAATAAACAGAAGAAGATTCAAAATACGATAGGCAACTTAAACAACATTCTGTAGATAAGAGTTTCTCATCTTCAAAGTAAATTGTCTAAGTTCCTATCTCTATTACCGTGTATTTATTGGTTTATAAAATGTCTAGATAATCGCTTCTGCTTATTAAAAATCACTGAAAGGGGGAAAAATGATCATATTTCAGACAATGATTTAAAAAACTGTACTCGTTTAAAACCGTGATATAAATATACTTATTCTGTTTAATTTTGAACATGATTTTGGCTGAATGTATTTGTTGTCTTAATTAGCCTTTTTTCAAATTCGATGAAAGTTTGTTAAGGTAAATCAGTATACATCTCTAGCTCCGTTAATCGATCGAAGTTTAACAAAATATACTTTAAACCACTAAGTCGGTTACTTTTTATTAGCACACTTCGCATCACCTTACTAATTCAATTAATTTTTTGCGTTATTATAAGAAGAAGCCTATACTTAATATAACAACGTTTCTGCAACTATGGCTGTTTAGTTCCAGATATTAATATCACATCTTTAGAATGGGAACAACGAAGTGAACTACAGAGGTGGAAAATATAATATTGCTAAACCGGAATGATAATACTATGTCCAAAGCTCGCTGAAATGAATATCCTTTACTCCTAGTTTGTCACCACATCGGTATGGACGTCATCTTACGTATAGTACCTGAAGGCTGGCATTAAAAATTCAAACCTGTCTTTACAAAGACGTTGTTGTCATCAAAGAGGACTTTGGTTTAGGTTTGGTCGCCTTAGTTTTACCACTTAAATTGTAAAGACCAAAATCAGTATCGATGGAAGTAACAATGTATTCCAAGCGTTGAAGTTCAGAAGAAAATCAAATCGTTTCATTAATTCTATGCACTCTCATAACTATTTCCTTCTTTTCATAGAAATGTAAGGTATTTTAAAGTTCGCAATATCTGAAAATACATGGATCACTTTGTGACAGCTTGGGTAAAATATCGTATAAACGAAGAACACAATAAAGTACGTGTCCCTTTGAAAAATAAATGCATATGAAATAATCATTAACTTAATTCTTAAATTCTTAAAAGCATTAAAAAGAAACCTGTTAAATAAAAGTATTGCTATTTTTGCATGTTTCACTGACAACCCTTATTTTTCAAACTGGCATTTTTGACATTAAAAATAGACAGTTAACATGCGATAAGGGATTCAGAACTATATATAAGTACAAATTATCTGAATATAAGACATCGTTTATCTTATCTGATCGAGTTCATTGAGCTTGCATGCCGTGTTCGTCTGTAACAGACTTCAATACAATATCACTTCTGAAAGAAACGGCGTCAAAACTTGTCTGATGAAACAAACAAAATTACATTATATGTTACACGTTTAAACTCAAATTGCCACTAATCTTTTTGAACAGGCTTGAAGGACGATAACTGATCTTAATTTATTCAATTTCTGTTTTTGTCATTAATGTATTTGTAGTGAATCGTTGAAATGATTATTTTATATCCATTTGCAATCATTACAGATATCTTCGAAATGAAGTCCTACCATGTAGAAGATATATTCATACAATGAGAAAGCATGCTTTCCTTGAATGTTGATATCACCTTCACATTTCTTGACACGAACACGCAAACACATGTCTAAAATGCAAAGGATTCGACGACAAGAAGTCTGAATTCAAAATATGCTGTGACTTTTGCAGAACCTGCCGCATGTTTTGCCTTGGTGTAAATTGTTGTTAATTACTTCATCAAATATAGCCCATTATTAGCAGTTACATCTTGCCAAAACACAGGATTTATTGATCGATGATGCAGTACGAGTAACAGTTCAGTGATAAACAGTCGTTTGCTGATGTCAAAGTTCAAACGCCCCGGCGGTAAGATCAACGTTGCAAATCGAAATTCAAGCGCCCCGGTAACCTGGATCACGAAAATTAACCGCCCCGGTGCCGGGGCTGTAACTCGACCTCGGGAATGCCCTGGTGTAATGCATCCAGCGGTATGTCGTCTTTTGGTATCCCTACAAGCTTTAAAACGGCTCCAGCGTTTCTGTTGTTGTTGTTTTTCTCTATATTTTTTAACAAAAGATTTTAACCAGATTTCATCCTAGTGTTAAAAGGCTTAAGTAAAATGTAATCAAATCAAATCTCATTTCCTCTTTACAATTCAAACATAAATGCATTGGGATATTTCTGATGTTTGTTTGTTTTTTGTTTTTTTTTGTTTTGGTATTTCTGTTGTAATGGCATAATTGTACAAAATACATTTTAATATGTGATATCAAAAAATCCCTTTATTAATAAATACTCCATTTATTCAATACAAATTAAAAGTTTTTGACTTAAGCTGGCCTCAGTGAAGACATATAAAATAATAGATACTTAAGAAATCCAGAAACGTGTCAGATTTGCATGGATGCTGATAGAACAAAATCGATCGCATTTCTTTCCTGTCTATATCTAAAACATCTCTGAATGACACACAAATAGCAAAATATGACAACGTGTAACTAATATAAATAACTGTTCGTGAAATTACCGAAAACATCAATTAAAACAATCAGGAACTACTTCTATTTATAGAAATGCTATTTCCAGTTTCTGCTGTTTTTATTGCTACAATAGAATGTCATTTTTGCACACCTTACAAATTTACTTGTATCCATCTGTTTTATTTCATTTATAATCCATTTTTGATAACGTTTACTTAACATAAATTCGTTAATTTAAAGGATTAATTTAAACTCAGAAGAAAGCTTTGAATATCGTAACTTGTACTCCCGTCTCTATAACCTGATTAACTCTGTCTATGCACAATAATCTAGGAGTTTTAGTACATGTAATCGGTTACTACATTGCGTTTGTCTATTCAGTTTATATTTTTATGATTACTTTGCAACCATACAGTTGTCTTTTGTTACAGAATTCCTAAGTTCAACTTATAGTATACAAATAAAACAAAAAAAAACCAGATACATCTTTCAGAATAAAGAAAAATAGAAATTGAAGATTCAGGAATGCATGGAAGGATGTGTAATACCTAATATATAATTCGACTTTCAAAGAATGACTTATATTAACTTCAAACCTCACTCGACTTAATGTGTTTATAAGATATAGAGAAACACAATATTCTTTTCTAAGACTGACCATAAAAACAACTGTACGTTGGTATGTAATCATTCACATTATGAAGACCTACTGACTGCTGACAAAAAGCAAACAAAATGAAAAGCTGAAAGTGAGAAGAAACGAAATATTAGTATAAACATGGCACGAATTTACCTAACCCACTTCATTATGAGGGGATGTTATCAATGTAAGCTTCAACAATAAATCTTCGGGGCTTCAAATTGGCTACAATTGTTTTTTCTTCATGTATTATTTAGAACAAATAGGCAAAATATCAAATACTTTTTATCGTCTAGTTTTGGAGAAATAAATAACTGAAATCATAGATACATAAATTTCATTTATTTAACATGTTGGAAAGCTTTACAACAACTGAAATGTATAATTAAAAATGAAAGAAATTATATTTTAATTCTACGAAAGTTAGTGTTGTAAAACCCAAACAACGTAAAACTACCAACAATTAGAGAAACAAAATTGGCCTCAATGAAAATGGCTAAATCCTACACAAATTAATGGAATTGAGTACTCTTTAGAGTGGATTAAGAGTATTAGGAATCTTATACCTTAAGCAAAATTAATCATTAAAATACATTTTAAAATATATTCACATCGTTATAATAAATATTGAAAATAATAATAATAATTTGGGATTGTATAACCACATGAATTATAAATGTTTACTAGAAATAAAAGCAGTAATGGAAATGTGTGTAAAATATTGTATTTTTAAAGGAGCTAAATGCACTAATTTTATCAGTTCAGAACGAACTTACAAGAGCCTTTTAGGTAACATTTCCTTATTTTGTTTATTGACATAATCTGCGACAAAAGATATCAAATGCATATATTTATAAATATTATCTTAGAAGAATACATATTCGTCTGTTTGACAATAAGAAGACAACTGTAATTCTGATGCAAATTGAACGTCAGGTTTGAAAGAAACTGCTTCTAAAATGCCCGATAAGAAAGCAAATAGAACATAATGAAACATCACTGAAATTTAAAAAAGATCAAACCATTATCGGTCCATTTAACAATTGAAATATTTTAAAATGATATCGGGATATTCAGTTTTTGTTTATTTTCTGATACAAATTTGTGAATTGGATTCTTTAGTTAGTCTGGATTACCTGCCCCTGACACTACGTTACTAATCGTAGTATAGTAGGCAGGGAACCAGACTAATTCTTTAGTAAGCAGTATAAGAGAACTTCTTGCACTGAAGTCTAAATATAGGGAAGCAGTTTTCTTTGTAACTAAATCAAAAATCGAAAGCAGATAATGATAATTTTATTTTAGAAAAAACCTGTATCCATTGTAAATTACTTGACAATAACAAACAAACACTTCCTCCCTACGTAAAGCTTAAGTCGACAAGATGTCTGACTTTCATGATGAATGTGTCATGTTTTGCAGAACTTGATGCATGTTGTTCGTGGCGTATTGTATTAGACAGTATCTTTTTACGTTCCATTAAACTATCAGTTACATCTCTAGGTTGGCTCAGTTTTTTTCTAAAAAACTGTTTAACGAAAAATATATTGCGGTGTTGAGTAGCGTTTACAGGAAAACAATAATTTCCCTTTAACGGTATTCAAGTTGTCTTTAAGAGTGAATTTTGTTGAAAAACAAATGTAATACGATCAAGCGCTTTATAAAGAACTATTTATTTTCGTCAAAGCAAAAAGTATGTTTGACTTGAAATGAACAAAGCTCTCAAGACATTTCTCAAATGCCAGATGAGATATACGTCAGATATGCATGGATGCTGACAGTCCAAAATCGCTCGCATTAAAGGCAATAAACAAGAATATTTTGACAACGAGTAAATAAACTGAATTCAATTGAAGAACTCGAGAAACTCGAGAAAATCAGGTTGTTTTGTTCAAATTACAAACTTAAGTATTGATAAATATGTGATACTATAGAAAATAAAAAGAGTTAAGATGTATTATCGAACCATATTTACTTCTGTATAATGCACTATTGGTCTGGTAAAGATATTTTTATTTTTAGCAGAAAAAATGACAAGCTGAACACTACGTATTACGACAGCAACTCACATTCATCCACATACAAACACTTTAAAATATTACATAATTATATTTCTCAGCTGATTTTGTTGAGTTTACTCAGCTGATGTTTCGTGTTTAGATGTGTTAAAATGATTTTTATGTCACAATTCAATGACAAGTCCCGTAAGGCGGTTAAAAATAAGTGAAATGAAAGTGCATTAAATTTGAATCGAAACTTACGATGTGGTCAAGGGTAAGTCTTTTTCATTATTGCTTTTTTTGTCTGACTGAAGATTTAATTGTAACTATTTGAGTTTTCGAAGGAAATTAACTGAAAAAATTAAATACAATGAATATTAAGATAAAACAAATCTTTTCCGACAGTATTATGATTGACTCTGACTGTCCTAAATACTCTGAGGACATGATCTCTCTAGATTATATATCTGATCTCTGGTCCGGGACGGTATTTTGTGACAGTGACTGCTTCAGACAATGTTGAAGGCGCTTAATTCTGATCTGTTGCGTCCGGTGTCTCTAGCATTTCAGAAAATGACATTGTATCCTAATTTGCAGTTGAATATCAATATTTATACGCGTTATATACACTTTGAACTTTTGACCGTCCAACTTTCAGTTGACATTTTAGAAAAAAAATGTGCTGCACAAACGTCCTTTAATGTATTATAATATGAATATTCAAAGAAAAAAGATAAAAGGGTAAAACTTCGTTGATTGAGACAAAACATTAAGGAGACTTTATCGGAATATATTAGCTGATATAACTTGAAAAGTTAAAAAAATCGTTACCAAGCCCAAAAACACGAATATATGAAATTGAAATATCGACGAAAGGTTCTTGCCAAAGAACAAATTTTACTTATTGGAACTGTGTCTTAAAATGCATTATTATATTATATTGCAACAAACAGGGATATCTATATCTAGGGCCAACACGACCGCCGACAGAAAATGCATTTTACTTAAATTCAATGATACTGAAAGAGTGCTTTTATTTTTCCGTGAAAAAAAAATCAAATCCCTTTACATCCTGAATGTTCACACAAACACCTGACATTTGCATATTAATCACTTCTGTGCAGAGTTAGTCATGAGCATTCAGACTGATGGGTCATTTCGAAATATCTGAAAACATATTTGGACTTGCCAAAACAGGAAGGAGAAAAATCGACGAATTTGCAAAAGGGTGAATGTAAACGAGTTAAAAAGAAACAAACTGTTGAAATATTCCCCTAAGAAGACAATAATGGCTTGCTATTCAAACGGATAACAGAACATTAAAAAAGATGGGACATTCAATTGCTTATATTTGCCAACAGCTGTTCTAGGAAAATGCAATTTGTGAATGTTTTACGTACACAGGTTGTTTCAAAATACAAAACAAAATATGCTATCAAACTGACAGAAAAAAAATTGTTATCAAAATTGTATTATCGTATGATTTCTATAAGATACGGTGAATCTACAATTACACTAATAAGAGCTTTTTATCAGCTATATTTGATAAATGAGGTATCTAAGTATGTCAGTTCAAATCTAAAAGAAGCCAGGCAAAGCCACATGAATTAACTCAAAATAATCAGATTCAAAATTTGATGCGCATCTAATAAAATGTTCTAGAAGGATCAATTTCTCCTGATTTGAATATAAGTTCAGTTTTTATTGCGTAACCTTGATTATTATGGGTTAATACTACAGTATTACTTACATCATAACTCCTTGCAGTTCAACAATCACCATCTAGATTATAGAAGTTAGAAATGTTGTATTTGTATTTGTTTGCTCAGTTTTTGGCTTCATTATGATTTATCGTTCATGACTAGGTGGCGTTCGTAGAAAAACTAAGCACCCTACCGTTGAAACAGCAAACTGACATTTTGTTTTTGATCAGTACGAGTATTAAGGGTAATGATTTACTATTCAGATTTGTTAGTTAGTACATCATCTGACAAATATTTAAAAAAACGCATAGATTGCCACTAGCCAAACATATAAACATAGTAGACAGTTCTAAACGTTACTTAGGTATCCAGTAAAAATTCCATTTTGTTTTGTTTGGTTTTAAAGATAGTGAAAGATAAACTGTTTCTCTTACTCTTAGTATATTGAAGCAATTTGGCACCATTTTTTAGTGTTCGAACAAGTGAACTAACTTTCGTCACTCTGACGTCGAAAATAAGTCTGACCTAGCAGACGAACAAAATGTTTAATATAAATGAGAAATCAGCCTTTAACATTTATTCACCTTTAACCACTAATGCGCTATGTTTAATACAATGTATCGAAAGAAATATTTGTTCTGAGCCACCTATAGTCATCGAGGAAGTGTTTGAAGCATAGTTGACCTGAAATTTAAGTGAATTAGCACTACTGTAACACAGGAAAAAATAACCTGATATTACCTACTTCACAACTGTTAAAACTGTGTTATATCATGAAAGTAAACAGCATAGTTCATGGGTTATTTGTTTGTTTTATTATTATTTATTTATTTATTTATTTATTTATTTCCAAGTTATTGCATTAAATTACAATAAAACAAAAATACTGATAGACATTTTGTACAATTTTCAAACATGTTTACAAATTCCTTTATTTTGTCCTTTTAAGCGGCCAAATATCTAGGTTGATCAATAGTTTAAAGAGTGTTCTGTCTAACTCAATTGCGGCGACCATTAAAAGGTACTAACAGTCACATTTTATTATTAAAACTAAATAGAATGTCTCATCGAAACGTCTGTAAAATTTATCTTTTGGAAACTGTATGCGTTTATTCAGATATATACTAGACTAATTGAAAAAAAGATTCTTTTAAATTTTATAATCGAAGGTTTCCTTTTTCTTCTCTGTCATTTTATCAATTTGCTGTTATATGCATCTGCATCTTCTGACAAGATTACGTAAGAAAATAAAATCACTTAAAAAGAAAGAGACAATTTGTATGTGGCTTGTTTTCATACCTAACGGTGCTATTTAAAACGTTGCTGCATATTTAGACAGCATTTGGTAGTACATACAAAACATTTGATTTTTTCCTTTATAAAACAGTGTGGGTCTATTAAGGGTTATGCTAGAATAGCTGTGAAAACTATTACATACCCCAATATCATTAACAAATACATTTTTATAGTTCATACTCACAAGCACAAAACACGTTTAAAGCTGTCAACAGGTATGGGGTATACTTGACATTATTCGCTTTTGATGAACGAGAGACATTTGAAAAAAATCAAAGTACCTGGAACCGAGTTTGTAAATTGAAAAAGTCCAGACAATTGCAAGTCGATTACGTATCCTGATATGTCAAAATGAATCCAAAAAAGATTAGCAGGCGTATGACAAATGTGTCTGACACACTTGATATCAAGGAAATTCTTTTTACATGCAGTGAAATCAAAGTAAAATCTGTTCTCTATCTCTTTATATATATTTATTTCTGTCCGCAGAGGATTATGATTCGGACACAGGTAGTGCAATTACAATCTGAAATGCTAAAAGCACAAACGATCTCAACGGGCATTACCAAGAACAGTCCTTCTTCCCAAATAATTTGTATAGTTCTACTGATACACCATCTGAGTCCTTCTTGTCAGAAAATTCAGTGAAAGAAATTACAACAATTTTCTGATATACTTCTAAAATGTCACATTTTCTATATGTTAGTTTTTAGTTGTGTTATATGGCACACATTTGTCATTGAGTCACTACTAATGACTTGTTGACTATACGTTTACTCTCATCAAAGATGTATTTGAAATGCAAATTTTAAGCCCATTAAATTAAATGCCTCCGTACAGACACAGCCAAACATGCACATAAATATATGTGAAATGTACAGTTTTTTTCTCATGTGCTGATTTGATTATTCTGTATAAATTAAATGCATATCGTTGTTAGTTGATGTTTAACTGCGTATAATATAATTGTACAATGTTGATATTTTGCTTTTGTTTTCGATTAACCTGAAATGAGCCCTTTAGGTCAAATGCCAAATCAAAGGATGAAACATACTAAATGTAATCCGGAGGAAAGTTAACACCCGAAAATAATTACATGTTTCTCGAAATATAGATAAAGTCTATTCAGCTGACATAATATGTCACAATGTTCTTTAATCCAAGCTTTAGGAAACCTAACATTTGTTATCTGAGTCTGGCAGCATAGAGAAGGGTGTCAGACGCCTAATTTTGACTAAATAAAATCACATAGTTATACATAAATGTTCATTCTCTTATATTCTAGTAAATGCCTTCAACTTTGTAAGCATATTCAAAAATTTATTATCATTTAGATCCCTTTTGTAGAAACATCGATAGAAATTGCAAATGATCTAAAATATATAAAAAATTAGTGTAATTTAAGCAACAAAATAATACTTCTACAATTAAAATTAAAAGAAACTCTGAAAATGTGTTTGTATTGTAAGGCAATCCGTGATTATTTTAAGGGAAAGTACTGCTTTCTTTCATTGCTTTTCTGGCAAACAGGAAAAAAAAGATATCTTAAAATGAGAGATATAGCCGCGCCCTCTAAAACTTTCAAAAAGAGCTAAAACACATTATTTTTTATTATCTAGATTCAAACCGATAGCTGGCATATCTTTATCTTGTTTTAACGACATAAGATTTTAAAAAGTATATAAATTTTTGACAAAGAGTTGTAAATTTAAGGTAAAACTAGATAGAACTGGAAATATCAATTTAAGTTTTTATCATCGAAAAGATAAAGTGTCACGCATGGTCTGATCTCTGAAAACTGTAAAGATGACTCTGAAAATTAAACCAGATATATGTCAGCTTCAAAATTTCGATTGCCGATAATATCCAGAAATAAAGCAATCTGATATATATAAAGTACCCTCAACTAGCAGGAGGAATCATAATTATTTGTTTTCAATTAGGATACTGCATGTCATAAAAGACGAATTTGTTTAAAAAATTTTCACACTTTTCTCAGTGTGTGTGTGTGTGTGTTTACATACCAGCTTTAAGACAGTTTTTTTGTTTTTCCAAAAAATGTATGAATTATTTTGGTAATTTAACACATGACAAACGCATTTACAGATGAATTTGATAAAGTTTGGTCGTCAATAATAAGAAAAGAATTTAAATGAAATTAAACTTAGTTTGCGTTTATGGTCATCTTCTATTTATTTTTACACATTTATATAGGCACAGTTTACAATTCTGTCAAAAACTAGCATACACTACGTTGTTTTAATACACTAAGTGAGAAACACCATTTCACAAACGCAAATTGTTCAGTTATAAAATTCTGGAACATGTTTTGCAAAATGAAGCCAAATTTAATCTGTGTTCTTGCTGTGGCGAGCAGCATGCACGAACATTTAAAGACAAAACTAATCAATTTGCTTAAAAGCCAAATTGATATAAACATTTTTTCTTGTTAAATTTATAACTCTAACAGCAGTTATAATTTGTCTGCTTGTGTCGTCTGTTTCGCTAAAGCTCACATTCTTTACTTCAAGCATATCCTGCAAAATATAGCAACTGTAAATAAACAAATAAATAAAATAAAGAATCGGGGAGTAAACGTGTACACAAATAGAGATGTCACACAAGCCAGCGAGGCTAGCTATTTCAGTACTGAGTAGGGGTGACACTTTTATGCACAAGCTTCACTTTTATGAGGTAATTGCAACAGAATCTGTATTTTTCAATTGCAAGTGTTTGCATACTGCACAGACACGCATTCTACCATATGCGAATTCAAGACACAGATCAAAATAAATTCCAGTTAATTATACACCCATGAAACAGTTTTGGACACAAAAATAGTTTTACCAATTCTTTGTCTAACAGGGTCATATTAAAGAAAAAAACACAATTTGATCGACCTAGAGAAAAGCCTTATTTAACTTAAGAACAGCTTATGATAGGCATAATCTGCAAAACATAACAACTTTCAGTTAGTCAAGATGTCTAGAGAGGTCAGCACATTGTATCAGAGTTCAGTACTGTCTGTAAATGCACAGTGGTTCATGTTTTAATTGATTTTGTATGTAAATTCAGACATGCAGTATAAATA
Source organism: Cyclina sinensis (assembly GCA_012932295.1). Taxonomy (NCBI): domain Eukaryota; kingdom Metazoa; phylum Mollusca; class Bivalvia; order Venerida; family Veneridae; genus Cyclina; species Cyclina sinensis. Next base: position 10,098,405 of record JAAONU010000002.1, on the reverse strand, counting down.
ACCAAAAGGGGGCCAAAAGCATTTTATTGGATGACACGATAAAATGAAGTTTAAATAATCAATATACCATGCAACGTATTTTCTTATTTTCAGATATGGCATTCTATATTCAGTAAGAATAAAAAAAGAATAAACGGAAATGGCAAATGGTATCCTAAAATGCAAATTGCTTGTTTCTGGCAATCATTTAAGATCATGCTTCCATAAATAACCGGAAATAACAAATGGCACAATCCCTGGGAATTTTTTTTTGTTCAAAATACAGTTTAAGCAATAAAAAGTGAATGGGAGTGGAATAAAAATGTCGTTGATATAATGAAAGTCGTTGATTTTTTTGTAAATCAATGACAACGACGAACTTTGAACAAAATACGATCAACTGTAAATTTTGAAAAGAAATGAAATTCAAGGAAAATGCTACGCTTATATAAAGGCGTGTGTTTTCTTTTATTTAAAAGACTTTACGTTGTTCGTAAAGTAACCGTACATTTTTATCTGTATGTATTAGTTCATACATGCTTTTTAAGTCAAAGCATTTTTATTACTTCAAGTTTACACTAACGTAAGACTAGAACGACACAATGCATATCTACTTATTGGTTCTCTGACTGTTGTTATACTACAAGCATGCCTAAATGAAAAAGAAAATATTATTTGTGAACTTAAGTTCTGGAAAAAAATCAGCGCTCAAAATTGTAAAAATTTATTTCAGTCATTGGAAATAAAAATTGATAATGTAAAATTCAAAAGTATTCTTCATTTGCTGAGTATCTAATAAAAACTGTCCTGACATCGTGCGGAAATTACAAACACTTTCTCCCTTTTATGAAACACCTTTGTTATAACAAAAAGTGAAACAACAGATCTTCCTGTGAAGGAAATGACTGGTACTAAAATGTATCTCAAAAACCAAATATCAAAAGAAATTTAAACGTCAACATTTCGATACATCTTATGATGAGTGAATTTTTAAAATTAAAATTGCACACCACTTAATTTATTATTAATCATGACCAATAATACTAATGCTTACCGTTCTGCTGTGTAAATATCAATTTTTATATTCACTGGTGTATACAATGTAATAATTTGAAATTTATATCTCACGTCAATTTTTAGGTTCTTTATATCAAAACATTGTAAATATAAAGATCTATTTTTAATATCTTTTTAGTATTTCACGTAGAACCTGTCTCATCAAACTGAATTTAAGACAATGGTTTATTCTTTATAGATGTAAGTCAATACGCGTTCTTATTTAGAGTGTTGGAATAACTTGCTAGATACGGTCGTAATTTCATATAATACCACTACTTATCAAAGTTGTCTAGACAATATAAATATGGAGTAGAATAAGTGACTTATAAAGTGCTTATTTTTCACATGCTCTGCTTATAGCTACATTTTGGGGTTGAAAACGCTAGTGTAATGTTTCTCGTTTAAATTTTCTGATGGGCAAGTTTCTTGTCTCAAACTACCCATCTGAAAAACAGAAAGTATTCTGTTTAGTTCAAAACCTGAGCATTCATTTCTGATATAAATTGTAAAGGTGTTGAAAACAAATGAGCTGCTTTAAAGAGAAACATAGGACAGTTTCATTTGCGTACTTTGAAAGTGTCTATCTTATTCAGTATATCAGCTATGTTTAAATCAACAATTTGTCCCTCTCACGAATAAAAACACGGAAATATTTCAACATGTGTCCCAACTAATTGGGATGGTTTGCTCCAATTGCAGCTAATTTAATAAGCAGGTTGGTCAAAGGTCATTAAGATGAAACTTTTCACAACATGTATTGATTAGTCTTCGTTTTCTTGAATTCGTTTTTTTTTAAGCACAGCATGCGCTCAAAGGTTTTTGGAGACTGATTCTGAAGATATGGGCTTCAAATCTTAAGGTTTATCTTCAGTTGACACGCAAAATATGGATGCCGCCTCCAACTATCCCAAACGCTGTGGAGAGGTCATCAACAAACACACTGACCCTGTTAAGTATCTAGGTAAAACAAACGATCAGTACTTGAGTTTGGAGTCAATGGTAGCTTAGTTATACTTAATATAATATATAATATAATATGTTATTTGAGAACATTTCTATCTTTTTATATTAAGAATGGGCTTTTAGTTAGCTAGTTGACTTAATGTCACTTTGAAAAAACCTGCTCTGTATGTTTTTTTTAAGAAGTCCTCAAAAACTAAAGAACAGGCTTCAGATTAAACAAAATTAAATCATGAGATTTGTGTTAAATCTTGAGAAAAGAAGATATATATTCAGGACATTTCTTACAATTACGCTGGTAACCTAATGAAAAGATATTTAACAGATCTCAACAAAATGATCAAAATAAAACAGATGCTGCTACTCTTTATCTCAATGAACATTTTGTTTCGTCAAGTTCTTTTGAAAACACAACACTTAATTTATTAAAAAGTCCTATTATGGTATCACTAAGGTTAAAAGTTTTTGGTTCAAATCCGCTGTTAAGAAACATAATGTTTGTACGTCTGTGATATTATATAGTGCAGTTTGATATCTAGATTTGTTATTCCTGATGATTATCAGTTAGGTATCGTACAATATTTTCTGTAATCGGTTTTATTAAACGCAGTTTAATCTTAATTCCTTTAACTTCTACTTGAATAAAAATAATCTAGAACATGTAATCAATGGAAATAAGAATATCAACAGCTATTTGTGCTATCCTGAGTAAGGCCAACATGCCATTTTGTTTTAATTTCTTAATTTATTATACCCTGAAATTTGTATTGTGTTTGTACTGTATTGTATACAATGTTATGTCTATCTATACTGCATTAAATCAATCAGTTCTTATAATATCCAAAGAATAGTTATGCTATAAATATTATTTAACATGTGCAAATTATTAATCATTTTCATAGGGTAAACGTTCAAATGTCTGTCTTTTAAATTGGGTTGACTGAACAATTCCTTTTTAAAGTGGGCGGCGTTATAAAAGGTAACAGCAATGATTAAACAAACCGAACAGTAACAACGCCTGTGGTTATGTTTTACACAAACAAGTGCAAAAGAGTGTTGCAATATTTCCTAGAAATATTTTCAGATTAAAATAAATTACAAACATACGTTACTGCTGAGAAGCATCCGGATCATAAAAGGCTTACGACCAATAAAAAAGCACGGAAATCAAACTGGTATCTTGCCAATTATCTTGCCAGATTAAAACAAGATGTATATTTATGTTAACTACGTATTTGTTTTGTTATGAAACATTTACATTTTATCTCCTTTACCTCTTTACATCTGTTATTACACAAAATCACACTTTTCTAATTGCGATATTTAGCAGCTAAAGTTTAAAAATAGAAAGTACCTAAGAATGAAACAGTTTGGGTATGTCGAAGTTAGAAAGCAACAAGAACTGTCACTGTAAGATGACAATGCCCCAGAAAGTGGTGTTTTGAATTTTGATCTAAGAACCAGTCATTCAAGGGTCAAGGTCAAATAAATATAGGTCAGTGGGAAGGTCTTATCCAAAGGGGGTTGTGTCCAAGTATGAAGTAAATCCACCTACTAATAAGGAAGTTATAGGCAATGTGAAAATTTCTGGACACTTAATCTTCAGGGTGAAGGTCATTCAGAGGTCAAGGTGGGACGGTCTTGTCCAAAGTAGTGTTGTGTTTAAGTATGAAGTATATCCACTTACTTATTTGGAAATTATGGCCAAATAATAGTTTTTGGACCATTGGATATTCAGGGGTCAATGTCAAATAATTACAGGTCAGTGGGAAGGTCTTGTTCAAATGGGTGTTGAGTCCAAGTATGAAGTAAATCCACTTACTAATAAGGAAGTCATGGCCACTGTTAAAGTTTTTGGACAACAAGGATCTTCAAGATGAAGGTCATTCAGGGGTCAAGGTCAAACAAATATAGGTCGGTGGGAAGGCCTTGTTCAAAGGGGTGTTGTGTCCAAGTATGAAGTAAATCCACTAATAAAGAAGTTATTGCCAATGTTAAAGTTTTTGGACAATTGGATCTTGAATATGAAGGTCAATAACAGGTCAAGGTCAAATAATTATAGGTTAGTGTTAAGGACTTGTCCAAAGGGGTGTTGTTTCCAAGTATGAAGTAAATCCACTTACTAATAAGAAAGTTATTGTCAATGTTAAAGTTTTCGGACGGACGGACGGACGGACTGACGGACAGTTCAAAAAATATATGCCTCCATTCGGGGGCATAAAAAGGTATTAACTAACATTGAATAAAGAGAAACGTTTGCTTTCACTCATCGAAAGCTGCAATGCATAACTATTGGCTTCTATTGGACTGACCGGGTCATATGTAAAATTCCATACAAAATTTTTGTCAAAGAATGCAAATGTTTGATTCAGTTCCATTTAGACTAGCCTAATGGTCTTCTTATGCAGCAATGAAACTACTGAACACCATACATGGAACAATACTGGACGTTTGCGGAGGAACGTCAATCCGATATTTCTTTGCTTTTTTCATATAACTGTTATAGGCTGTACTTACACCGGCCATTGACCCAGCATGCCTTTTACTCCTAAAAGCGTAAGTTATAATTTTAAAAAACGGACAAATGAGATATGGTTGGAACATTTGTCTCCTGCGCATACTTTATCTTTCGCAATGTTGCATGGTATCACATATTTTAGGTGTCGTTCTGTTTAGAATAAAGCAAGGATATTACCTGACAAATAATTTCAAAGCATTTGCGTTCAACTTGAAAGATGTTCATGTGCGGCTAACAGAATAGGGGTTTATTTTTAAATATATGGTAGGCATTGTAAAATTTTAACAAAATACACCGAAACTATTTCTTATGTCACATTTTGTGATCCGCAGCACTAAAACAAACTGCCTACTATTCCATTACCATTGTGAATTCTAATCACTATTGCAAACTAAATGTAAGGTGGCATTTGCTGTCATGATAAAATGCAAAATGTTATCTCCATTTAACGTCATAGCAAGTTCATTGACCCCTTACGGCAGTATTTCACAACGACGTCAAAATTCAAACGGAACTGTGTCGCAAAATAAGCTGGACATTTATAAGTAGAACTGTATTGCAATTTTACTCACCTATAACTCTGGTTTCAAAGTTAAGAAGATAAATGAAATGAACGTGGTATTTTTATGAACTATTCCAGAGGCTATAATATAATTTATACAACTACAGTTTTCAGGTTTCTCAAACCGCAATAAAAATCACAATAAAATTCGACAGCAATCAAATATATTCTAGAAACAAGAGCTGTCAGTGGAGAAAGCACGCCCGACTATTTAAGAACTGGGAAGTTAAGAAAGGGTTAACTATTAAAATCAATTTAATTCAAGATCTATAGATATATATAGACAAGGATCTTCCCCATGCTAATTGAAAAACCACATGATATTTGTTTATTTGTCATTGAAAATCCCTCAAGAAATAAAGAAGATATAGTAAAATATTAGCTTTCTTAAGGACGTTTAATTATGGGATATAATTCTACAAATATTGGTGCTAGAGTGATGATAAGGAACATATATTTGTAGTTAGAAGTAAAAATCTAAAGAAAAAAGAAGTTTTAGTAAAAATATTTTACTGCACAAAAACTTTAATCAGAAATCTAGAAGTGGAAGCTGGGGGAAGTAGGTCAGCTCTCCACATACTTCGTATAGTCGAGCTAACAATACGTGAAAGGTAATAACGTAACTTTAAGTCTACTTCAAAGGCGCGTTTGTTGTTTATTCTAATTTAAGTCTGATTTATAGCTTTTGATGACTTCTACCTGAGTTTCTGATATACATCACATCTTGATCGAGTGATCATTTACCTTATTCCAACCTAGTCACCCTAATTTTGTTGGTGCTATTAAAGATACAACGGAACTAAGTTCTTAATATTACCACGATGTGTAGATAATTGTTGTATTAAATGACTTTTGTAGGTATACGGATATGAATCCTGCTGAGTAAAAACTGTTCTCAAACTAAATACGTTTTGTCCATACATTTTGTTTTAATTTTGAACATCTGGTGTACCCTGAAGTAGAACTGTTTGCTTCAATCTGTTCTAGTCAGCAATGTTTTTTTAGTTATGGAATTCGGCAGAGAAATAACTCAGATATACTAAATAATAAAACCTAATTTATTTTAATAATATACCGTGAAGAAATGTGTACGGATTTGATTGGAATTTTGAAGAAATGTCAAGTATAATGGTTATTGCTTAGATTTGGATGCAATTTGCCTGTAATAAATAAAGTATGCATCTGTATGCCAAAACCTTTATATTCTAGTTCTTACATTGTACAATCATTTAAAAGTAGATGAGACTTTTCATTGTTTTTACATTTGTTGATTTAGAATTGTGTGGTTTTTGTTGTTGCTGTTTTTCCTCTTCTTCTTCAATCTGAAATATCAGTAAAATGGTATAATATGGCGTTTTCATTTGAAACAACTCCGCTTTCTGAATTATCTCTCTCTTTCTCATACCATATCCTTGTTAAACAGAAACAATGCACAGAAATCATAAGTAGACCAATCACTAGGACAGTAAAATAATTCTTGTGTACATAACTGCTCTAAACTATTTTTGAACTGTAAACCATCCGTTAATAAGAAAAATCAACATAAGTTTTACAATTAAAGTAGATCTCCAACACAAGGGCAATATCAATTGTCTACTTTGAACATGTAAAAACATCTGGTCTACGACACAAAGTCCGTATTTGATTAAATATGTAAACAGGGAAAAATCTACAGAAAAACAGTAGATAAGGCTAAATTGAATGTGAAAATTGGTTTGGTGAATTATGCTACCAACATAGTGACTTTACTTCAATGAACAAAAAAGCAAGAGACGGCAATAAATGTGAATGCAAGAACTTAAACTACTGTATTGTAAATGAGTGTTAAATATATTAACTAAGTACACAGTTTAATGACAAAAGATTTCTACCTGTAAAAATCTCTGGGTTCGTTTATTTCCCCTGTTTTCATTTCACGTAAAATCTTCTTTTTCTTACAGTCCACAAAAATATTTTTCTTTGTGCAGAAAGAAGCCGACTGTGACCTTTATTATTATCCCAACTGGTAATAAATCAAGCCTGACATCTGATATGTTACATTTTAAAGATTTCTGTTGTATCGCACACTGTTAGCAATTTCGTTTAATTGATACCCCCGATAAAGTGCAATGCATTTGATAAAAATTTGACAAGAATTTCAATATTCAATAAGAAGAGCTTAGTCATGAAACAAACCCATACATAAAAAAGGCTGGGAAAAATATTAGGGTGTTGAGGCATTTCACACATACTTCGGGATGAAGGCAATGTAAAAAGGCTAAGTTTTATGCAGTTTAAACAATTTGTCTTAAATTTGCTACTTTCATTCTTTAACAGTTATGATACTGGCACGCTGAATTGTAATGAAATTCAAACCAAAGTGTACCGGAAATCATGTAAAGCCATACAAACTGCCACTCGGAATAAGAAGTTACAATTTGTACAAATTATTTGTAAGTAATCTTAGTAAGCGGTTTTAAGCCTTTAAGTAGCTATCAGACAAAATGGTCTTTGGTTTAAAACAATGTTAAGCCATCGTTTATGCAAATGTTGTCAGTACAGAGAGGGTAAATAGAGAAACCACTTATCTCAGAAAGTCTTTAAACAAGCAAACAAATCTTAAAAAGAATGCAAAAATGCATAATATGCATCTTTTTAAGACAAAAAGTTTACATATGTCAAGATAGAGAAAAACGAGTTGTTTTCTTATGAATACTAGTAATCACATTGTGTTTGAAATGTAGAACTTATTTTAGTCATAAACCGTTAAAATAAATGTGATAGTCTTTTTTTTGGACCACAGGAATACTTAACAAAAATCTTGATAAGTCCAGACAATGTAAACATGCATTTAAATAATTGATAGCCTCGTCTTAATGGCGCGAGATATTCATCGGCCTGAAATAAGTTTGTTACTCTTTCGGCTTAAGTGTTCGAGAAAATGGATACAATCAAATATTCAACAAAGTTTGAAAAATGATAGGATGCACCAGAAAGTTGTATACATTACCCTTTTTTAAGCCTAGCTCTTGTGACTTTATTATAATAAGTCATTTGTAGTAAAAAGCTATACGGTAAATAAATGTTTTTAATGCAGTTGACGAAAGTCAGGCGTCAACAAAAAAAATCGAGGAAAAAATGAGCTCGCTTCAATACTAGCTTGTAGTATAAAACATAATTAAATGCTTTCAATATTCTGATATTTAAGATATTTAGCCTTTGTGTTATTTCAAATGCTGCAAAGAACGATACGTGGAAGCAAGTGCCTCAGAGTGCAACAATTATTCTTCGAAATCTTCATTCTTAAAGATAATTTAAAAACATGTGGCAAACACAACCATTACAAGCCAAATCGGATTAAGATACACGTTTAATTAATTACTGCTTGTAGTTTAGAAATATACCTAATTAAACTTCCCGGAATCCCCTATCTGTGATTTCGAAATTTGCAGAATACAGTGCATATGAAATTCATTTTTTAAGAATTATAAACAATTATACATGCATTGGCAGTTATATCTGATTTAGGTGACTTCTAAATTTGTATCACTCATTACTATAAATCCTTCTGTATAAATACTATTTCCTCCGCATTTAAATGCTATTCTACAAAAAGGAGCTATGCTGCTCATAACCGATTTAATGAAATGATAACCGCAATCAAAGGTTTTCTACAAATTCGATTTTCTCTGAACTGTATTGAACTAAATGAACAGTGAGCTGCAATCAGTTGTATTCTTAAAAAAAGAAATACAAAAGAGTTTTATCATTTTCTACTAAACGAAATGAAAGGTTAGTATCAGCCAATGGTATTCTACAATTAGCCCGCAAAATACTTTTAAAATCTATTTTTTGCTCCTGTGACTCAGAATTGCAATGAACCGGAACTGTTTAACTTTGCTAGAGCTTCATGCAAGGGACATCCAATGCCAGTGTCAATAAATTTGGCCTTGTGGTTTCAGATGAGATGTAATTTCATTGTGGAGGACGGACGGACCAAAGACGCCGTAGGACGACGGGCAATCCTTGCCGGAGCTTCATGCAAGGAACATCCGAGGCAATTTTCTTAACATTTGGACTTGTTGTTTCAGATGAGATGTAATTTGAAACGATTGTGGACGTCAGACGAGCCACAGACTACGGACGTCGTAAGACGACTGACAATCGCTAATCCAAAAAGCTCACAGGAGCACTTTGTACTAAAGTGTGCGAAAATCTGATATTCTAAGATATGGCTCCAGATAGATATTTTCTTATATAAGGTGTCTTTTTAAAAATAACAAAGCGCCATAACTTTTCTACGCGCTGGCTGATTTTGATGGCATTTCACGTGCACTATTCTCTCATCCATATTTACATTAATATCAAATTTTATCAAAATCAACCAACCAGTTCTAAGATATTTTTGTTTTAAAATTTCATTTTTTTTTCAATAACAAAGGACCATAACTCGATAATTCACAGGTGTATTTTGATTTTATCATACTCATATCCATATAAACATTCGTGCCAAGTTTTATTAAAATCTGTCTAGCCAGTTCAAAGATATTGATCCGGAAGGACATTTTCCTTTAAAAATTTCTTTTGAAGTAACAAAGAGCATTCATCCAATAAAACAGGAGGATTGAATGGCATTTTACGTGCATCATTTCCCTATAAATAAATGCACTAAATGCTAAGTTTTATTACAATCTAACCAACGAGTTCTAAGATATTGATCCGGACGGAAAGACGGACGGACGGACAAAAACGCCATTTCATTATCCTCCTTCCGATTTCATCGGCGGGAAATAAATAGCAAAAGAATTTGCAGAACTAACAGACTGAGTGTAAATGTTTTTTGATATGTCAGTAGACAGGCAGAAGATATGCTGCAACAGTTTGGTTGGATTTTGGTTTAAATTGCTCATTTGTGTATGCAGCCGTATATTTTGGTTATAGTACCAACACTCGATCTGTTATGTGCATATGTGCACTGCAATGAGAAATATAGATTGTTTATATACTAATAAGCAATGTAGTCTGACATCTGGATAAAGGTAGAAGAATTACGTCATATTATTTGGTCATAAAAATGTACTAGTATTCGTAAAACGTGTATACCGGAAAGAAACGCGTATAAAGTTGATTGGAATTTTGAAAAATGCTTAGAGCATGATATGTGCAGTCAAGGTAAAAGGGATTGCTTTTCATGAAATATCTATAAAAATAAAGTTTTATGCCAAACCGCTGAATATTTATTTTCATCTCATTATTGCGACACTGAAGTTAATAAGCAAAGGCAGACACTACAAAAAGTACATAGGTAGAATGTAGTAAAGCGTTTATCTTGAACATTTGCATTGTTGTTATAGTTTTCCTGTCTCCTCTTTGTTAAACATTCAAATTGTGTACATACATTGTGTAATTAGTTGTTCAGTTCTGCTTCATTGACTTTTACCTAGTTCTCCCTCAAATCGTATAATATCGTACACAGACACTGTGGGTAAAGAAATAGTACTTGTTTCACAAATGCGAAATTTTCTGAAATATTGGAGTTTCATTACGAATTTTGTTGGCCAACAAGGATAACAGGTAATCTGAGTTACATGAACGTGAAGTTAAATCATTTCTGCGTCGCATGACAACAGTAATGTACATGATATACACTGAACGAGAAAAATACGCGATGTAAATCAACGCGTGTTGAATGTTTACATGTGACAAACATTTATATCTTTATATTTATAATGCATATTAGTGAATTTTAGCAATTATTGAAACGTTCTCAGACAGGCACCAAACTTGGTATATGAGTGCCTTATGTCTTCGCATTTGTGAAACAAGTACTATTTCTTTACCCCAAGTGTCTGTGATATCGTATAGAGAATAGCCACAATAAAAAACAAAGAAAGTGATGTGAAAATGGGCCAATGGTTTCTAGGGAGAAGATATTTCTTTTTCCTCTACATAGTTGTATATTGAAAATTGGCCTCAAATTATTCAAAAACCAACATTACTCATGCGAATTCGATAAAGGGCCAGTATTACTAAGGAGTATACTTAGAAAATTATTTTGAAATTATTCAAGCGGTTTCTAAGAAGAGTTTCAAAGTTCCATTCAGTTATATACTGAAAAGTCTCCCCAACCCTTGTCAGCCAATTTTATTTTTTACAAACAAAATGGTCTGAAGGAATTTGATTAAAGACCGCATAAAAAACATGTCTGTAAAACTATAGATAAGAGTATTCATATCTTCTTTCTGTTATTCCGAGTAATGACAACATGTCGTGGTATGATTCCCAATTCTAGTCCTGTAATGTGTATTTTTGTACCATGTTATGCCTGTCTATACTTAAATAATAAATCAGTTCTTGGGACAATATCTATAGAATGGTTAATCCACAAATAAAACGCAAAGGCAATGGCTTAACAATATGAGCATTACTATTTACGGTGGTTCCGTTTTACAGAAACATGTGCTAAAGAGTGTGGCAATATTTCTTAGAAATCTTTACATATTAAAATGAATTAAAACCGCGTTACTGCTGAGCAGACATGGGGTAATCGTAATCGTGTAATCGTAATCGATTGCATTTAATTACAATTTGTCCATGTAATCGAATGTATTCGATTACTTTTTAAAAGTCGATTACATTTAATCGTAATTGTAATCATTACCTGCATGAAAAGTGGTGTAATCGTCGATTACAAATCGATTACTTTAGCATAGAAAAAGACTTCATTTATGGAACTGCTGTATTATATACTTGTGCAAATATGATATTTCATATTAAAAAATACTGCACTGGGTGTAATATGTTTAACTAGTTTTACTTTGGACAGATTCAATTAAAGGTGAAATTTATTTAATTGAAAAGCTTTACTTTTCTTAAGTTTCATTTATAACTGAGTTATTTAATTTTACTGTTTGACTATACACAATCCTTCAGACTAAGTTATGATTTAATTATATCCCATAAATATTTTCACCTTTTGTTATCAGTAACAAACAACTTTTATATTCTGCCTGAGGCTTAAACAAGTATTTGTGAAATCAATAACTGATATTGTACAATAACACCTAGTTTGCTGTCCCCTTACTGAAGATAATTGGTATAATCACTCAACAAAAGTTTAAAACCAGTTCATGATTTTCTGTTTTATATATCACATATTGTGGTTATTGCATCGTTCATGTCAACAGTCTGAATTTACAACTTACATTGATGAACCTTGTATAGAAATCTGGAAAAACCCGCTGGAAATCTGGGATGACAATAAATCAAAATTTAGCAAAAGTGGCTGCAAAATATTTGTCAATACCTGCTACATCAGCCCAAGTTGAGCGATCGTTTAGCATAGCTGGCAAAATATTTCGTCCAGAGCGCTGTAGACTGAGTGATAAAACATTTGAAAAATTAATTATGATAAAATGCAACTCACACATTTAAATTTAGTAGAAGACAAAGTCATGTCAGTCATCCTGGTTACTTTGTAACATTTTGCAAATTGTGTGCTGCAGCTGTGTTCATGTTTTTGTGTAAATAAAAATGTCAGTGCTATTTGGATCTTTTATCTGATTACTGCTATGAACACAATGAAAAGTAATCGTAATTGTAATCGACTACATTTTCAGAGTAATTGTAATTTATTCGGTTACAGTTTAAAAAATAGAGTAATGTAATCGTAATCGTATTCTAAATTTTATTGATGTAATCGTAATTTAATCGATTACATTTAGAAGTAATCGACCCCATGTCTGCTGCTGAGAAGCACCCTTATCATAAACATCAGACAACAAATAAAAATGCACGGAAGTCAAACTGGTATCTACACAATTATCTTGACAGATGAAAACAAGATGGATATTTATGTTTGTTACATGTTTGCTTTGTTATGAAAGAATTACATTTTCGCCCCTTTACCTCTTTATGTATGTTATTTCACAAAAACACACACCTTTTCTTCTTGCAAAATGTAGCAGTTTAAGTTTAGAAAAAGAAAATATTTATGAAACTGGTTATGATTAGGGGTGAAAACTAAAAGGGTTTTAACTGCCATTGAATAAAAAGGCAGATAGAAACATTTTGCTTTCCCCCATTGATGGGTGAAATGCATAAAAAGGATAAACATTCGATACATTCCTTCAAATATACTAGCTTATATCTAAACTGTAGTTTACCTCACTTATGGACTATCCGGTTCATAATTTTAAATTTGATGTCAATTGCGCACCAGCTGTAATAGTTACAACAAGAGCTGTCAGTGAAGGCATCACACTCGACTATTTAAGTACTGGATAGTTATGAAAGGGATAATTATCAAAAATTAATTTAATTCAAGATCTATAGATATATATAGACAAGAACCTTCTCCATGGTAGATGAAATATCATTTAATATATATTATTTCATCATTGAAAATCTCTCAAGAAATAAAGAAGTAATAGTTAATTATGGCAATTTTAGAAAAAATTATATGGGTGCAATAGTTATGAACCTCACCACATATGATGTAGGTGATGATGAGGAACACGTATTTGATGTTTGAAGAAAATTCGTCAAGAAATAAAGAAGTCATAGTTAAATATTTACATTTTTAAGGAAAATTCTAAGTTAAAAGGGAGAATAATTCTATAAATATGGGTGCTAGAGTTATGAACCTTACCACATACGATGTGGGTGATGAAATCGAACATAAATTTGAAGTTTGAAGTAAACACCTAAGGAAATAAGCAAGTTTAAGTAAAAAATATTTTAATGCACAACAACTTTAATCAGAAGTCTGGACGCCGACGCCGGGGTGAGTAGGACAACTCTCCATTAACTTGTTATAGTCGAGCTAAAAAATAAGCAAATGAGAAAATATTGTTGGAACATTCATCTCCGGTGCATATATTTATCTCGACATATTGCATGGTATCACATGAGTTTGGCGTCATTCCGTCTAGAATAAAGCAAGTAACTACATTACCTGACATGTAATTTCAGAGCATTTGCGTTCAATTTGAAAGATGTTTACGTGCGGCGGATAGAAAAGGTTTAAACAAATATGGCAGGTAGAGTAAAAAAGGCTGTTAGTACTAACTAGTAGTTATGTCTCATTTAAGGATCCGCCGCATAAAAACTGCTTACCATTCAATAATCATTGTGAACTCCAGACACTATTGAAAATTGAACCTAAAATGATAACACGATGTTTAATGTCATGATAAAAGGTAAAATATTGTTCATTTAAGGTTATGGCCAGTATTTCACAACAACGCCAAAACTGAACAAGGAACTATGTCGCAATATAAGCTGGACATATCATAACTGGGGTTTTGTAAGCAAAACTGCATGACAATTTTACTTACCCGTAACATAGCCTCTACATTTAAGTAGAGAAAAAGAAATGAGCGTGAAGTAGTTCGGAGGCTGTACTTTTATTAATCCGATTTCTCAATAAAAGAAAACAAATCGACAGAACTGAAACCAAAAAAATATATTCTAAAAAAAAGTAAGTGAAAGCTATGTGATAACGTTATTCTAAGTTTTCTTCAAGGGCGTGTTTGTTGTATATTCAAATATAAGTCTGACTTTACAGCTTTCGATGACTTCTACCAGTGTTTCTGATCCCCATCACAGCTTGGTCTAAAGATCATTTACCGTATTCTAAGTCACCCTAATTTTATAGGCGCTACTAAAACAGAACGGAACTTAGTATGAGGTCTCTTAAACTGGAACGGATGATCTGATAATTATTATTATATATAATATTACTGATATTATGTACCTATACAGATACGGATTCTTGCTGTGTAAAGACTGTTTTCAAACTAAATACGTTTTGTCTATAGATTTTGTTTTAATTCAGTACATATGGTGTGCCCTGGAGTAAAATTGTGGTGTTTGCTTCTGTACTAGTCAGCAATGCCTCCTGATTTCTGGAATTCGGCAGAGAAATAACTCAGATTTTCTACACAATAAAAGCTTAATTAATTTGATTAATATGCCGTGAAGCAATGTGTATGGATTTGATTGGAATTTAGAAGAAATGTCAAGTACAATGGTTAATGCATAGATCTGGATGTAAGTTGCATGTAATGAAATAAAGTATGCATCTGTATGCCAAAACCTTTATATTCCAGGTGTAATCTTGTACGATCATTTAATACAAGATGAGACTGCTACGAATAGGCACGCAGTGTTTTTCAGTCTTGCTTCCATTTTCTTTGTTTTTACTTTTATTTAACCCCTCTTCATCCTCCATCTGAAACTACCAAAATACTGTTCTAATCAACTCTAATTACTCAATATGCTATGTAATATACCAACAGCAGAAACACACACAAAACACAGAAGGCATAAGTAGACAAACACCAGAACAGTAAACTTTATTTAAGTTAACGTAATGCGTGTGAATGTAACTGCTTTAATCTACAGAAGAACATATGTAAACAATCCGTTAACAAGAAAGAACAATGTAAGTCATACGTTTCATGTAGATCTCTAAACATAATGACAATATTCCGTGTCTACTTAAAAAATAACGACCATGTAAAAACTCGTCTTCAATACAACATTCCGTATTAGATAAAATATACACCAAAGGAGAAAACATACCGACAAAGAGTAGATTAGATTTACCTTTAATTGTACGTGAAAATGGGTTTATTGAATTATGATTTCAACAGAATGGCTTTACTATGTTGAAATTAAGAGCAAGAGACTGCAATGAATGTGAATTGAAGGACTTTAACAACTGTATGTACATACAGCTAGAATGTTTTAACCCTGAACATGCTGAAATTTTGTAACGGATTTGCCCAGATTTAATTTGGAACAGTCCATTCAAAGTTTAAGGGATTTCAATATCAAAATACAAAAATGGAGCTGCCAACAGTATAGAGCCTGGTCAGACTGCACGGATGTGCAGGCTGGCCTGGCTCTATACTGGTGGCAAAGGCTAATCACTTTCGGTTCCAGCAGGTTAAGGGTTAACGTATCTGAGCACACGGTTTAGCGGCAAAATGGTTCTACCTATAAATAATTCTGGATTTATTCCCCCTATTTTCTTCTTCTTCGTGCAGTCCAAACATATATAATTCCTTGTGTTGAAAGAAGCAGACTGTGTCCTTTCTATTATCCCTTCTGGTAATAAATCAAGCCTGACACCCGATATGTTACATTTTAAAGATTTCTGTTGTATCCCACACTGCTAGCCATTTTGTTTAATTGATACCCTCGCTAAAGTACAAATTGCATTTGATAAGAAGTTGACATGAAATTCAATTAGTCAATAAGAAGAGCTTAGGAAGCAAACCAATACACAAAAAGCTGAGGAAAATTAGAGTTTTGAAGAACTCATTTCATAAATGTTTGGGCTGAATGCATTGAAAAGGCAAAGTATAAAGAACAGCTTAAATCACATGTTAATTTTATATTTTCTTTACCAGTTGTGATACTAACGCTTTGTAATGAATTTCAAGCCAGGCTGTTCTGGAAATAATGCAAGTCCTTAAAAACTGTTACTCGAAGTAAGAAGGTATGAAGGTATGCGTGGATGGTTTGTTTTACTCATTTATACATTGTACACATAGATTGTCAGTACACAAATCAAGTACTTTTAGTACGCGGTTAGAAGCATTTAAATAGCTATCAGACAAAATGATCTATGGTTTCAAAAATGTTGAGCTGTCATTTATGTAAATGTTGGCAGTACAGAGAGGGTAGAGAGAGAAAACACTTTTCTGAGATATTCTTCAAATAAGCAAAAAACTTAACAAAATCGCATAACTGCAAAATTTGCATCTGTTTAAGATAAATACTTTGCATAAGTCAAGACCGAGAAAGAGTTGTTTTCGTATAAACAGGCACGTTGTAATTTAAGATGTAGAACTTATTTTTGGTTATAAACCGTTAATGGTATAGTCTTTATTTGGGATCACAAGAGTACTTAACAAAAAAGTTGATAGGTCCAGACAATGTAAACATGCATTAAAATAATTGACAGCCTCGTCTTAATAGCGTGGAATGGAAATAAGTTGGTTACTTTGTCGACTGATGTTGTCGGAGAAATGCATTCAATCAAATATTTAACTGTTTCAAAATAGGGAAAGATACAGCAGAAAATTTCATGCATGACTTCTTGCAATTCTTGTTCTTCTGTGTGTTATCCGGTCCTTTTAAAGACTACCTGTTGTGACTTCAAAGTCATATGTAGTATTAAGTAATATGGTAAATAAATAGTCTAAATGTAAGAAGTTAAGCGTCAACATTAGAATCGGGGACAATTAAATTGTGTTCAAAGCTAGCTTGTAGTATATAATATAATGGTGATATTATATTACATATAGATTATTATAATTATAATACCTATCAAAAATCAAACGCACAAGTTATGCAGGAAAACATAGGGCAAACAAAACAATCGGATTAAAATACACGTTTAATAAATTACTGCTTATAAACAAACCTATACCTACTTAAACTTTAAAAATTCTCCTATCCATAATTTAGCTTGACATCAATGTTTGCTGAATGCAGTACTTACTGAATACAACATTTGATAATTATAAACAATTATACATGCATAATCAGGTGTATCCTGACTTAGGATTGATTTAGATACTTTTGTAGAATAGTATTTCCAAATCGCATTCAAGGAAAGGGTTAATGATATGTTGTGCAGACTATACGAGATGTTGACCGCAATCAAAAGGCTTTCCACTAATTCGATTTCAAACTTAATAAATGGTTAACCTCAATGGTATTCTATAAAAAGCCCGCAAGATACTTATGAACTAGCTTTAAGTTTATGTAAAGAAGACTTATGTTATATTAAGGTATTATATTCACTTACATCTCTAAATTGCGGCAATCTACTGTTTTGAATACACGTCTCTGCTGGTCATCAGAGTGGTTTACCATCTTACACTCTAGTTTTTAAGCTTGTATAACCTTGTAATCGAAATCTAACAGACGTTAGTATGAGGCATCTTCACGAGTTTTATACTTCATAGACACAGTTATACGTGCACAACAAAAAGTAAATGGAGAAACAATTTAGAGTACTAACAGTATAAATGTTTTGGTATGTTAGTCGACAGGAAGAAGTTTAGTTCGAATCGGGTTTAATGTGCTCATTTATGTATGCAACCATCTACTTTAGTTATATAGTATCAACCCTCGATCTGTTGTGTGAATATGTGAACTGCAATGAAAATACATATTGCTTATAAGCTAATAAGCAATGTAGTCTGTCATCTGGAATTAGGTAGAAGAATACCTCCATATTATTTCATCATTAAAACGAATTTGTGAATTGTATTTTTACCATGAAGCAATGCGTATGAATCGATTGGAATTTTGAGAAATGTTTAGAACATGATAGGAGCAGAGTTAGGGTAAAAGAAACTGCTTGTTTTGGGTAATCTGTAAAAATGCAGTTTTATGCCAAAGCGCTGAACATTTATTTTCAACTCATTTTTGCGACACATTATAAAAATTGTGTACGGCTTTAAATTCAAATCGAATCTCAGCATTATGTACACAACGTCGAAAAAGGACGTTGTAATGTTGTAGGTACAAGGCAGTCTGAAGGACAGTTAAATCCCCTTCCGCAGCAGGCATGAATATGTACTTCTTGACCTTTAACAAACCATGACCTTGATGTTGTGCCATGCATATTATAAGCACATAGTCTCATGATAGTAATTATGTGTGCCAAGTTATGGTGAACATTTAAGTTTGACCTTGGAGGTAGCAACCTGGAAGTTGGGTTCTGCATTTCGTTTCATAGTGGTGATCATTTGTGCAAAGTAATTAAAAAACTTTTCGTAAGCAAAGTTAGTAAGTTATAGAGCAGACGTAAAATGCATATATTTTACCTTTAACTGTGACCTTGACCTTGTGGGTAGCAACCCATTTATTGTGCTCTGCACATCGTCTCATAATGGTGATCACTTGTGCCAAGTTATTTCAAAATGTTTAAGTGGTTTAAAAGTTATGGACCGGACATGAAATGTAGACTTTTAACACTTGACTTTTAAGTGTGACCTTGACCTTGGGGGTAGCAACCCAATTATTGTGCTCTGCACATCGTCTCATAAAGGTGATCACTTGTGCCAAGTTATTTAAAAAAAAAATTCAGCAGTTTAAAAGTTATTGAGCGGACACAAAAGTGTTACGGACGGACATACGGACGGACAGACGGACAGATGTTGGG
The DNA here is from genome assembly GCA_012932295.1 of Cyclina sinensis. Classification (NCBI taxonomy): domain Eukaryota; kingdom Metazoa; phylum Mollusca; class Bivalvia; order Venerida; family Veneridae; genus Cyclina; species Cyclina sinensis. The sequence goes on along the minus strand of JAAONU010000002.1, from coordinate 10,079,157 downwards.
TTCTGAACATTGTGTCATAGTGGTGATCACTTCTGCAAAGTAATAAAAAAACTTTCCATAAGCCAAGTTAGTTCAAAACATTTTCAGCAGTTTAAAAGTTATGGAGTGGAAACAAAAGTGTTTTGGACGGACAGACGGACGGATAAATGTTGGGTTCTGCATATTGTGTCATAGTGGTGATCATTTGTGCAAAGTAATAAAAAAAACTTTTCGAATGCCAAGTTAGTAAGTTATAGAGCAGACATGAAATGTGGATATTTGACCTTAAACTGTGACCTTGACCTTGTGGGAAGCAACCCAATTATTACACTCTGCACATCGTCTCATAATGGTGATTACTTCTGCCAAGTAATTTCAAAAATTTTCAGCGGTTTAAAAGTTATGATGCGGACATGAATTGTAGACTTTTTACATTTGACCTTTAAGTGTGACCTTGACCTTGGTGGTAGCAACCAAATTATTGTGTTCTGCACATCGTCTCATAACGGTGATCACTTGTGCCAAGTTATTTCAAAAAAAATGTTCAGCGGTTTAAAAGTTATAGAGTGGACACGAAATGTAGACTTTTTAACACTTGACCTTTAAGTGTGACCTTGACCTTTGGGGTAGCAACCCAATTATTGCGCTTTGTACATCGTCTCATAATGGTAATCACTTGTGCAAAACTATTTCAAAAAAATTTCAGCGGTTTAGAAGTTATGGAGCGGACACGAAAGTGTTACGGACGGACGGACGGACAGACGGAGGCCATTCCTATAATCCCCTCCCCGCTTTGCGGAAAGGGATTAAAAATAAATTGTAATCATATCAAAGGACGATGCTACTGATACATGAATTTTTCTAACAGTGATATCTCTTTAGGCTTAAATGCAATGAGACGAAAGCTTATCTAACAGAATGCTCTGTAATAAAAGAGATATATTAGGAGAAGAACGTCAGAATCGGCTTAAACTTTCAAGAGGAATTTATTTCGTAAAAAAAAATGCAAACTTGATGTCACTCAGTTTTAAAGACCAATGGGTATGTTCGCTATTTAGCATCATGCCACCTCAACAAAAAGTGTTTTGTCTAGCCAATGTAAACATGCATTAGAATAAATGATAGCCTCGTCTTAATAGCTTTAGGTATCCACGAACCTAAGATATATTCACATTTTCCATGCTAGAAATTATATTATAAATAACACATGTTACAGTTCAAACATTTTACGTGCACTTTTGCTTACTGCTACAATATTTGGATATCAAAATAATGCATATGTGAAATAATTGCATATCCCTTTATCTCCATTATTTCACAACCGCAAGCATTTCTTCTTGCCAAAACATATGTATGTAAAAATACAGCCATTGTTTGTTACTAACAAGTACAATACAGTTTATCTATACAACTAAAACGACATAAAATTGTCTTATAATCTATATTTGCAAAACAGTTTGATTCTGGCTTCTTGCCAAAGAAAAGCATTTTTATATGCAATGGGTTCAGGGAACAAATTTAGTCCTTAATTTCTGTCGCAAGACAAGTAATATAACAACATATGGGGCGTCCGGATATCTTGAATAAAGAATATCTACTCTAAAACACGCAAAACGTTTTAAAACTTTAGTTCCATTTATATCCGAAAAATCTAGAGTTTGAGCAGAATGGTAAGCATAATACTGACATCCACCGAAGGGGATTAAGATAAGTTGCAACAACTTGCTTCCCGATCGATGTTAAATGAGTAAAAGAAAAATAAATATTGGCACTACTTTGAAATGTATGGCTTATTCACAAAAAGCAAAACTATGAATCGTCGTGACTTAATTCATTCTGTACAATATGTCTCCTATATGCCATTGTTTTTGTAAAATATTTTCTTTAAAGAAATATTCAACCAACATTGCCAAATTCTTTGAGAAATTCTTTCAAATGCATACTTTTAATAGTAAAGAACAAAAGATGTTTTTAAAAAGTTGCAAACTGTGACAAAAAGGAAAGGAATTTATCAAGTAAACAACCAAGAAAACAAGGCTCTATACTATCAAAACAATTATTGTATTTTGTTTGAATTTTTATGAGCGAACTAAAAAAGGTATATGCCTCTCAAAGAGCAAAAATAAAGCTGTTAATACAGAAAATGCAATAATATATAAAAACAATTACATGAAAGTGGTAGCGACTTTATTTGCAATGTAGAGTCGAACCAATTAATAATGTTTTAGTTTTTCAAAACTGACATTCAAATATCCTAAAATAGGAAATGTTATCTAAAGATGGTAAGCTTGTCGCGAATGAAACGATTAAAGTGTGTCTATGTTGGGTTATTTTTTCTCTGATACCATTTCCTTTGTTAAATTCGTTGAGTTTACTAATTTACGCAAAAAAAGAAAAATATAATTAAGACAAGAACTGCAATTGTTAACTGTTTAAAATAAAAAAGTGTATATATGTTTGCAATTTAGAACGAGACCGAAATTTTAAGACATTCAATTCTGGAATTGTACTGCTCTGTCTAAATAACTAACATCTTTTAACAAAAATAACCAAAATTATTGTTATTCTTTTCTTTTTCTATAAAATATGACTTTCCTATTTATAAGTCGTTTATCAATCCTTGTTGTTACGCAGAGAGTAAATCTGATATTTACCAGTAAATGATATACTTAATCATAATTATTATGTTCATTTATTTCTCATTACATCATAGAGAGAAGCATGGTTTTAGTTACTCAAATACTGCAGAAACTGTTTTTATAAGTCTACCGTAATCAGGGTTAATCGACAAATATAAGAATGTCGGACTATTAATTACACTATTATGAGTAGACTTCAAAGAGGTGGGTATTTAAAAGTCCGTTAAAAGGATCACTTACGGTGTTTATAAGTATATCTAATGATTTCATTTAACTGAATGTCAGATCGTTTAAAAATCATTACTTCTATGAGGACAAATTACAGATGTAGAACGGCATGGAACGAGAATAAGTCATACCTATAAAATGGCGCGGAAAGGCTACTAATTACAAATTAATAGGAAGATGTGGAACAGAACTTAAAAAGAGTCTCTTTAACAGGATCTGTTGTCAATTATACTTTACATGAACAAATGATCTTCAGGTACATTGAAATTAACTTACTTAGTTCAACAAATACATTTCCGTCGGTGCAGTGAGGCATTAAATACCAACGCTTTACCCAAATGCCAAATCATATTTATTAACGAGGCTTTGTTCTTTCGCTAAATGCTAAATTGTAAGTACTTCCGTAATAACTCATATGTGTAAATAATGCGTCTGACGTCTTATTTGACTTTCTTCTTTCTACATACGATATATCTAAAAACAGTTAAGAGGGAAGTTGGCAGGAAAGACGAAACAGTAAATGTGTTTGCTTCTGTAGCATTCAATACAAAATACCTCTGTTGTGCTCAATAATTAATACCGACATCTATTATTAAATGCAGAAATATTTTCAATAGCTTAAATAAAACAGGTTCCAGTCATTCAATTTATCCCATACAACAATGTTAATGAAATTGATTGAAATAAAAAAGAAATAGCCAAATGTCTATTATATTCTGTCGATGAAAGTAAATCTCTTGCTCCTACTTGTTGTGTTGGTTGAAAATCTATCGTGAAAAAGACAACTTAAACTTTGTGAAATGACAACACAATAAACTGAAAGTTTTTGTGTGTTTCTTTGCTTGTTCCTTTTTTATATTAAACTATACACCTGAAATAACAGTACTAATTAATCTAAATTGTTATGCAGCATAACCTGCATTAAGAACCACCGGACAACACGTATAATTTTAGAATACAAACCAATTAATCTAAAATGTGTACTTGTTTCATGTTATGTGCAACTGTCAAATATATATCTGGCAAAAACTACAATTCGTTTATTGATCTGTCTTAGCTTTAAACATAAGGCAATTCGAGTCCATTACAGTGTATCTGCTTACCTACTAAGTCCTTGGTAGTTGTGTATAAGACATGACTATGACACATTTAACAAATAAATGCAAAATTACATCTAAAATATACTGATTGATAGTCATTATGTATCATTTAACTTTATTATTTCATTTTACAGAGTTTGTATTTTCTATAAACTTTGACATGTTCTGTGATTCTAACTACAGTATATCGGGCAATTTACATAAATAGTACAATATGAAAGTTAGCGATACTGCATTTCTAGTTATAAAATTAATGCTAACATTTAGACTGTAATATAGAAACGGGGGTAATGATGACATTTAATTGTTTGAGTACAACTACTCAAAGTAACAAATGCAATGTCATGCAAACCAAATTCAAAATAAAAAATTCATACGTAATATATAAGATATCTAGATCATTAAGTATGTGATAAAAAGACTTTTGAATTTTCCATACAAATTTCTATACAAAACTTGTAATTTTCGTGCAAGGCTAAAATGAATAATACCAATGTCAGGGGCAAAGTTGAAATAATCTTGGTTAAGGTCTACACGTCATTGCCTTTAACAGAAAGTAAGATATCTGGGTCTGAAGATTTCAGACAAGATGATTTAAAAAAAGATTTTCCTATCATTTATTGCATTTTAAGTTCTTATGCAATGTGTTTAAATGTAATTTTGATATACAGCAATCTGTCCTCGGGAAGAAAATATTAATAGTGGACTGATGAATTTTAAATCACTAAAACAAAAAAAGACTGCTCTTAACACTTAATTTGATATGCAATGAAAAAAAATAACGGATACACGTTTAATTCCTCTGATTTATTATGTCTTTGCGGATGGATAAAAAAGTACCTCATTCCTTTCAAACAAACAAAAATAAAAATAGCAAAAATATCTTAGAATTGCAGATTTTATTCAATCCATTTCAGGACATCTTGAATGTTTTTTGGTCGAAATAAAAATCCAATTCATAAACAGTCTCTTGTACAAGCACTCCTTTTTCATTAGATTAAATCTCTTTACAATAAATAATGCATGAGAAGAACATGAAAAGGTTTGATAAAACTAAAAATAACATTAAAGATTGGCATTTACAGTGAACGTATTTTTGAAGAAGAAATATCAGTATATTGACATTAAGAAAACAATGAAAAGAGATCGACTTTGTTTGAAGTTAGTTTAAAGGTGTGTTTATTTGCTTCCATTTATTTTATTAACTATAAATACTGTTGATTATTATACAGAAAGTGACAATGTCATTACTTTTCGTAACATTTTTAATATTCATTAATTATTATACGATATTTAAATAACACTCTTTTCATATATAACATACATTCAGAAGTGCTTTAAAGATTAAACATGGCTGTTTATACATTCGTATACAGACAAGAACCAAAAAAAGTACAATACAATACTTATACAAGTCTAAGATATGTAGTGTTTTAACATAAAACGACTTAATTATACACCAGACCTACCGTATCTTTTTAGAAGGAAGTGAAATACTTTAAAAGGACTGGACAGGTATGCACACATGGTAACTGACACAAAACCCACTTATGCTACTTTAAAAGCTCTAGTGTACAGACTGTAACACATTATATTTGCGGATAACGTCACAATCATTTTCTTGCATCTTTTTAAACCTTACTAAAAAGGTTGCAGATTGGTTAGAAACTATCAAAATGGATTCAATTCAGTGAAAGGATGATCTAACTATTGCCATGATTGCAAGGTAATTGAGTTACTCTTAAAACATTCAAGTTGTTTTTTTTACCAACAACATTACCGACTGTCTATTATATGACGCACATACGATGCTCGTTTCTAAGACTTTATAAATCACCAAATGTTTATTTACTCTTACCTTACTCAAATAAATGTTTCAAATGAAAAGAAAGGTTCAAGGTAATTGTTGCTTACTTAAATTTACTGGGTTTATATACACAAAAAAATCTCAAGTGGATTTACTGCTTATTTTGGTAAGGAGATCAATTTCTATTAACAGAAACAGGGTATCTGAGAATAGTGTCTTAAATTCGAAGACTGGGTGGGAAAAAGGCACAATTAGGTCAAATCAAATATCAAAAGCAATACTGTTTCTTTTTTTGCATTGACTTATTTTTTTTCCATTTTGCTGGACAGCCCTAAGCGTCTGTTTGCCAAAAATAGAGCTTGGCGTTAGTTACTTTTTGGTACAAGCACAATAATTAAACAAGTACTTTTTAAGTTTTAAGATACCCAGTCGTGAATATATCATGAATAATCATCAACAATCATATACTGATTTCATTTGATTTTGTACTACAGAATGTGTTTAACAACATGAAAAAGAGTCAGGGTAAAGTTTTGTATTTGCAGTTTTCAAGTTTAGGTTCCTATGTTTTCACACATAATTCTGAGGTCGGGTGGGGGCGGTGGGAGGTGGGTAATGATCTCAGAAAACAGCTTTTACTTACCTATAACATATTGTCTGTAAAGAAGATTTGTACTTGACATTTAACTTCAGCTGTTTTTGCTGTAGCTGTTTTTTGTTTGGTTGGTTTTTTTGTTTAATTCATTTATTTTTATGCCCGAAGAGGCATATTATGTTATAGTCCTATGGGCATTTAACTTCAGTTGTTTTTACTGTAGTTGTTGTTTTGTTTGTTTGTTGTTTTGTTTATTTTTTATTTTATTTATTTTCATCTTAATATATGCCCGAAAGGTGGTCCTGGACGTCCGTCCGTCCGTTAGCAGTTTCGTTTCAGTAACTGTCTGGCCTACAATCTTTTAACTTCACATAATTATTGCCCACATTGACTGGAATACCCATATTGATTTTTTAGTCAGTAGTGCAAAGGTCAAGGTCACAGTGGCCTTAACATTGAAAATTATTTCCGCCAAGTACCTTGACAATCATTTGTTGTAGAGACTTCAAACTTTATATCTTGATTGCACACACTGAATGGATGAATCCTATACATTTTAGGGTCAGTATGTCAAAGACCAAGGTCACAGTGACCTAAGCAGTGAAAACTATTTCCACTGTAAAACTTTATAACCATTTGTCATATAGACCTCAAACTTCATATGATCATGTTTACATTGAGAAAATGACCCCGTGCTTCTTAGGATCAGTAGGTCAGGTGTCTAGGTCACAATGACCTAAACACTGAAAAGCATTTCTGTTGTATTCTTTGGCAACTTCTTACCATACAGACTTCGAACTTCTTAGGATAATTGCCATCATTGATTACAGGACCCCTATACTGCTTGGGATAAGTACACAAAAGGTCAAAGTGACTAACGATCATCTAAAGTCAACTAAACAATCAATATTTCTGCAGTATAACTTGATAACCATGCATCACAGCATGAACATCATGACTTCTGAAATACTGACATTTATACAAATGATAAAACCTAAACTTCATATATGATAAAGATCTATAAAACTTAAAAAAAGTTTAAAATGTCAAAAATCAAAATACTATAAATAAAAAATTTAAAATTTAAAGCAAATCATTGAATTCCAAAGCCTAAGTTTTCCTGCCTTATATCACATATGCATCATACTTACAAAAAACACCCTTCGGGCATATAATGCTCCGCCCAGCGGTGCTCTTGTTTGTTTATTTTTATTTTTTATTTTTTTTTTCATAAGGGTATTTCTTTTATTTGCTCACAGAAACCGAAACCATCTCGACGCTGTACTTGTAATACTTCTGTGAATCGAGAAGTCAGGGATATAAAACATAATAATTATAATGAAATTGTAACACAAACACAAATGTAGCCAGTATGTAAAACGGTAAAACGAAGCTGGCGTTTATTAGATGACGGTGCATGGGTCACCCAATATGCTTAAATCAGCCTTTAATCATTTAAGTTGGAACTTTTCTACCAAATACACAGTAAAATGGCGGCTCTGCTTAGTTTTGTCTGTCAAAATTTTTATAAAGCACAGTTGCTGTTGTTGTTGTTTAGGATAGATTCGATAAATGTGGACTTAAACCTGTGCTGTTTTGTATTAGAGAAAAATATCTTAGTTTCAATAACACTTAAAAGTAAATAGAACATTACAAAATAAGAAAAAAATGGCGACCAAACAGATATAAACAGGAACGGGTTTGCTGAATAAACGAAATAACAGATTGTATTTCCGATATCCAAACAGAAAATTCCAAACAACAGTTCTATGATACTGTGACTCGTCCTTTCCAGCTTAAAAAGTGACACAAATCTGAACTGTCTTAACTTCAAAGCAGAGATATCAAATCAATTAAAGTCATATTCAAACGCTTTCAAAGGCTGTATCAAGTAAAATGCAACATAAAAAACTAACACATTTCAACTGAGTGTCCATAAAGAGAATTGTAGCAGCTTTGTTTAATGACATAAATGTATTTTGCAATTTTAAAAAATGTCGAATTCTAAGTAGACCCTTGTTTGAAAAAAAAGAATAACTGAAATTGTCTGATGAGTTAGAAAATGAAAAAGTGTAAAATGTTAAAAATTTGAACACGTTTTTTTTTCACAGCGTGAAAAGGTAAGATAAACGATTTGAGGTAGGAAGATTGTTTCCAAACACTCAAAGAGGCACATTTTTTATCTAAGAATGTATGAGATTTCGAAGTGAATAGAAAATTCTGAGTAAATTATCATGATTTGTTCTAACATTCCTCTAGCCAGAAGGAATGTATTGGATTCTAACGAATAAACGAAAAAGATCGATGGTTAAAGGTTAGAACTTAATGCATTTTTTACCAATAATTCTGACCGAAACCTTCGAAACTGCTTTAAATTTGTAAGATCTATTTTACTGCATTAACTAGCAAAATAATAGATGAATTTTGAGAAGGGCAGTGCTTTAATACAATTTAGTCATATGTTTTACATAAATAAGGCGATTTTCTGTTGGAGAGACGTTAAACGCTATGAAGTATTTAGTTTGTGGTGTATAGTTCATGCATCCATACGGTGAACGCAAACGAACACCATAATTTTAACATCCATGGACAAGTTACAATTGTTTAACGGCACTGATGCCAATTAGGTACAATTTTAGAACGGCACGGAACGGTTTCAAAATTACAATTTAATAGGAAAGTGTGAACGGAACTTAGAACGGTGCCCCTTCAACTAGAGCTATTATCAATCAATCAAACCAGACTCTACATGAAGAGTGTTTTACAAATACATTGAAATTATCTTACTTGATTTTTAAAAATAAATTTCAATCAGTACTGTAAGGTCTTAATATCGAAATGTCAATCATATTTACACTGGCGCAATTCAGTGCTAGTCTTCAAGACACTAACAAATCGTGCATCTGAATATATGCAGGATAGTTTAACTTTTTCTAAAAATTAAAATAATTATAACTTGTGATCTTGTTCTAATTATTTGAAGGATACTTTTTCATAATATACAGTTAATATATCGAATGCTATTCCACAATACCTAACAACTATTTAAAAATTACATTTGTTTAAAGATAAATGATAACAGCACTTGTTTAAAAATCGTAAATTGTGATTCATTTATGTACATTAATACCTCTCATATTTCAATGATGTTATCATGGTTATCAGTACTTTTCTTGTACTCATTTTTTAAAAACAAGTTTCTTTTTTTATTATTACTTTATTGTTTGGTTTTAGTATTTTTACCTTTTAAATCAATTTTCAGTAAGTAGGAAGTAAAAATTGTATTTTCTTACTGTTTAATTGATATTATAGATTAATCTTGAGTGTCCGACGTGAGTAAATGTATTCGACGTTATGTTTATAAAGTGGAAATGGTATGATAGATGTTTAATAAAATGGACAAATGTGTTTATCGTTAGTTTGCCTTCTTTCTTTATCCTCAATTACGCACAATTTTAAAATTTAAGCCCTGTATTTTTCGTTTGATTGCGTTGTTATTTTGTTGATATTTTAGAAGGCTATGTTGTAAATAAAATTTTTAATTTCATTCAATGACTTAACATGTAACCTTCGAAAAACAAAGATATGATTATTATTATTAATTATTGAAAGTACTTATGCGTACGTTATGCTTAACTTTCTTCTTTTACCTATGATATTTCTAAATACGCCTTTCAAAAAATAAGGTTGAGAAGAAAAATGAAACAGTAAAATTTCTTAATGTGTTTGCTTCTGTATCATTGAATACAAAATTGCGTTCAATAATTGTACTTACATATTCTCGGCGCAGGCAAAAAATAGCCAATCAAAATAAAGGGAAAACCTCAAACCTATGGTCTGAAATTGTAATAATGATATGAATGTCTACGTCATGTCACATGAATGTTATGTATATTATATTAAGTGTACTGTAAACTCTTGTGTCATTTGTATGATTTGAGTTAAATAAAAGTTGTGTTCTGTTCTGTTCTGTTCAATAATTAGTACCGACATATGTTATTAAATGCAGAAATAACTTCAATAGCTTTAATAAAACAGGCTTCATTCGTTCAATCTTTATACCTTACAGCAATGTTTTGAGGAAGATATTGAAATAAAAAGTATATAGCCACATAATGACTATATTCTACAAATGACATTAAATATGTAGCTCCAACTTTTTGTGTTGGTTGAAAATCTATCGTAAATGTGGATTTTGACACAAAATGGCATCACAGAATGCGTAATGTTCAAATAAAGAACCTAAAAATTGTGAAATGACAAAACGTTGTGTGTCTACTTGCTCGCCAATTTCTTATATGTTAAAACATACACCCAAAATAAAATACACATAAAATATAACATATTTTCCCTCCAAGTGAATCTAAATACTTAGGCAGCACAAACGGCATTAAGAACCACCAGATAATAACTATTTTTAGAATGCAAACCAGATTAACCTAAAATGTGTAGTTGACATTATGTGTGTACATGCTTCTTGTGAAAAATAATCAAACTAATCGAGTTTCCGTCTAGAACGGTGTCACGTACAGCTCTAATAGGTAATAAGAAAGAAATACAAATCGTTTACTGTGTTCTCTTAGCTTTAATCACAAGGCAATCATAGTCATGTTTGTCCCAATTATGTTTTTACTCACTAAGTCCTTGTTAACTGTGTGGTAAAATATTACTAGGACTCATAGAACAAATTAATGTAAAATTACATTAAAATAAATCTGAGACACGTCTTTCAGGCTAAGAATAAAAACTTTTTTTCTAAAACATTTTGGATACGGCCTTAAATGGAAGTAATGAGAAAACTAAATTACTGAAACATACAGAAGCAGAGAGTTAATACTGACACTGTTTCTTTATGCAAATATCCAACTTTTACATTGTCTGTTCATTATATGTTACATACATGTACTGTCAGCTGTGGCGACCTCATTTAAACGTTATAAATATCACTGCTTAAAAGAACTGCAACACATGGTCGATGATATGGCGACAAAGCAAATCAAATAAAAGTACACGAGGCAACCTTAAGTTTTTTCTATCAGATCAAAAATGCCCTACATGTAATTTATGTCATTATCTTCATTATTTTATTTTATCAGTTCCTTTTCTGTATAAAGTTTGATAGTTCCTGCGATAGAAAACAGTTACGGCACACTATATAAAATAAAATTATATAAAAGTAAGCGATACTTTTGTCCTGCTTTAGATCAATTTTCAACATCTGGACTGAAATTGATGGACCCCTGGCCCCTCACATTTGCATGATTTAACAAAGAAGTAAAGTTATATTTTCACCACAAATATGTATATAACAAAAGAGCACATGGTAATGTTTACGGGTAAAACCTATTGTTTTAAGATTTAAGAGTCATTCTGTGGATCCATGAATAGGGGAGCAATTTGTCAGGTAAACTTGCACTTAATAGATTCGACTCACTGAGTGCAAATGGATTCGATACAAAATACATAGTGTGCCAGTAATAGCTACCCGTGCATAGCCAGCACGTAATCTCGTTTCATATAAGACTGTTCTAGAAAAGATAATTTCAATGTTTAACGTACTGCAAGAGCTTAATAATTTACGACAGCGTTCTGCAATTGATGGATCCCTGACCCCTCATATTTGCATGATTTAACAAAAAAAGTACAGTTTAACTTATTTTTTCACCACCAACGAGTATATAACAAAAGAGCACACGGTAATGTTTGTGGGTAAAATCTATTGTTATACGATTTAAGTCATGCTGTGGATCCATGAATCGAAGGTTAGATTTTAATGTATGTATTGTGTTTAAAGATCTACGTGGAAATGTTGTCACGTTTTTTCTCAACAATATACAGCTGTAAATCTATAGCTGTAATAACTAGAGGGCAATGATGACATTAGATTGTTTGAGCACAACTGCTTAAAACAACAAATGGAATGTCATGCAAACCGAAATCAAAACAAAATAGTTATAAATGTATACATATAATCTGTAAGCGCTAGATCACTGACTTTGTGATAAGTTTCAATATACATTTACATTTTTTTAGTGCGTGTCTGCACGTCATTACCTTTAACCGAATGTTAGAACGCTGCTACAAGATGTTTTTAGAATATTTTCCTATCATTTGTCACATTTTCAATGAGTCCAAATGTAATTATGTTACATAGCAATCTGTCCTCGAGAAGAAAATATTTACAGTGGACTGAAAATTTTTACAACAAAAAATCTGCTTTAAACACAGTGCTCTATTTGATATGCCATGATACATTTTATAACAAAATGATACACGTTTTATTCTTTTAGATCTCAGATTTATTATGTCTTTGCGAATAAAAAAGTACCTCATTCCTATTAAACTAACAAAAACCAAAATAGCAAGTATCTTAGAATTGCAGATTTTATTCGATCCATTTCAGGACATCCTGAATGTTTCTTGTCGAAAAAAAAACAATCTTTACAGAGTCAAAACACTCCTTGTTCATTAGAGGAAATCTCTTTATATTAAATAATGCATGAGAAGAACTTAAAAAAATCTTTAAAACTAACAATAGCATTGAAGATTGGAATTTAATGTGAAATAATTATTTTAGACACGGAATATCAATAGGTTGACATTAAGAAAACAAATGAAACACAGAATTAACCTTCGTTTCAAGTTAGTTTAAAGATGTGTTTATTTGCCTGCATTTATTTACTACAAATACTGCTGATTATAATACAGATGATGATAATATTATTACTTTTTATCACATTAAGTTAAATTAATTTAAAAGAGTCAACTGTACACAATGTAACCGACACAAAAACTCACTAATGCTGTGTTTAAATGATTTTATTGTACAATTTGTTGCTGACACAAAATTTACTCATGCTCCTTTTTAAAGACGCTGTTTTACAGGTTGTTACTGGCACAAAACCCAATTATGATCTTTTTAAACGATTCTATTGTACACATTGAAACTGACACAAAACTCACTAATGCCACTTTCAAAAGACTTTTTTGTACAGATTTTAACCCAAACAAAACTCACTTAGTCTAATGCTATTTTTAAATGATTTTTTGTACAAGTTGTTGCTAACACAAAACTCAAAAATGCTATTTTTAACTAATTCTTTTGTACAATTTGTTACTGACACAAAACTCACAAATGCTCCTAAAAACTCTGTACAAGTTGTTATTGACACAAAACTAAATTATGCCCCTTTTAAAAAATTCTATTGTACACATTGTAACTGACACAAATGTCACTAATCTCCTTTCTAAGGACACCGTTGTGCAGGTTGTTACTGATACAAATGTTACTTATGCTCCTTTTAAAAGATTCTATTGTACACATTGTTACTCACACAAAACTCACTAATGCCACTTTAAAAAAGCCCTATTTTACATGTTGTAACCGACACAAAACTCACTAATGCCACTTTCAAAAACCTTATACAGATTATTACTGACACAAAAACCACCAAATTAAATGCTACTTTACATTTTGTTACTGTTTCAAAACTCAATAATGCTACAAAACCTATTTAATTCTCAAAAAGAGGAAATAAAAGAAATAAATGTCTCAGCTTCAAGCGCCAAGTGTTATTTGAATAGTAAAATAAGGAAACGATGGATGCCTATATTTGCGGATGACGTCACAATGAGAAAAATATAAACAATTTCGTGCATCTTTTTAAACTTTGTTAAGAAAAGGTTGCATATTTTTAAAAAAACTATCTATTTGAATACAATCCAGTGAAAGAGTGAAGGAGGAAAGCTGTTTTTTATCTTTTGTTATGCTTGCAAGGTAATTGAATTACCCTGGAAAACTTGTATTTTCCCCGACAACATTTCCACGTGTCTTGCCAACAGACTGAATAGTCAAATCCAACCGCTATTGGAGTAAACTTTAAAACACAACATAGTGTACGTGTTTTTAATTAATATATGATTTACCTTTACAAGTTTGTTTTCTTATTCTTTTCTCTACTGGAATGTAAGACCATTTTCTTGTATACGCACTAGTTACATACATATTTAAGTGTTTTTAAATTTCTTATAAACCACCGAAATTTTATTTAATCTGTCCCTACTCTAATAAATGTCTCACGTGAAGAAAACGGTTAGAATGTAATTGATCCTTAAATGAACTTACAGGGTTTATGTGCATTACAACCTTATGGTCTATTCTGTAAATTAAACTCTCCAAGAAATAATATGATGTAATCGATTTTCATTACTAAATCTGACTTAAATTAAGTTTTAAACAGGTACTTTCCTAAATATACAAATACGTAAGAATTGTTTACATAATTCTCTTCAAAATGTTTATGATTTTATTCAAGATATTTATGAGAGGAAAATGCACTGTGACACACGTGTGTATTCTCTTGTGGTTCTTTGACTAGTCGAGGAATTATGATTAAATGTGCTATTTTATTTACTCATCGACTAAAAATTTCCAAGTTGATTAACAGGAAATGTTGATAAGCAGACCTATTTCTTTGAGCAGAAACTTAGTATCTGATCAAATTTTCTCAGAGATGAAGACTTGGTGAGAAACAGGCACAGTGAGGTTAACTCAAATATCAAATGCAATAATGTTGTCTTAGCATTGACTGCGTGTTTTATCAGTTTGTTGGACAGCATTTAGCGTCTAATTCCCTACAGGGGTTAGATACTTTCCATTAGTAACAGCCAAAACAAGCACAATCATAAAACAAGAGATGTTTGTAAAACATATATGCCCCCCAAGCATCTTATCCCTAGAGGCAGCCATAAAGTTTTGAGGAGCTGGGACCAAGCGTTCTTTAGTTATTGATCGGAAACCATTTTGCTATTTAAGGACACGGTGACCATTGCCTTTGACATGGTGACCTGAAAAGCTAAAGGGCTCATCTACAAGTCAGGAACATCTAATATACAAAGTTTGAGGAACATGAGCCCAAGCGTTCTACGTTAATTCATCAGAAACCATTTTGCTTTTCTAGGTCACTGTGGCCCTTGACCTCTGACCTAATGACCTGCAAAACGATAGTTTTCTTCTACTGATCATGACCAATCTAAATACTAAGTCTGGCGAACGTGGGCCCAAAGATTCCCTATATATTTAACAGGAACTGTTTTGCTTTTCAAGGTTACTGTGACCTTGACCTTTGACCTAATATCCCTAATATAATTGTCATTACCAATCTACCTATAAAGTTTTGAGGAGCTGGACCAAAGCGTTCTATAGTACAAAGTCACTGTGACCTTGACCTTTGACCTAAAAGCTATAGGGGTCATATACTGGTCATGACCAACCTATATAACAAGTTTAAGGAATCGGGGCCCAAGAATTCTATAGTTATTAACTGAAAATCATTTTGCTTTTCAAGGTCACTGTGACCTTGATTTTGATAAGGTGACCTGAAAAAATATAAGGGTTATCTACTTGTCATGACCAATCTACACTCTAAGAATAAACAACGTGGAACCAAGGGTTCTGTAGTGATTGATTTGAAACTGTTTTGCTGTTAAAGGTCACTGTGTCCTGGACCTTTGACCTGAAAAACTATAGGGGTTATCTACTGGTCATGACCAATTTACTAAGTTTGAACAAGCTGGGACAAAGGGTTCTAAAGTAATTGATTAGAAACTGTTTTGCTCTTCAAGGTCACTGTGACCTTGACCTCTACCCTGGTGACCAGAAAAATTATAGGAATCGTCTACTGGTCATAACAAACCTACATACTATGATTAAACAAACTGGGATCAAGGGTTTTTTAGTTATTGACTGGGAACCGTTTTGCTATTCAAAGTCACTGTGACCTTAACCTTTGACCTGGTGAGATGAAAAAGGGGTCATTTACTGGTCATTACCAATCAACACACTACGCTTGAGCAATCTGGGACCAAGCGTTCTAGAGTTATTGATCGAAAACCATTTTACTATTCAAGGTCACAACGACATTGGTCTTTGATCTGGTGACCTAAAAATCTAAAGGGTCATTAATTAGTCATTTCCTACCTACACACCAAGTCTGAGGAAGTTGGGTCTAAAGGTTCTCTAGATACTGAACGGAAACCAAAGTGTCTACCGACCGAGCAACCGACAGACCGACATTTGCAAAACAATATGCCCCCTTATATTCGATGAGGGGGTGGGGGTGGCATAAAAGTATTTTTTTTAATTTTTAAGAATCCAAGTCATGATTAAATCATGATTTATCATCATCAATCCTATACGTTTCCGCATCTATTGATTTTATTTTGTGATAAAGTATGCGTTTGAAATTGTGAAAAAGAGTCATCAAGTGTCCAGGGAAAATTTTTGTAATTGCATGTAATGTTAGTTAAGGTTTCTGTGATTTCCCACATAATTCTGGAGGAAATGGTATCACAGAAACAGTGTAACCTATAACATATTGTCTGTAAAGAAGAGATTGCACTTGACATTCAACTTTAACTGTATTTAAGGCATTTTTTTCAATAACTTACTGAAAGAAAATGAAACCATATGGACTCTGTACTTGAAGGACTTCTGTGAAAATGGAAGTCAGAAACATATCACATACAAACACAAATGCAGCCAGTATGTAAAACTGGCGTTATAAGAAGATGAAGGTGTATCAAGCGGTTCACGCAATATACCCAAATCAGGTTTCCGTAACGAAACTTTGCTTGTCATTACTAAAACTTCTTAATTACTAAAAGAAATAAGTCATTTTTCGTAAATGAGATAACGAAATTTGTAGAACTCACAACTGACTTGATGTTGAGTAATGATCTAAATGTAATTATTTGAAAAAAAAATAACAGTACCTTAAATGTACGAGATTTTTAAATAATGCGTGAAAAATCATAATTGTTAATCATTTAAACTGGAACTATACAATCACATTTCTACCAAGTACACAGTAAAAGGGCGACCTCCGCTTAGCTGAGCTCTCTTCTTTTGAAGCAAAATGTCATCTCAGTTTCAATAATAAACTTCAAAGTAAATAGAAAATTACAACATAAGACAGTGGCGTTTAAATTGATCAAATAGAACGTGTTTGTTGAAAAACACAATAACAAATTGCATTTCCGATTACTTAAAGCGAAAATTCAAAACAATACAGTTTTATGACATTTTAACTTGTGATTTCCAGCTTAAAGAAGTGTTTCTCATTAGGGGGATACATATTAAAACTGCCGTTACTTCAAACAAGAGATCTCCAATTAAAGTCAACTTGAAACGCTTTCAAGTGGCGCATCAAGTAAAATGCAACATAAAAACTGTAGCACATTGCATCTGATTGTATCTAAAGATAATAATAGCAGCTCTTGTTAATGATATATTGACAAATCAAGATTAATGTAGGTCATTGTTTAAAAAAGATGAAAAAAAATTAAAAAGGAATAAAGAGAAAAGAAAAGAAAAGAGGTGTGAAATTAATTGAGAATTGAGAGAGAGAGAGAGGAAAGAATAAAATTAGAACAAGACTTTTTCATAGTTTGACGTAGGGAGATTGTTTCCCTGCACTCCAATGGGCATTTTTTCTTTAAAAAGTAGGAGATTTTTAACTGAAGTGAACGTTATGACAAAATTGTCGTAACTTGTTCAAAAAAATCACCAAGCAATGGTGAATTTATACGGATTCAAATGATCGATAGTTAAAGCTTAGAACAAAAATACATTTTTCACGAGTTACTCTGACTGAAACATTCTATAATGCATTTAACTTGTAAGAGCTTTTTTATACGACGTGCACTATCGAAATGTTTGATGAATATTTAGGAGTACCATGGTTTAATACCATTTAGAAGGTTGCTTTACATAAATAAGGCGATTAGCTATTTGAAATATATCAAACAATAAATAATCACCAGTTTTCGGTGTATAGTCCATGTGTCCCTTTTTGTAGTTTATAAACGCAAAAGAACACTACAAGTTTAACATCCTAGAACTGATATAAGAAACTAATGATTTTAAAAAATTGTTTGAGGTCAAGTTACAATTATAGAACGACACTGAATGACAATTAGGTACAATTTTAGAACGGCATGGAACGGCTACAATTTGATAGGAACGTATGAAACGAAACTTAGAACGGTGTCTCTTTAAGTAGAACTATTATCAATTTATTATACCTTACTGTACATGGATAAATGTTCTACAAGTACATTGAAATTATTTTACTTGATTTTTACAACTATATTTCAATCAGTACGGTAAGGCCTTAACATCGAAATGTCAATCATATTTACACTAACGCTATATACTATATTGTAAGTACTTCTGCGTACGCAATGCTTAACTTTCTTCTTTCGACCTGATGTTTCTACATATGCTTTTAAAAAAAATGTTGGCAGGAAAAATGAAACGATAAAATTTCTTAATGTATTTGCTTCTGTGTTATTAAATATAAAAATCCCTGATGGCCTCATTAATTAGTACCGATATATATTATTAAATGCAGAAATAACTTAAATAGCTTAGATAAAACAGGTTTCTTTCGTTCAGTTTTTATGCAGTACAGTAATGATAACGGAAGTTATTGGAATTAAATATATATAGCCACATATCGACTATATTCTGTCAATGACAGTACATTCTAAGCTCCTGTTGTTCGTGTTGGTTGCAAATCTAACCTAAATGTGGACACAAAATGGCATCACGGAATGCGTCATTATTCAAATGAAGAACCTACAATTTGTGAAATGACAACACAATATATTATTGTGTGTTTTCTTGCTCGCTAAGTTCTTATATGTTAAAACATACACCTGAAATAAGAATATACACATACAATGTAACAAATTTTCCTCCAAATTTATCAAAAAACTTAGGCAACACAAACTGCATTAAGTACCACCAGACAATAACTATTTTTAGAATGCAAACCAGATTATCCTAAAATGTGTAGTGGACATTATGTCCGTGCATGCTTCTTGTGTAAAACAGTCGTACTAATCGAGTTTCCGTCTAACACGGTGTCATGTACAGCTGTAAAAAAAAGTTATAAGAAAGTAATACTAATTGTTTACTGTGTTTGCTTAGCTTTAATCACAAAGCAATCATAGTCATGTCTGTACTAACGATCTTTTTACACACTAAGTCCTTGCTATATTTGAGGTAAAAATATTACTAGGACTCATAGAACAAACTAATGTTACTAGTACTCATAGAACAAACTAATGTAACTAATGTAACATTACTTTAACAAAAAACTGAGACACATCTTTCAGGCTAAGAATAAAAAACATTGATTTTCTAAAATGTCGTTTAGAAATTTGAATACGACCTAAAAGGGAGACAACTAAGTTACTGAAACATACAGTAGCAGAGAGTTAATACTGACACTGTCTCTTTATGTAAATATCCAATATTTACATTGTCTGTCCATTATATGTAACATACATGTACTGTGAGCTGTCACGACCTCACTTAAACATAGATATCACTGCTTAAAAGAAATACAACACCTGGCCGATAAATGGCGAGAAAGCAAATCAGATAAAAACGAACACGAGGCATTATTAAGTATTTTTATCTGTAAAATATGTCCTAAATATCAACTGTATCATTTAACTTTCACTTTATTTTATTAATTCTATTTTGTATAAATTTTGATATTTTCTATGATTCAAAACATTTAAGGCACTCTATATAAAATGATACAATATAAAATTTAACGATACTTTTCTTCTAGTTTAAATCAATTCTCAACATCTGGACAAAGGGAGATTAGTTACTTTCCACTTGTAACAGCTAAAACAAGCACATACTTTTTCAGTTTTATGAATCCAATTCGTGATTAAATCATGATTAATAATCATCAATCCTATACGTTTCAGCATCTTTTCGTTTTATTTTGTGCGTTTTATTCGTTTAAAATTGTGAAGAAGAGTCCCCAAGTGTAAAGGGAAAATTTTTTAATTGCAGTTTTTAATTTAAGGTTTCTATGTTTTCCCACATAATTCTGGGGGAAATGGTATCAAAGAAACAACGTAACCTATAACGTATTGTCTGTAAAGAAGAGACTCCACTTGCCATTCAACTTCAACTGTTTGAGGGCATTTCTTTCAATATCTTGCTGCATGAAACGAAACCATATGGACTTGACCCTTGAAGGACTTCTGTGAAATTCGAAGTCGGTGACATATTACATATAATGAAAATGTTATACAAACACAAATGCAGACAGTATGTAACGCTGGCATTAAAAGAAGATGAGGGTGGATGGTTCACGCAATATGCTCAAATCAGCTTCCAATAACGAAACAGTGCTTGTCATTACTTCTAAATTTCTAAAAAAGTAAGTCATATTACGTAAAATGGAGATTAGTTAAGAAATTCGTATAGCACACAACTGACTACAAATGTATATCTTAAGCAATGTTCTAAATGTATTCATTTGAAGAAAAAATCACAGTACCTTCAAAATCCGAGATTTTTAAATCACTGTTAATCATTTAAACAATGCAATCACATTCTATCAAGTACACAGTAAAAGGGGGACCTCCGCTTAGTTGTGTTGTCTTCTGATCTCATCTCAGATTTTATAATAAACTTCAAAGTAAATAGAATATTGATCAAAAGGAACGTGTTCCTTGAAAAACGGTATAACAGACTGCATTTCCGATAACTTAAAGCAAACATTCAAAACAATACAGTTTTTATGAAATTTTGACTTGTTCTTTCTAGCTAAAAGAAGTGTTTCTTATTACAGCGACGCAAATTCAAACTGCCTTTACTTCAAAGCAACGATCTTCAATTAAAGTCAACTTGAAACGCTTCCAACGGATGTATCCAGTAAAATGCAACATAAAAAATGTAACACACTGCATCTGATTGTATTTAAGAAAAAATAAGAATTACAGCAGCTCTTGTTAATGACATATTGACCATTTTTCAAGAAATCTAGTTTAAACAAGGCTCTGGTTTAAAAATATATCGTTAAAAAAAGAAGAAAAAAATGAAATTAACTGGGAAGTGAGAGAAAGAAAGAGCTAAATTAGAACAAGATTTTTCACAGTTTGAAAAGGTGAGGTACACGCTTTGACGTAGGAAAATAGTTTCCGTACACTCCAAGAGACACATATTTTTTTTCTTAAGACGGTAGGAGATTTTAAATTGAAGAGAAGATTATGACCAAATTTTCATAACTTGTTCAAAACAATCCCCAAGCAAGGATGAATTTATATGATTTTAATGATCGATGGTTAAAGCTCAGAATAAAATGCATTATTTTCACCGTGTAATTCTGACTGAAATATTCTAAAATGCATCTAAGCTCTTGTTTATGCGACATACACTAGCAAAATGTTAGATAATGTTTTAGTTTCGAAGTCCCATGGTTTAATATTATTAAGACAAATGTTTTACATAAATCAGGCGATTATCTACTGGAAATATATCAACCGTTAAGTATTTACCAGTTTCCCGTGTACAGTTCACGCATCCATTTTTGTAGTTTGTTTACGGTAAATGCAAAAGAACACGACACGTTTAAACATCCTTGAACTGATATATCAGAAACTACTGCTTGTTAAAACATTGTACTGAGAAATGTAAGAAAAATATTTACTGTGAAATGACAAGCATATATAGATAACCTGTATGATTTTGTAATCTTGATTAAAACTACTTCAGATTTCACTTTTCCATTACAAACAATCTGGACTGTGTTAGAGAATAGTCAATTCAATCGGTTACATGGCTTGCATATTAGATATAGAGTTTAGATTTATATATTACAGATGCACTGTACTTAGAACCTTGTAAATACTGTGATTATCACTTTTAAAACTTAATATACCTTTAATTTTAAGTTGACCATGCGTCTACAAGCAAATGATTTCAACAATGCTGTTAAAAATTAAAAAAAGAAAACACAGCGTTTAACGATTGTTTTTTTTTTTTAAACTTTGGAATTTGATGAAATTAAATCATACTTTTTCCAACTTGTGTTTTTGTAAAAATATTTAAAGTTAACAAGGCAAGATTAGTTTTTTCCTGGTTATAAATCACTTCTAACACCTGGAATGTAACATGAAAATATCTTCAATATCTTATCAGTACATTGTACTAATAAATTCATGTTACTGGTGTCATCCACTTCAGTGTCATGGATATCATAGGAATATGACTTAAAATTTTCCAGGCAAACGTATTTCTTATATTCTGAAGTAAAAACAGGTTTGGAAATTCACTATGCTTCTACATATGCTGAGTTAAAAGCAGATTTTCAAAGTCAGATGTACTTCATTATATTTTGAGTTAAAGCAGCTTTGCAAAGACACGTATTTCTGTATATTCTGAGATAAAAACAGGTTTGCAAAGTCACATGTTTTTCTTCATATTTAGAGTTAGGAGCAGGTTTGCAAAGTCACACGTACTTCAACATATTCTGATTAAACGTAGGTTTGCAAAGGCAAACGTACTTCTGTATTTTCCGGCCCTAATGGGGATTGAACCGGAATTGTCAAGATTGAAGATCCGATGCTCTACCAATTGAGCTTGCCGGACTTATACATTCTAAAGCAGGTCATTCTAAACGGCAGACGAAAACCTATTACCGCGATTTTTTCAACAACAACAAGTTAAAGGGATACACAGGCAAACAAGGGCCCAAAAATTAAAACTGATATTATTTGCTCAAATCACGTTCAATATGAAGAACTTTAAATTCCCAGTATGTTTGTAGTAAAATGCGGGCTTGAACGTAAACATGTGAACGTTCCCTAACAAAAAGTAAAACATGAACGAAATCACCGAGTTATTTTCAAATAGGTCACGTGACAAAAAACAACAATAAATCTCTTGGGTTGTTTTTGCCGTTGATCACGTGACAGGTACTTCAACCGTCCAACCATTCACTGCGAAACTAAGCGCAAAATCTAAATTTTCTATCTAGACCCACGTGGGTCAAGTAAGGGAACCACCCGGTTTTTCATTTAAAAAAAGAAATCTTTGTTACTGGTACAGATCATTGTATTTATTTCGATCACATTTATAGTATACTCATAGATGGAATGAGAAAGAAAGCATAAAACTTTTGCCTGTGTATCCCTTTAATGTAGACAAGCATATTGATTGATAAATCACTTATTTAACTTTTCAAAAGAAAACAGTTATCATAGCTATAAAGAAAAAAAACAAAGAAAAATACTACAAACACCACGGCTTACTTGATAAAAGTTGTAAACAGTAAAACACTGTCAAACTCTGCTGCATAAATTCATTAATATAAGTCTTTATACAGAACAGAACAGAATAGCATTTTTGTTGATATAATTTGAACATACACAGTTCATCGTTACAACAAAATACATACAACATACCTCGGAATGCAGTGAGTTGCGCCATTTTGGTGGATAGACATTCATTTCAAAATAACATATTCTTATAAGAAAACGTTTTGAACATTTGTTCTTCTTTAAATTTTCAAATGTTTTCATTTATATCGAAAAACAAGTAAAACAACAACGACGTGTATCATCGTTTTATTTTAAGGTATGCCCTTTTACAGATACGTCGTTGTCTTTCAAGACTTATGTGGTGTAACGAACTGTTAAGATTTAGAAAATTACTCTGATTCGATATTCAAGAAAACTTAGCTCTGTTTTGTAACTGATAGAGTTTGCTAATCTTTTTGATGTATTGTGTTTAAGACCAACATTCCAAGAGATAAAACGCGACAATCTGTTCTGTTATCTAAGAAGAAAACTTCCTTTGGGTATTGGAGGTTGTTGATGTGTGTGGTTTGAAGCAGCACACTCTGTCTTGTCAGAGAATGTGAATAATCACTTTGATACAACTATGAATCACTTGTCTATTGTATATTTATTCTTGTCAATGAATTGGAATAATCACTTGGATACAGCTGACATATTTTACTATGAATCAATTGTCTGTAGCGCTCGCTTTCTTATCAAACTATATGAAAAATCACTTAGATACAGCTGAAATAGTTCACTCTGTTTCACTTGTATATCTGAAAATTTCAATCAAGAAAGAAACCCGAAACAAGTTACACATTCCAACATAGATTTAACGTAAAACAGTCAGCTAGATTCCGTGACCTAGTTCCAAATAACGGAAGTAACACGAATAAAGGTCGTTTCAATAAATTAAGTACTATCTGTCAGAACGTCACAAAAATGTGCAAAAGAAATAACAAAGGAAACATGTTTGATTACACCAAATTGCACGCAGGATATGTTAACGCAATAACACATTGTAGACTTCTCGTGCAAGATCTTGCCAGAGGAAAAAAAACACAAGTTTTATAAAAAGAGGATTGACACAAACCTTGTACGGTAACGACATTTTCAAATTGCAGCTGTAGCATCTAAATCAATCTTAATATTTTAAAGTCAAGGAACACGTTTTGGCTGACAGGTTGTAGAAAGGAATATGAAACATAATCTTTCAAGAACTTGTCATCAAACACGATGTTTCAAAATCGATGTTCTCTATCAGGAATGAATCTTTATGGCTAATGTAAATGCCCTCGGCCGTAGTCACGTGGACCGTCTTTCAGCACATCTTTTCGTGTAATTTAAATGCTTACCTCAACGCCCCGTTAAATTTCTCAATCAATTTAACTTCAAAGGGAACAATTGCTTCTTAATGTGACCTAAACTTTTACCTGGAGGTGTTTTAAGTGTAATTGCAGTCTAACGGATGCAACAGATGGGCCTCGAAGCTATAGACACAGACTTTATTTTTTAGACAGAAAGTAATTTTTAGGAAAAAAGAAAAACTCGTTCAAAACGATCTGTTTCAAGTTCTTTTTTTAAATAATAATAATAATAAAAAGCAAGAAAAAGAAATCTTGAGAGAATAATTACTAAGGAAATTTCCAAGAAGCTAGATGTATGCATTTTAAAACAAGTATTTGGTTGTGAATGAAACACTTTTATAAAAACAAAATTACAAACATATTGTCATGGAAAGCTTTGCCTGACAAAAGAAAAACTCAGTTTTCTCTGTTCTTTTCTTTCAACTGTAACAAGTAAGTTGCCTTGATAAGATTTATCAGCAGCATACTACTGCCAACTGAAATCAATATAGATAATTTCACGCCTTTTAATTCGAACTGTACTTGTCTTCGTGCATAACTTTGATGCAAACATCTTTTACAATGTTTTATCTATGTAGAGTTTTATTTTACTCAATTACTCAAACACAGTTCCATTATGTTTACTATCTACTAGTAGCATTTTATTATATAAATGTTATATAAACAAACATTCACAATTTCGATGTAAGAAATCTGCAAAAATACCTGTATACCTGTCACACTTTGGGTGCATCTTTAATAAAATATTGATAACGGAGATGTGTGCCATTAATCTTAAATCAGCAACACTATAATAAACCTTGTTTCTAAGACTGTATAAATGGTAAATAGTATCAATTAATTTAATATAAAACAGGTTTATCCCTACTTATATATCAATTATATTGAGATTTAAGATTTCCTCTTAAGCAAAGTTTACATTTATCTAGTTACTAATATTTTTAGCTAACCTGAGCAAGCTCATGTGAGCTTTTAGGATCCCTGATTGTCCGGCGTCCGTCCGTCCGTCGTCCACAATTCATTCAAACGACATCTCCTCTGAAACCACTGGGCAAAATTTAATGAAACTTGCCTAGAATGTTCCTTGCATGAAGCTCTACCAAGTTTGTTCAAATGGTTCCGGTTCATTGCATTTCTGGGTCACAGGAGCTAAAAACAGATTTTAAAAGTTGAATCTTTAAAAATCTTCTTGTCAGAAACCACAAGGCCTGGAGCTTTGATATTTGGTATAAAGCATCATCTAGTGGACCTCTACCAAGTTTGTTCAAATTATGATCCTGGGGTCAAAAATGGCCCCGCCCCAGGGGTACCTTGTACCTTGTTTTACATGGAGTTATATAGGAAAAATTTTAAAAATCTTCTTGTCAGAAATTGTAAGGCATAGAGCTAAGATATTTGGTGTTCAGCATTGTCTAGTAGACTTCTACCAAGTTTGTTTAAATCATGGCCTCTGGGAAAATGGCCCCGCCCCATTCGGTTACTTGTTTTACATAGAGTTATATAGGAAAAACTTTAAAAATCTTCTCGTCAGAAACCGTAAGGCATAGAGCTTAGATATTTGGTATGTAGCATTGTCTAGTAGACCTCTACCAAGTTTGTTCAAATTATACCTCTGGGGTTAAATTTGGCCCCACCCTGGGGTCATAGGTTTTACATATGCTTATATAAGAAACACTTCAGAAATCTTCTTGTTTGAAACCACAAGGCCCTGAGCCTTAAGATTTGGTATGTAGCATTGTCTAGTGGACCTCTACCAAGTTTGTTCAAATTATACCCCTGGGGTCAAATTTGGCTCCATCCTGGGGTCATTGGTTTTACATAGGCTTTTATAGTGAAAACTTTGAAAATCTTCTTGTAGAAGAAGTAACATTTTCAGTCCAAATAATCTGGAAATTTGTCAGACAGGTTGTTTCTATGATTTCTAGCTCAAGTTTGGATATGGATCATCTGGGGCCAAAAACTAGGTCACAGAGCCCAAATATGATAAAACCTTGTTAACACTCTAGAGGCTACACTTTCAGTCCAAATAACCTTGAAATTTGTCAGAAAGATTGTTTCAATAATTTCTAGGTCAAGTTCGAATATGGGTCATCTGGGGTCAATTAACCAGGTCCATTGCAACTTTGTTAAAAGCAGTCATATTCAGGTGAGCGATATAGGGCCATCATGGCCCTCTTGTTAATTCAAGGAAACAATCAGGAAAAGGAGCTTATCAGATGTTGTTAATTTCCAGAGAAAGGGAAGACTCGGCTAAATGTTTATAAAATGGAACTTATTGTAACTTTTTGCCTCCAAAAAAGCAACTACAGTATGCCGGATAGGCTTATATGCGAACATCCTAAATAAACCTTCTCCGGAAAAAACTTCATTACACTAAATAAATCGACTATATAAAAAACTTCATTTGAGGCAGAAACACATGGAGTATAACTATTGAAACAAACGTTACAGGACAAAAGAATTAAATCTTTCAGCTTTATCTATTGCTTTATGTAAGATATGGGTGTTATTTTCTCAATATTTCAAATAACCGTCGAAATAAATGAGACACAACAGTAATATTTGTCGTAAATTATTCTCTCACTAATTATACCATAGGCAAGCAATTCGCAAATGTCTGAAAACTGAAAGTTTTCTCAATTGGTTTGGCACATCAGAACATGAATCATTATCCCTTTGAATAAGGCGTTCGATGCCGTATTCTATAGCTACTGAAAGCAACTCGGAAGCAATACACTATAGCTTCAAAATTTCAATATCTTGACTTGTTCTGTGCTTTGTTCTTCTTGACACTCCAATTACGTGATATAGATGATATAATGCAATTGAGAGAATATGTCAATAATCCTTATTCTTCATGCGGAATGTGGCAGTTGTCCGTCAAGATATGTTATGTACTACTATATATTCTGTCATTATTTTATTAAATGTTAAGGTCACTATAGTAGGCCAGCTTATATCTAGGGTCATGTTCCTTATATTTGTTGAAGTATTTGTGATGTATCTAATTATATTAAAAGTATTTACTGGAAATTTCTGTAAATTCCGAATTATATTGGGCAGCATTATAATGTTAAAAACCACTTTGAAAACACTCAGTACATTCAAACCAATACAGTGTCACAATATTGTCACACCAGTAAACAAAACCAAAATTTGACGTGAAACAAATAAGAAATTGAGTCAGCAACATTTTTTACATTTTCTCAGGCGACAACATACAGTTTTTATCAAACTACATGTCCAATTCAGTTAAATCTATCAAAAAGCTTAAGCAGTGAAATCATTCACAAAATATGCATTTTTTAAACTTTTTTTCTAAAAAGCAAAAAAATAGGTTAGTTTTCAGAACAAAAAGAAGCTAATTTAACTATTCTACTTCTTTCACATATATAAGTATAGAAATGGTTGGGTTTTAGTTTGAAATATTTGTTGCTGAAGCACTGCGAGATCAAGTGATGTATCGTAGCAATGATTAGAGATCGGATTGAAATATCCGATAAGTAAGAAATTGGTTGTACTTGGAGGAATGTTTCTGTTAAACAATGTTTCCGTTAAATATCTTTTTCCATAAGTGGTAATTAATAAATGACTCAGAAAATGTGAAGCATCTCAAGCTAATCCTTTGGTTAACAGTTTTCATTTTACTTTCATTTCTGTTCTTTTACTTCTTGTAATTTGCCACACAAAAATTGTAAAAAAAAACATATGCCTTAAATATTTCAAATAATAACTAGTAGGAAGTTGGCAGAAGCAGTTAGCAATAGAAATTAAATCAAACGTGAAGTTGGCAGAAGCAGTAAGAGCAGTAGCAGTAGGGAAAACGTGAAGTTGGCAGAAGCAGTAATAGCAGGAGCAGTAGGAAAAGTTGGCAACAGCAGTAGCAGTAGGAAAAACGTGAAGCTGGCAACAGCAGTAGCAGCAGTAGCAGTAGAAAACTGTGAAAGTCTGCGGGAGTGTCTGAAACAGTCGCAGACCAGTGCAATCGAACCGGGAGGGTCCCTAGACATTTAAAATAACATTTTCTCGATTGACACTTAAATTCCGGAAAGTTTGCAAGAATATCAGAGACAGTCGCAGACCGTAATAATAGACTGCGGAGTGTCCCTATACATCAAAAATGACATTTTCTCGATTTGCACCAAACTTCCTGAAAGTCGGCAAGAGTGTCAGAAACAGTCGCAGCCGTTTAAATCGACCCTGGAGGATCCCTAAACATCAAAAATGACATTTTTTTCGGTTGGCACCAAAATTTCCTGAAGGTCTACGAGTGTCAGAAACAGTCGCAGACTGGTTAAATCGACCTGAGAGGGTCCCTAAACCTCAAAGATGACATTTTCCGATTGGCTAAAAAATTCCTTAACGTCTGTGAGAGTGTCAGAAGCAGTCACAGACCGGTTAAATCGACCCGGGAGGTCCCTTAGACATTACAAATGATATTTTCCCGACTGGCACCGAAATTCCTGAAAGTCTGCAAGAGTGTCAGACAACAGTCATAGACCGGTTAAATCGATCCGGAAAGGTCCCTTAACATCAAAAAAGACATTTTCCTGAATAGCACAAAAAACGTCTCAGACGTTTAACACTTTCCTACTGCTACTGTTCGTACTGCTACTACCCACTTCACGTTTTATCTACTGCTACTGCCAACTTTACGTTTTTTCCTACTGCTTCTGCTCTTACTGCTACTGCCAACTTCACGTTTTCCAACTGCTGTTTACTGCTACTGCTCAGTTCCTTTACACCAAATAATACACAAACGTGTTAATTTTCATGTTATGTACTCCATATCCAATTGCTGCAATATTTGATGATGTGGATTCCTACAGTAACGATCAAAACGTGGCACAAGTGCAAAAATGAAATCCCTACAGCGGAAGGTATTCTTTTCGGCAAGCCAGATCAAGATTCCTGAATTTTCATTTCTGGTGAACTTGCACTTTTCCTGTTGCTGACTTTTTAATCCGCTGTTTAAATGTCCACTATCATGTAACTATCGTATTTCGCTTTACAGTCTTACAGTTAGAATTATTTGTGTAACCACTCTGGTCTCCCCCCTTAACTAGTCAGAAGCTTAAATACGTTTCTGAAAACACTATCTATCACTCTTTCACTTAAGTTTTGCTACTAAACAAAAGAAATACTTTATTTTGGTTTTAAATCAATAAACATCCTTAACAATCCATTAAGAAGCAATATTTTTCTACCTCCAGATCATGTTTTTATTCAACTCTGATAGTGCGTTAAGGTAACAAAAAGTGATTTCAGATTTTTAATCATAAAATACTCTTAAATGTGTTATTTGAAAACAATTTATGAAGTTTCTAGTCCTGTCTGTGTTTTTTTCTTAGGACAGCATATGATAAGGTGTATATGTAAGGAGTAATTCTTTTAAAAATGCCTTAACAGAATAATAAAATCGTTTTCGTTTAAATAAATGGATTTTATATTGAAACTTGAAATTCAGTAAAAGACGTAGGTTTTAAAAAGATACACGGTTGTTGTACAAAGATACATGAAACTAAAAATGTATACACTGGCAATAATGAATACAAGTACTGCAGCACTCTCTAATCTCTATCTATTTGAGTTGAGGTACCAGTTGACCCAGATGACCAACGTTCCTGCTGAAGCAGCAGTTTAGTTATTTAAGGCTGTGGGGGATAGTGCACGATACAAAAAGCATACCGTTCCAGACACCCTGGTTCTTTTCCATGCTCAATGTATAGCACTGATACATGGGACCTCGGTTTAAGGCCTAATCCAAAAGATAATTAGTAATACAAAATGTATAAGTGGAGAAGCGTGGGATTGAATTTAAACCCCTGGATTACCAGCTCAGCCCGTTATTACTAGACCACTGATCCGCTCCTACTGCAGCACCAGTTAAGTTACTGGCTTTGTTATGTAATTTGGCGGGAAGAATGCCAGCGCAGAAAAAAGCTTTTTACGTTACTGAAAGGTAATAAAATACAGTGTTCTTTCCGACCTTGACTCACCCCCTGTTTAGTTCTTCTTCACACTCCAATTACATGATAAAAATGATATAATGGCTTTAAAATAATGCCAATAAAGATCCAGTAGAATGTGCTTATTGTCTCCGTCAAGACTGTGAAACACACTCTTAAGTGTCCATTTTCAAAATTGTGCCATTTTCAGTTACTAGCTTGTTGATTTAGTTCGAAGTGTAGTTCTTAAGTGTTGATAAGTGTAGCACCCATTAATAAAATTAATTGGTATGGGGCAGCGTACTAATGTAAACTAGGCTAAGTAATTGACATCACCTTTTGTCTACTGACTATCGATTAACTAAAATGTCGGTGAATGCCTACAAACTAACTTTCAATAAATAAACAGTTACTGAAATATGATTGGAAAATATAATTTTAACCACTTACTTACAGGTGTTAGAAATTGACAATGAGACATAAAACTTCTGTTATTACAAAATATATTTGTCAGCATTATAATGTTGATACTTGAATTTATATGCTCCTTATACAAGATATCCAAATATTGTCGGATCTATAAAATTCCGGAAAACTACAAATTAGTCAAACAAATTAATTAATTTGACATTACAAACAATTCAATGCAATCAGCAAAATTTAATCTTAATCAAAGGAATAAAATGTTCATCAGCTCTATCTGTTTGAATAAAGAGAGGAGTTAAAATAGAAAGCGAATAGAAAAATGTAAGCCTTTTAAACAAAGAAAAACAACATAATGATAAGAAAAAAGAAAACAAATAGGTGTATTCTTTATCTCTCCAGTATTTACCTACTTCATAGAAATGCTTGTATTTTTGGTGTGCCGTATTTGTTACTAAGACGTTGTGGGATATAGAGGAATCAAATCAAAGGGATATATTGATATCAAAGGGATATACAGTAATCAAATGGATATAGAGATATAAAATTATATACAAATATCAAAGGTATATAGAGATAGCAAAGGGATATAGAGATACCAAAGGGATATAGATATATCAAAGTGATGCAGAGATATCAACTGGAAAAAGATATCAAAGATATACAGAGATATCAAAGGGATAAAGAGATATCAAAGAGATACAGATATATCAAATGAATATCGAGATATCAACTGGATATTCAAATATGAAAAAGATAAAGAGATATCAAATGTATAAAATGATATCAAAGGGACATTCAAGTAATGGTTAGAGAAAGGAAAAGGCTTTAAATCTTCGACAAGGATAAACATGGTCGTCTTGTGAGACTTGAAACTATGTATATTTAATATAACAACCTTGTTTTGTACAAATAAAAAAGAATACAAAGACTCGTATAGCATGCATTTTAGTTAATCTTGAACTAGAATTGCACTTAATAGTATTACTTTTTTTCGTATATCATAAAAGTGGATCATTTTCAAATTCTGAGCAGAGCTCAATCAGAAACACCTTGATCGATACGAATTTATCTGTCTTATATGGAAGATGAAAAAATAGGCAACTTTTGTACGATTTTATGATGTACTTTTTTGTCCAGTAAATAAAGTTTAACTGTTCTTTTTTTTCTATTAAAGTAACAATGGAATCAGTTATAGACCTTTCTCTACCAATAAGAATAATAGGGACAAGACACCAAGCGTGCATCTAGAATAATAGAACTGCTACTTTTCACAGCACAAGGTACTCTATCCAGCATGCCAAATCGTTTACTGCAAAATCTCAGATTTTACACTTTCCATTCGGCTTTCCTTCTTTTAAAAATTTGCAATTTCATGCCTTTAATCATATAACAGATAATTAGTCAGTATGATTTCAGAGGGTTTCGTAAATATTATCTTCTATCATGGTTTCGCTTTCGCTCAAGCTGCATTTAGTTACGTTCAAATTTTACATAGATTGGGAAGCAAGTTCTTGCAACTTAAATTAATCCTTCTCGATAACTGCTCAAATAACACACTTCCTGTTTTTGATCAGTAACAATGCTTTAAAATCCATTAGAGAAGAATATAATTCTATCATTAAATTGTGTTCTCATTCAAAATAATATTATGATCGAGCTTTTGGGTAGCAAAAACAATTAAAAATTTCAAAACAATTACAGGCTCATTAAAACGTTTTTTTGACACGGTTCTTATTATTATAAAGGACGTTATTATGTACACTTTGGATTTTACTTCATTTTATGCTATGATAAGGGTTATTTTGAGGTTTGAAACGATGCTATAATAATTTGCATGTTGGCTTTAAAGAACGTGATTATTTATATTAATGGATGTTTTTTTTTCTTCGCATCTTTTATGTTAATGGTTTCAAACAAAACATAAGAATATAAAAAGCGATACAAAATGAATAGAGACAAAAGTTCCACTTCCATATTAAATCAGAAATATTACGTGTTTTTTTTTTCTTTTTTAAATTTGCGTTTTCAAAACATGTATTATATAGCATTGATTTGAAAAAAAAAGTGCATCTGATGATTTCTGATCTAGCTAATAAGAAAATTGTCCTCACAGATGCCTGTGCTTATATTTAAGGAAAGTGAAAACGTGTTAAAACAAAAATGAATATTTTCAGTATGGCATAAGGAAATTCTTACGTATCATGAAATGATTCAGGGCGTAGGGTGTGATTCAACTGTCTGTTAATATTATTGTCTGCTTTTGTTGTTGTTTTCGTCTGTGTATGTCTGCCTGTTTGTGTTATTCGTTTCGTTTGTTCGATTGTTCCACCATACGTTTGCTTGTTTGTTAAAGAAGACACGTCCTATTTTTAGTGAATTAACTTTTAAAACAGGCAACTAAAAGGCTTCTCAGATCGTCTTCTGTATAACAGTTACATATTACAGCTGTGTATAAGGCGATGTATACCGTATTATGTACTAATTGAAAGCAACGTAATAGCAACTAACTATCGTTCAAGTTGACTTCTTCGAACTTCTAAAGAAGCCTTGTCAGTTATCTGATATAGACTATTATAATGTACCTTGTCAAATATTTGCCAAATACATAATTTAGCAAAGCTGTTAAAGTCAGTAAGGTATTTGTAATTTAGGAGTATGACCAAGCTTTTGTACTCAAACAATGTATACCTCTCAGTTATGCATTAAGTAGTATGAACTATTTGTTTATTGCAAACGAAACACTTATCAAACACAACAGATAACTCAGACAGATAGGCAACACACATATTTACACAGCTCAACACATGGAAGGTGATATTTATATGCATGTCTTCAGCTGTTCTCTCTCATTTTCTTCACTGAGACTTTGACTTAACATATAAACAAGATTACTTCATCAACACCGTTGTAATTTCCACTTCAATCTTTAATACTGAATTTTTCCATTTACATTTACAGATATATCAATTAAGTTACACTGTTAATTTCAACAAAAAGTGAAGAATATATGCAATGCAATCTGATATCATATCCTAAACATCGCTATACTATTAGGATTTGAGGACGACCAATAGAAGGTCACTTTTTCGTGACCTATCCATCAGCCAATCAGAGCAACGCTTCCACCCTCATGGAAGTAAATGTTCAACTTGTGAAAATCTATTTATATAGCTGGGATCCCAAACGATTATCTGCCATGTATAAACTGTCACCGAACTCAGTTAAATTTATCTGTCAAAATCTTTCAAAATAATGACATTTATGTTTGTGATTAATATCATTTTTCAAAATATCTAAGCACTTTCAATCTCCGCTAATAAACATTGTTATGCTAGAGAACTTTACGCGCTGTTTGAACACGCATTGTGTACAGGTAAGCTATCGAGACGCGTCATAAGCTGCAGTGTCATTGGCTGAGATATAAATAAAATAGCGGAATTCCAGGTGATCGAAAAGTCAGGAATGAATGCGTCGTTTTAGATCTAACTGTAGGGAGATCGTGAACTTCAGGCAGATTGACATACAATGTTCATTGACCTAACTAACACAACGATACTACGATGTCTTGTTTGCTAAATATCTACAAATCAAGGATTTATTGGCCTGATCAAATAAGCACCAATCTTTTAAACATGCATAAAATGAACATTTTTGCATGCAGTTTAAATCCTGTCTGTTGCAGAAAGATATCCAAGTTTCACTATGTTGGGTTACTGCCATTGCAACGTTGTTGAGTCCAATAAACTCGACATGACAAATCAATGCATCCTGCTAATAAGCCTCAGTGGAACCAACTATCTGGAAGAAGAGCCAGACGAATTCATTTCTGGCTCCCAGTTTCTGCTGGGTGAACCGAGGTATAGCTTCGGTGTCTTTGGCTATGAACACACCTCGTACTCCGGCTAGAATTTAAACTCTGAACCCTGTAAACTTTGTTTTTATTTTCTTACAATAAAATATTTCGAAATATGACTTTGGTGTGCCTTTTATTCAGACATTCTAACTTTCAATTTTACAAACTGATAAATAGTATCATTATGATTCAGACAAATGATTGCATTCAAGTTCTGTTACAACTTTAATGTAACAAAAAAGCTTTGTTATTGTGAATCAATAACAGGCTCTTTAATGTGTTATTTCAAGATATTTTGTGAAGTTTCTGATTACTATAAAAGAGGTGTTTAAGACCGCCTTGGACTCCATTCTATTTTATGTTATGATTTATGTGTGTTGAGCTCTGAAATAATGCTTTGTAATTCACGGTATGTAATCGTTTCGGGTTGATTTGGACTAATTTCCCGTTCCCGAACTGATTCGGATTTCAAGCAACGGATTGATTCAATGACAGCGATCCAAACAGGTGAGTCGAATTTCTGATGCTCTATAAAAAATAGCTTTTAATTTATTTTCACTTTATTATTCATAATATAACTGGTACCACGGAACATTAAGATGTTTAGTAAGTATGTAAGCACAAACGTCCTTATATTTTCCTGCTTGCTTTAAAAGATTTAAGTGATTTTTTCAAGAAAAACAACATGTAAACTTAATTTTATTAGTTTTTACTCATTTTTAAAGCAGAAAAAGATAGAAGAAAATGTGTAACTGAGGTCAGAAAGACCCATTTTGACAAGGAAAGTTAATATAAATAACAATTAATGCTTTAAACCATTCTTTTATAAAAGAAATTGTCAAAAATGCAATTGTCTGGGTGGAAACGGGCTGCCTTTGGATCCGGTGCTCCAGATTTTCACATGGAAGTAATAAAAAGACGAACTACAAATTCAATACTTGATAGAATATTTTAACAAAAACATTAATGTGCAGCGGAATGTATTTATTTATTTCTTAAACCAAAATATAATGAAAAAAGTATTATTAGGACGATTTATTTACATTTTTGCGCGTGTTTATGAAATTTTAATCAACGTGTGTAATTTGTTTTTCAATTTTAACAATTAAAAGACTGCATATCAACCTTATAAAGTTGTATATATATTTCTTTAGTTATATCATGTTCCGTGCAACTAAGATATTGAAAGACGTACAGCTATAAACGATTTTATTTTGTTTTTTTCTCTGCCTTCCCAAAGCAACAATCCATTTTAGATGAATCAATCCGGTGCTTGAAATCCGAATCAGTTCGAGAACGGGAAATTAGTCCAAATCAACCCGGAACGATTACATACCGTGTAATTTGCATTTAGCACTCACTACTGAATTTTTAAAGTCTGATTGATGTGTTGTTTTTCATTTTCGTCTTATGTTTTACAAGTCTAAAATTATCTTGGCGTTGGGTATGAAATTAACGAAAACAAAAGTCGAACAAATTTATCTCTGAGATAAAATTGTTTTCTGCAGATGCTGAAGTAATACGTATTTTTTTCAGCTTTACCAATCTGCATAAAACAGTTAAAGTAATACCTTAAATCAAAAGGAAAAAATACGACGAAATTCATTGCTTTTGTTAAAAGTTTTATTTAAGTTTTATTGGAGATTTACCTGCAGTTTCGAAGCTTAAGAGCTTAAGTGAAAAAATAAAACAAACCAGTCTACTCTAATGCACATTTTCTACAGAAGTCTTGTCAATCGTTCCAGAAAATGTTAAGAAAACTACTGTAAAATTATGGCTACACTCTGTTTAATATATAGATGTCTCTATTTCAACCAGGCAGACGTTCAATCCTCGTGTTTTCTTGCATACACCAGATGTAAACTGCAGTCAAGTAACATTCTTTCTGAACGAGAACAATATAAATGTTTATACAACTAGATCCAACATGATGAAAGATCTTTTCCTTTGCTCGATACATTGAGAGCTTAATTACATCACAGGAACACCCAGCAGATATTCACAAAATTGAGTACCTGTTTTAACTCTTTTATATTTATCCATAACGCCAAGAATCGTTTGGTTCGTTCGTTCGATTTGTCTTGGTCCTTAATCGGCTAGTCAATCGATCGGTCATTATTTCGGTCGTTTTGTCACTTACTTATTTGTTCACTTGCATATTCATTCATTCACTGACACATTCATTCGCAAATTCATTCATTTATTCATATATTTCCTTACATAAAGTTTAGGTGCATTTCTTCTTCCACTCTTTTCTTCATAAGTATGTCAGAAGGAAAGGGATAATCGGTAAGACTTTGTCTTCAGTCGAGTAAATGATAATGCTGCTATACGCTGTTTGTTGATACTATCCTCTACACACTGTTACAGTAATGCGACATAACATCAAGCGACGAATACCAGTCTATAACACAATGTTTCAGTAAATCAGACATACAGAGAAAAAACGAATACCGGCACCATAAACAATGTTTCTTTATACCAGGCATGCAATATTAACAACGAATAATGGCTTCTAACACAGAATTTCAGTATATCAGGCATTCAAATTAAACAACAAATACCGGCATGTAACGCACTGTTTGAATATATAAAACATTCACATTAAACTAGAAATACCTGGCCCTTTATACAGTGTAAAAGTACATAGACATACACATTAAGCTATAAATAACCGTCCTTTATAAAGGCATACACATTAACCTACGAATACTGGTCCTATAAACAGTGTTTCAGTGTATCACACATAACGCATTTAGCATCTGCTACCGGCCTCTTAGACTGTATTTCTGCACCTTGCATCAAACCCGAAACTACGAACACTGGCACCCTTTTAAGAGTGTTTCAGTACATCAGACCCACGGATGTAGTAACTAATACCGGCCTCCTACAAAATATTTTAGTATAAACATATTGAACTTCGAAAACCCGTCCACTGTGCCACGACAAATGCAGATGCAAAGTTTGATAAATTGATTTAACATGTTAGCTGATGGCCTAGATTTGCTATAATGAAATTAGTTTTTAATCAGATTAACTAATGTATTTAAGCAAAGAGTTTCTGTTGAGGATTGAACTCATTATACCTGGCTCAGTGAAATCTATTTGCGGGGCAAGTCTGTGACACGTGTTCATCCCGGCGAAGCCCAAGCTCATCAAAGATCCTTTTTTTCATTTATACAATTATTATTGTTACTAGTATTATATTCATCTAAACCATGTGGAGTGGACTTAATGATAAATCTTTCATTTTCTATAAATAGCTCACCGCAGCTGCCCCAGTAAAAGATAGTGTTACTATAAAAGATAGAGTCTTGATTGGAGATGTCACAAAAGCGATCTATCATCAGACACAGTCAGCTGACCTGAGATGTCTGTGACTGAGATATCACTCAGGGCATCACCGAACACGTACTGAGGTGTTGATCCAAGTTTATTTAGAGAAGTGATCCATTGATTTTGTTTTTTATTCTTCTACAACATCTTAACACTGATGACGCATACATGATTTAAAATTTCTGTTGCTTACAAAATAGATTTCATGTATTACTAACAGTCCAATTCTGCTACACATTTAGAGTAAAAATCAGGTTTGCAGAGTCACATGTACTTCAACATATATTGAGTTAAATGAAGTTTTGCAAAAGCACATATACTGCTACGTATTTTGAGTTTAACTTTGAGTTTAAAAGAAGTTTGCAAAGTCGTATGTACTTCTAAAAAATGAGTTAAAAGGAAGTTTACAAAAACACATATTATTCTGTTAATTCATATGTACTTCAACATATTTTGAGTTAAAAGAAGGTCTGCGAAAGCACATATACTGTTACATATTCTGATTTAAACAGGTTTGCGAAAGCACGTGGACTGTTACATATTTTGAGTAAAAAAAGGTCTGCCAAGGCATATACTGCTACATATTTTGAGCTAAAATGTTTGCGAAAGCACATGTACTGCTACATATTTTGAGTTAAACATTTCGCAAAAGAACAAGTACTTCTACATGTTTTGAGTTGAAAGAATTTCTGCGAAAGCACATGTATTGCTACATATTTTGAGTTAAACATTTCGCAAAAGAACAAGTACTTCTACATGTTTTGAGTTGAAAGAATTTCTGCGAAAGCACATGTACTGCTACATATTTTGAGTTTTGAAGGTTTGCAAAGTCATCTCTATCTCTGTATATTCTGAGTTTAAATAGGTTTGCAAAGGCACACTAACTTTTACATAGTTTGAGTTAAAAGCAGGTTTGTAAAAGCACACGCTCTACTATATATTCTGAGTTCAAAGCAGGTCTGCAAAAGTCAAAGGAAATCAGAGATTCTAAAACAGGTCATTCTAAATGGCAGACGAAAATCCAGTACCGCCATTTTTTTCAGCTGCAACAAGTTGATGTAGACAAGCCAATTGATTGCTTAATCATTTATTTAACTTATCAAAAGAAAACAGTTATCATAGCTATAAAGCAAAAATTATTTAAGAAATAATAAGTATCCAGGCGTGGTTTATCGTAGAATAACCCACGTTTTGAGTTCTTATGCGTAGGAATATATCACGAAGGCCGTAGGCCTGAGTGATATATTGTTTTGCATAAGAACGAAAAACGCGGGTTATTCTACGATAAACCACAACTGGATACTTGTTATTTCGATTCTAACACGACCAAACAATAAATCACATTGTGAAATAAGTGTTAACTACTTCTTACGATCGTAAAAACACTTGCGCGGTACGCCTCTGGGTTTGGCCGTTAAAATTTCCTCCCTCGCTATATGTAAGAGTTGGCTTCCATATAATAAGTAAATCAATCCAATAAATGAACAAATAAACAACAGACTTTTTATCAGTTGATAATTTCTTTTTATGTATTTCGAACTAAAGTTGCAATTTACTAATAAATTAAATGTTCAAACAAATAAAAGATGTTCATGTTCTCAGATGCTAAAAATAGCATATGTAAAATGTCACAAGGTCGCTTACACGAAAGTCGGCATACGTGTGTGAATTTTAATGTAGACACCGGGTGTAGACACAAGTAATATTTACATGGATTATTGACAGAAAACATTGCTCGGTTATTATTATTTCACAAATTGTGCCCATTCTAAGTAAATTGGCTTTTTTGTGCCATTTTGCAGCCGAACTTTGTTGTTGTTGTACGCTGGTAATACTACGATTCCTATGGTAGTAGTCACGAGACAAACCGACCAGACTATAGCCTGGGTGACGTCATACTACCTGTATGACGTCATATCGTTCTCATCTCATCTTAGTTGGCTTTTATTAGGTTGATATGACTATGTGTGGTTGTATATATATATGCCCGAGAGGTACTTTTGAGGATATGGCATTTGCTTGTAATTTTATTTTCATGTTGATTTAAAATTACAGATAAAACGATTGGTTTGTCTTAGTGACGTATATTTACCAAAATGGTATTAACAAACATCACGTGACTTTCATTCATAAAATTTTTATACGTTGGGTGACGGCGGTTCACGGAACAGCCAAAACAACAAGCGCACGCGAGTGGTATACTGCAGAATAACCCCGACTTTATTTTCTTCTTTGTATATATAGGCTATTTTTAAATCGTGTTAGAATTAAAAACAATACTCTATGATCTTAATTTCAAAACACTACCAAAACTACGGATTACTTGACAAAAGTTTTAAACAGTGGAACACAATTTTTTAATCAAAGGTAGAAACTGCCGAACTATGCTGCTTAATTAAAGAAATTAATATGATACTTAAAGAAGCATATCCTAAAAGTTTAAAGTTCAGAGTGGTTTAAAATCATATAAATGATATTAAAGTATTACAAATGTCAGGACGCCAGTCGAAACGTCTAAGCATAATATGTAAATTAAAGTCATTAATATACGTCTTTATACAAACTTGAACAGAACAGAACAGTAATTTTATTGAAATAACTTTAATATAAGCAGTTTATTGTTACAACAAAATACATACGTAGGAGTGCAGTGATTTGCGCCATTTTCAATGGATAGCCATTCATTTAAAAAGAACACATTCTTAGTGTCTAAATGCCAAAACGAAAACGTTTTGAACATTTGTTCTTATTTACATTATCAAATGTTTTCATTTTATATCGAGAAAACAAGTTAAAAAAAAACAGTAAAGCATCGTTACCGTTGTCTTTCAAGAGTGGTGAAATAATCTGTTAAGATTTAGAAAACAACATGGATTTGCTATTCCAGAACACAAAGCTCTGTTTTATAATTGATAAAGTGTGCTAATCTTTTCGATGTAATGTGTCTGAGACCATCATTTCAAGAGATAAAACGCGACAATCTGTTTTTTAAGAAGAGAACTTCCTTTGGGTATTGGAAGTTGTTGCTATATGAATGGTTTGCAATAGAACTTTCTGTCTTGTCAGAGGATGTGAATAATCACTTTGATACAACTATGAATCACTTGTCTCTAGTAATTTCATACTAATCAATGAATTGGAATAATCATTTGGACACAGCTGAAATTTTTTACTATGAATCACTTGTATGTAGCACCCTCTTTCTTACCAAAGTATGTGAAAAATCACTTAGATACAGCTGAAATATTTCACTATGTTTCACTGGTCTATCTAAAAACTTCAATCAAGAAAGAAACCCGAAACGAGTAACACATTGCAACATTTATGTACTTACAGATTTGACGTATTTTAACAGTCAGCTAGTTGCTGTGACCTACTTCCAGATAACGGAAGTAACGCGAATAAAGGTTATATCAATGAATTATATACTATTTGGAAGGTCACAAAAATGTGCAAAAGAAATTACAAACATGTTTGATTACAACAAATGGAATGCAGGATGTGTTAACGTAATAATACATTGTAAGACTTCTCGTGAAAGGTCTTGCCACAGAAAAAATATGACAAGGTTTTTCACGAGAGGATGAATTGCAGTAACTACATTTTCTAAATTAATCTTAATATTATTTTAAAGTCAGTGAATATGTTATGGTTGATCTGAATTTGCAGGCAGGTTATAGAAAGAAAAATGTAATATAATTGGGAAACTTATATTATCCAAGAAATTGTCATCAAACATGATGTTCCAAAATCAATTTTATCTATCATGTCTGAATCTTAATGGCTAATATTAATGCCTTCGCCCGAAGTCACTTTACCCGTCTTTCAGTGCATCATTTCGTCTAATTTAAATGCTTACCTCAACGCCCTGTTAAATTTCTCAATCAATTTAACTTCAAAGGAAAAAATTGCTTCTTAATGTAACCTAAACTTTTATATGGAGGTGTATTAAGTGTAAATGCAGTTTAACAGATGCAACAGATGGGCTTCAAAAACATAAAAACAGGCGTTATTTTTTAGACAGAGAGTAATTTTAGAGAAAAAGAAAAACACGTTTAAAACGATCTGTTTCAAGTTCATTTTTGGAATAACAATAATAATAACAATAAAACAAGAAAAAGACAATGTTGACAGAATAATCGCAAAGAAAAAGTCCATGAAGCTAGATGTATGCAATTTAAAGAAAAAATTGCTCGCGAGCAAAACACTTTCGTAAAAACAAAATTAGAAACAGATGGCCATGAAAAGAAAATAATCTATTTTTCTCTGCGTGCTTTTCAAGACAAAATTTTCATTAACAAAAAAAATGATATATGGGCCCAAAATGTCCATCCTTTTATCAGACAAAGGTGACATTTGGCTACATCCTAATATACATGTAGTTAAACATTAACAGATCAAGCTATAAACAACATCTACACCCCAGTTGAACCAATTTCTTCTGCAGTGTATCTGTGCAGTAAAAGCTACAAAATTGTCAGAGACCACATACTTATAACGGTCAAGTAAATGTTAGTTAACCTAAAGATCGACTGTTCGAAACCAACGTGTACGGTCATTCATATTATTTTTATATGTACAAAGTGTAAGTTATATAAAAATTTCATACATATAGCGTCAGTATTCACTGCATAAAGCGTAGGAAATATATTTATGATAAAATGTTATAGAACAAACTTCGAACAAATTATACTTAGGTAAAACCTCCCCTTTCGTGTTGGTATCAGTGTTACAGTTTTCTCTGTTCCTTTCTTTCAATCTGCAACAAGTAAGTCGCCTTGATAAGATTCATCAGCAGCAGACTACTGCCAACTGAAATCAATTTAGATATTTTCAGCAGATGATTTTGTATTGATGACATGTGTGTGTGTGTGTGTGTGTTAGATTAACAGTATCAACAAGATAGTAACAGTTTTTTCTCTTTTGTTAATTACAGCTTATGTTGTGAATGTCATATTTTCTACGATGTCATTGTAAATTATTGTTGATAAAATGAGGATGTTATAAGCGGTTGACTTCTTTTTTTTCCCTTTTTTTCTGAAAAGAAATTGTGTTGCCGTGGTTCTGATAAAGTATGGCTTTTAAAATGTGACCAATGATAAAATCATTTGTGAACAAGTCAATCACTCAATGTTTATAAAAAAAGTCGATGCAAAAATTAGTTTGAACATTAACTGAATGTTTTGCACATCTTTTTAGCAAATATTCGTATTTAATTTACTATAGTAGAATTGTACGCCTTTTACTTCAAAATATACATCTCTTCGTGCATAACTTTGGTGCAAATATGTTTTACAATGTTTTTCATGTACGATATTTTTATAGTGTTTCGTCTTACCTAATTACTCAAACACAGTTCCATTATGTTTCCTATCTACTGTTCTATTATATAAATGTTATAGCATAGAAACAAACATTCATACACTTTCGTTGTAAGAAATCTGCAAACATTTTTACCTTTGCGCGCATCTTTAATGAAATATTGATAACGGAGATGTGTGCTTTTAATCTTAAATCAGCAACACTATATTAAGCCTTGTTTCTATGACTGCATAAATGGTAAAAATATCAATTTATTAATATAAAACAAGTTTATTCCCACCTGTATATCAATCATATTAAGATTTAAGATTTCTTCTTAGGCAAAATTTACA
The DNA here is from genome assembly GCA_012932295.1 of Cyclina sinensis. Lineage (NCBI taxonomy): Eukaryota > Metazoa > Mollusca > Bivalvia > Venerida > Veneridae > Cyclina > Cyclina sinensis. The sequence continues at coordinate 10,035,068 of JAAONU010000002.1, read as the reverse complement.
TTTATCTAGGTACTAGTATTTTTTATTCTAGGAAAATCAGGAAAAGGAGCTTAGTTGTTAAATTCCAGAGAAAAAGAAGACTCGGCTAAATGTTTATAGAATGGAACTTATTGTTGCCTCCAAAAAAAAACAACTACAGTATGCCGGAAAGGCTTAGATGCGAACATCCTAAATAAATCTTCTCCGGAAAAACTTCATTTGAGGAAGAAACACATCGAGTATAACTATTGAAACAAACGTTACAGGACAAAAGAATTAAATTTGTCAGCTTTATTTATTGTTTCATGTAAGATATGGGTGTTGAAATAAATGAGACACAACGGTAATATTTGTCGTAAATTAGTCTCTCACTAATTATACCATAGGCAAGCAATTCGCAAATGTCTGAAAACTGAAAGTCTTCTCAATTGGTTTGGCACATCAGAACATGAATCATTATCCCTTTGAATAAGGCGTTCGATGCCGTATTCTATAGCTATTGAAAGCAACTCAGAGGGAATACACTATAGCTCAAATTTTCAATATCTTGACTTCTTCGTGTTTTGTTCTCCTTGACACTCCAATTACGTGATATAGATGATATAATGCAATTGAGAGAATATGTCAATAATCCTTATTCTTCATGCGGAATGTGGCAATTGTCCGTCAGGATATATTATGTACTATATATTCCGTCATATTTTGTGAAATGTTAAGTTCACTATAGTAGGCCAGCTTATTTCTAGGGTCAAGTTCTTTATATTTGTTGTAGAAATTTGTGATGTATCTAATTATTTTAAAAGTACTTAACTAGACATTTCTGTAAATTCCGAATTATATTGGGCAGTTATATAAATGTTGAAAAGAACTTCAAAAATATTCAATACATTTGAACCACTACGGCGTCATAATATTGTCACACAAATAAACAAAAATCAAATTTGACGTGAAACAAATAACAAGAAATTGAATCGGCAACCTATTTTACATTTTCTCCGGCGACATCATACAGTTTTTGTTAAAATACATTTCCAATTATGTTTAATCTATCAACAAGAGCCATGTAGACATGGCCATCCCCGAATGTGTTTGCCTGTTGGAAAAAGTATGTGTTGGAGAGGAGAATAATTCATTTTTAAAAGTTTTTTTGGTAACGAAGACTGATGGCTGAAGTGATTTTAGATATGATACCCGTGTGAAGACCTACTTTTCTGAATCCGAACAAACATTAAGCATAAAAAATAACAAAAGGCAATAACTAAAACAATATGAAATGTAGAGTAATCATTCTTGTGCATTGCATTTCTCCATAATCATAATGAGAACTATCCACCTATGAAGTTTCAAGTTGATATCTCAATACTTTTTGAGTTATGGTCGAGATAAAAGTGTGGGGCGGAAGGTGGGATGGACGGACGGAGACTATTACCATTTTCCCCGCCGCCTTTTCGGCGGGGGTTAAAAAGCTTAAGGCAATGAAATCAATCATAGAATACACATTTTTTTATTATTATTATTTCTAAAACGTTGAAAAACAAGTAAATTTGTGAGCTAATGCTCACTAGTGATACCCCCGCTATCAGAAATTTGACTTTCATAATGTAATTTGCATTTGTCATATGCATAAAGAGTGTCAAATTTTTCCGAGTATTTACCTGAATTTAATACAACTTCATCCAAGGCATAGCTAGATGGATATGAAAATGGTCAGAATAATGAACAGGTATTACATCTGTGATTTCTGATTCATCGAAGTCTTTATTCACAAAAACACGATCAAGTGAACCTCCTTTCCTGTGTGTTGGTAACTTCTAAGTATTCGGTAAACAGGAAGTAGATGAGCAAGGAGCATATGATCGCTTTACACCATATGAGAATATAGGATAAAGTAATATGCAAAATATCAGGCTGCTGCATCTTATAGTTGCTGAAAAAACTGTGACGGAAATTGTGAATGTATGTCAACTATGTGTAAAAATCTAAGTATTCGGTAAACAGGAAGTAGATGAGCAAGGAGCATAAAATCGCATTACACCATATGGGACTATAGGATAAAGCAATATGCAAAATATCAGGCTGCTGCATCTTATAGTTGCTGAGAAAACTGTGACGGAAATTGTGAATGTATGTCAACTATGTGTAAAAATCTAAGTATTCGGTAAACAGGAAGTAGATGAGCAAGGAGCATAAAATCGCTTTACACCATATGGGACTATAGGATAAAGCAATATGCAAAATATCAGGCTGCTGCATCTTATAGTTGCTGAGAAAACTGTGACGGAAATTGTGAATGTATGTGAACTATGTGTAAAAATCTAAGTATTCGGTAAACAGGAAGTAGATGAGCAAGGAGCATAAAATCGCTTTACACCATATGGGACTATAGGATAAAGCAATATGCAAAATATCAGGCGGCTGCATGCTCTAGTTGCTTAGAAAACTGCGACGGAAAATAAAGATGTCGTTTGGTTGATGTATATAGTGACAAAATCTAAAAATGTTCGGTAAACAGGAAGTAGATGAGCAAGGAGCATAAAATCGCTTTACACCATATGGGACTATAGGGTATAGCAATATGTGAAATATCAGGCTTCTGCTTGTTACAGTTGCTGAGAAAACTGCAACGGAAATTTGTTACGGACAGACGGACGGACACACACACGGACAAGGGTAAAACAGTATACCCCCCACTTCTTCGAAGCAGGGATATAATAAGTTAGGTTTCAGAACAAGAAAAACTAATTTAACGTTTCTACTTCTGTCAAATAATTACATATATAAACATAGAAATGATTGCGTTTTAGTTTGAAATATTTGTTACTGAGGCACTGCGAGATAAAGAGATGTATCCTAGCAATGGTTAAATATCTGAAATCTCCGTGAAATAAGAACTTCGTTGTATAAGGAGGAATGTTAAACATCTTTTTTCCATAAGTGGTAGTTATTATGTGACACAAAATGTCAAGCATCTCAACATAGACCTGTGTTTGACAGTGTTTACTTTCCTTTTATTTCTGTTCTTTTGCTTCTTGTAATTTGCAACAAAATATGTAAAATATATACATTAAATATTTCAAATAATACACAAACTTGACAATTTTTTTTCTTGTTCTGCAACATATCCCATTGCAGTCATGCAAATTTCCATTATAATAATGAGTGTTGTAGGACTTCCTCCGCAATGTTTGCTGCTGTTAATTCCTACAGTAACGATCGAAACGTGGCACACGTGCAAAAATGAAATCATTCCAGCGCAACGTACTCGATCCGGCAAGCCAGATCAAGATTCCTGAAATTTAATTTCTGATGAGTTTGCACTTTTCGTTTTTTGCTGACACTTTTTACTCCGCTATTTGATGCTCACTATCTTTTCACTTAACAGTCTGACAGTCAGAATGTTTTTTGTAACCGTTCTGGTCCCCTCCTTAATTAGTCAGAAGCTTCAATACATTTTTTGAAAACAATATTTTTCAATCTTTCACTTAAGTTTTGCTTTTCTATCAGGAAACAAATGAAATACTTTATTTTGGCTTTTAAATCAATAACTATCCTTAACAATCCATTACGAAGCAATATTTTTCTGCCTCAAGATCATGTTTTTATTCAAACTCTGGTAGTGCCTTAAGGAAACAAAAAGCAATTTCAGATTTTTAATCATGAAATACTGTTTAATGTGTTATTTCAAAACGATTTATGAAGTTTCTGATTATTATAAAAGTCGTAATTATGACTGCCTTGGATTTTATACTTTGTTAAGTTACGTTTAATGATATCTTTTGTTTTTAACCGTTGTTTCTGCTATAATGTTGTAAGCATTGTCATTAAATGTTCTATTTTACAATTTTAAATTAGTGTTTTATGTATCCAATATATTATGAAACAACCGTTCTTAACACGAGAAGTGTTCCTTTTTCTTAGGACAACATAAGATAATGTGTATATGTAAGGAGTGATTGATTTGATAATGCCTTAACATAATAATAAAAGTCGTTTTAATTTAAATAAATGGCTTTTATATTGAAACTTGAAATTCAGAAAAAAGACGTAGCCATAAAAAGATACGCGGTTGTTGTACAAAGATACATGAAACTAAAAATGTATATACTGACAATAATGAATACAAGTATTGCAGCACTCTCTTATCTCTATCTATTTGACTTTATCTGTCGTCGGTACCACTTGCTTACATGACAGAAGCAGTATTTTAGGTATTAAAGGCTATGGGAGATAGTACAAGATACAAAAAGCATACCATTCCAGACACCCCTGGTTCTTTTCAATGCTCAATATATAGCACTGATACATGGCACCTCGGCGTAAGGTCTCATCCAAAAGATAATTAGTAAGACACGATCTAGCTTCTTGATGTAGTACAAAGTGTTTTTTTTAAGTGTAGATAAGTGTAGCACCCATAAATAAAATTAATTGGTATGGGACAGCGTACTAATAAAAACTACGCTAAGTAATTTAAATCACCTTTTGTCTACTGACTATCGATTAACTAAAATGTTGGTGAATGTCTTGTTAGACTTGAAACTATTTATTTTTAATATATAGCAACCTTCTTTTTACAAATTAAAAAAGAATGCAAAGACTCGTATTGCGTGTATTTTAGTTAATTTTAAACTAGACCTGCACTTAATATTAATACTTTTTTCACACAATTTAAAAGTTGATTTTTTTTTCAAATTCTGAGCAGAGCTCAATCAAACACACATGGATCGACACCAATTTATCTGTCTAACATGGAAGTTGAAAAAATACGGATATTTTTTAATACGATTTTATAATGTACTTTTTGTCCAGTAAATAAAGTTTAGCGGTTCATTTTCTTCTCATAAGCTAACACTGGAACCAGTTATTAACTTTTTTCCACCAATAAGAATAATAGGGACGAGAAAACAAGCATGCATCTATAATCATAACAGAACTGCGACTTTTCACAGCACAAGCTACTCTATCCAGCAGGCCAAATCGTTTACTGCAAACTTTCTGATTTTACACTTCTCATTCGGCTTTTCCTTCTTTTAAAAATTTGCAATTTCATGCCTATAATCATATTACGGATAATAAGTCAGTATAATTTCAGACGCTTTCGTAAAATTTATCTTCTATCACGTTTTCGCTTTCGCTAAAGCTGCATTTAGTTTAGTTCAAATGTATCTATTTTACATCGGTTGGGAAGCAAGTTCTTGCAACTTATATTAATCCCTCTTGATGACTGCTTCCTAGGTTCAAACCAGTGCTCGCGACGAAAGTGGGGAAAGCGGAAAGTCACTGTAGGCCGCTGCGCTTGTACTGTCAACAAACATCAAATACACTTCATGTTTTGATCAATAACAATGCTTTACAACCCATTAGAGAGAAATATTATTCTATCTTTCAATTGTGTTCTCATTCAAAATAATATCATGATCGAGAGTTTGGGTTGCAAAAACAATTACAGATTTCAAAACAATAACGGGCTCTTTAATATGTTATTTCGACACGATTTTTGAAGTTTCTTATTATTATAAAAGACGTTATTATGTCCGCCTGGGACTTTACTTCATTTTATGCTATGATTAGTGTTATTTTGAGCTTTGAAACGATGCTATAATGATTTGCATGTTGGCTTTATAAAGCGGGATTATTTATATTAATGGATGTTTTCTTTTTTCTGCGCATCTTTTACGTCCGTGGTTTCAAACAAAACATAAGAGAGAAAATAAAAAGCGATACAAAATGAACAGAGACAAAAGTTCCACTTCCATATCAAATCAGAAATATTATGTACAATATTTTCTTCTGTTTCCTTTTTAAAATTTGCGTTTTCAAAATATGTAATAAATTGAATTGCTTTGAAAAAAATGCATCTAAAGATTTCTGATCAAATAAGCAAATTGATTTTAAAGGAAAGTAAAATCGTGTTAAAACAAAATTGAATATTTTCAGTATGGCATTTGTATATTCTTACATATTATGAAATGATTCAGGACGTAGGGTAAGATTCAACTGTGTGTTTATATTCCTTTCTGCTTTCGTCTGTGTATATCTGCCTGTCTGTTATTCGTTTCGTTTGTTCGTTTGTTCCACCGTACGTTTGCGTGTCTGTTGAAGAAGGCACGTCCTGATTTTAATGAATAAACTTTAAAAAAAAGGAACTCAAAGGCTTCTCAGATGTTCTTCTGCGCAATATTACAGTTACATATTACAGCTGTGTATCGGGCGTTGTATACCGTATTATGTACTAATAGTAGCAAAGAACTATCGTTCAAGTTGACTTGTTTGTACTTCTTTAGAAGTCTTGTCAGTTATCTGATATGGACTATTATAATGTACCTTGTCAAATATTTGCCAAATACATAATTTAGCAAAGCTGTTAAAGTCAGTAAGGTATTTGTCCTTTAGGAGTATGACCAAGCTTTTGTATTCAAACAATATATACCTCTCAGTTATGTATTAAGTAATAAAAACTATTCGTTTATTGCAAACGAAACACTTAACAAACATAACAGACAACTCAGACAGATAGGCAACACACATATTTACACAGCTCAACACATGGAAGGTGATATTTATATGCATATCTTCAGCTGTTCTCTCTCATTTTCTTCACTGAGACTTTGACTTAATATATAAACAAGATTACTTCATTACCACCGTTGTAATTTCCTCTTCAATCTTTATACTGAATTTTTCCATTTACCGATATATCAATTAACTCAGTACATGAATTACACTGTCACTTTCAACAAAATGAAAAGAATATATACAATGTTCATTGACCTAACTAACGCAACGATACTGTCTGCGATATTTTGTTTGCTACATATCTACAAATTCTAAATACAAGTTGATCGATCAAGGATTTATTTGCCTGATTAAATAAGCACCAATCTTTTAAAAACATGCATAAAATAGAAAATTTTGCATGAGGTTTTAAACATTTCTGTTGCAGACATGCGTAGCTGATTTAGACATATTAATGAATATTGGTCAACTATTTTGTTTATATCCAGCGATGATGGATATTGCCTGAGTTAAATCTACCGGAGTCTAAATGTTTGTTTATTTCAGTTATAATTGTGTGGTGCACGGGAGATCTTTTACTTGTGATTTTCGTCTTGTCAGTAAATGCTGTTTTAAGTTTTAAAACCTGAAGTCATTCAGTTCGTTTGTAGAGTTTCCAACGGTCAAAAATATATTCTAAGTCAAAGATATCAAAGTTTTACCATGTTGGGTTATTGCAATTACAACCTTGTTGAGCACAATAAATTGGACTTGGCATATCAATGTTTCAATACATCCTGCTAATAAGCCTAGATGGAATCCATCATCTGGAAGAAGAGCAAGAAACATTCATTTCTCGTGACCAGTCTCTGCTGGGTGAACCGAGGTATGTATGGCTTCGGTGTCTTTGGATAAAAACACACCTCGTACTCCGGCTAGGATTCAAACTCTGAACCCTGCAAACCTTGTTTTTATTTTTCTTTATTTTACAGTAAAATATTTCGAAAAAAAAAGACTTTGGTGTGCTTTTTATTCAGTCTAACTTTCAATTTTACAAACTGATAAACAGAATCGTTATGCTTCAGACAAATGTTTGCATTGAAGAGCTGTTACAACTTTAATGTAACAAAAACTTTATATTTGTAAATCAATAACATGCTCTTTAATGTGTTATTTCAAGATATTTTATGAAGTTTCAGATTACTATGAAAGACGAGATTAAGACCGCCTGGGACTCCATTCTATTTTATGTTATGATTTATATGTTTTGAGCTCTGAAATAATGCTTTTGTAATTTGCATTTTGGATTCACTACTGAATTTTTAAAGTCTGATAAATGTGTTGTTTTTCATTTTCGTCTTATGTTTTACAAGTCTAAAATTATCTTGGTGTTGGGTATGAAATTAACGAAAACAAACGTCGAACAAATCAATCTCTGAGATAAAAATGTTTTCTGCAGATGCTGAAGTTATACGTATTTTTTCAGCTTTAACAATTTGCATACACCAGTTAAAGTAATACCTTAAATCACAAGGAAAAAATACGACGCAATTCATTGCTTTTGTTTAAAGGTTTATTTATTTTATTGGAGATTTACCTGCAGTTTCGAAGCTTAAGAGCTTAAGTGAAAAAATAAAACGAATCAGTCTACTCTATTGCATATTTTCTACAGAAGTCTTGTCAATCGTTCCAGTTAATGTTAAGAAAACTACTGTAAAAATTATTTCTACACTCTGTTTAATATACAGATGTCTCTATTTCAGCCAGGCAGACGCTGAATTCTCGCGTTTTCTTGCATACACCAGATGTAAACTGCAGTCAAGTAACATTCATTCTGAACGAGAACAATATAAATGTTTATACATTTAGATCTAACATGATGAAAGATCTTTTCCTTTGCTCGATACATTGAGAGCTTAATTACATCAAAGGAACACCCACCAGACATTCACAAAATTGAGTACCTGTTTTAACTCTTTATCATATTTATCGATAACCCCAAGAATCATTTGGTTCGTTCGTTCGTTCGATTTGTCTTAGTCTTTAATCGGCCAGTCAATCGATCGGTCATTAGTTTGGTCGTTTCGTCACTTACTTATTTGTTCTCTTGCATATTCATTCATTCACCGACACATTCTTATATCAAGTTTAGGTGCATTTCTTCTTCCACTTTTCTTCCACTTTTCTTCCACTCTTTTCTTCATAAGTATGTCAGGAGGAAAGGGAGAATCGGTAAAACTTTGTCTTCAGTCGAGTAAATGATAATGCTATACGCTGTTTGTTGACACTATCCTCCTACACACTGTTACAGTAATGCGACATAACATGAAGCGACGAATACCAGTCTATAACACAATGTTTCAGTAAATCAGACATACAGAGTAAACAACGAATACCGGCACCATAAACAATGTTTCTTTATACCAGGCATGCAATATCAACAACGAATAATGGCTTCTTACACAGAATTTCAGTATATCAGGCATTCAAACTATGATTTAAAGTTTTTGTTGCTTACAAAATAGATTGCATGTATTACTAACAGTCCAATTCTGCTACATATTTAGAGTAAAAATCAGGTTTGCAGAGTCACATGTACTTCAACATATACTGAGTTAAATGAAGTTTTGCAAAAGCACATATACTGCTGCTTATTCTGAGTTTAAAAGAAGTTTGCAAAGTCGTATGTACTTCTTCAAAAATGAGTTAAAGGGAAGTTTGCAAAAACACATATTATTCTGTTTATTTAAGTACTTCAACATATTTTGAGTTAAAAGAAGGTCTGCGAAAGCACATGTACTGTTCCATATTCTGAGTTAAAACAGGTTTGCGAAAGCACGTGAACTGTTACATATTTTTAGTTAAAAGGTCTGCGAAGGCACATGTACTGCTATATATTTTGAGTTAAAAAGTTTGCAAAAGCACATGTTTTTGAGTTAAACATTTCGCAAAAGAACAGGTACTTCTATATATTTTAGTTAAAAGGAGGTTTGCAGAAAGCACATGTCCTTTTATATGTTTTGAGTTGAAAGAAGTTCTGCGAAAGCACATGTACTGCTACATATTTTGAGTTTTGGAGGTTTGCAAAGTCATCTCTATCTCTGTATATTCTGAGTTTAAACAGGTTTGCAAAGACACACGAACTTCTACATAGTTTGAATTAAAAGCAGGTTTGTAAAAGCACACGCCCTACTTTAATTCTGAGTTCAAAGCAGGTCTGCAAAAGTAAAGGTAATTAGACATTCTTAAGCAGGTCATTCAAAATGGCAGATGAAAACCTATTACCGCCAATTTTCAGCTGCAACAATTTGATGTACACAAGCCAATTCGTAGCTTAATCATTTATTTAACTTATCAAAAGAAAACAGTTATCATAACTATAAAGCAAAAATTATTTAACAACAATACTCTTTGTACTACCAAAACCACGGATTACTTGACAAAAGTTATAAACAGTGGAACAAAATGTTTTAATCAGGGGAACAAAGGTAGAAACTGCCAAACTATGCTGCTTAGTTAAAGAAATTAATATGATACTTAAAGAAGCATATCCTAAAAGTTTATTGTTCAGTGTGGTTTAAAATCATGTAAATGATATTTAAATATTACAAAATGTCAGGACGCCAGTCAAAACGTCTAAGTACAATATGTAAAATAAGTCATTAATATAAGTCTCTTATACAGACTTGAACAGAACAGAACAGCAATTTTATTGATATAACTTTAATATAAGCAGTTTATTGTTACAACAAAATACATACAACATACGTACGAATGCAGTGATTTGCGCCTTTTTAGTGGATAGCCTTTCATTTAAAAAAATTCTTAGTTCTAAATTCTAAATGCCAAAAAGAAAACGTTTTGAACATTTGTTCTTCTTTATATTATCAAATGTTTTCATTTTATATCGAAAAAGCAAGTAGAAAAGAAACTCAGTATAGTTACCGTTGTCTTTCAAGAGTGGTGTAATATTCTGTTAAGATTTAGAAAACGACATGGATTTGCTATTCCAGAACACAAAGCTCTGTTTTATAATTGATAAAGTTTGCAAATCTTTTTGATGTAATGTGTCTTAGACCATCATTTCAAGAGATAAAACGCGACAATCTGTTTTCTAGGAAGAGAACTTCCTTTGGGTATTGGAAGTTGTTGCTATGTATGGTTTGCAGTAGTACTTTCTGTCTTGTCAGAGGATGTGAATAATCACTTTGATACAACTATGAATCACTTGTCTCTAGTAATCTCATAGTTATCAATGAATTGGAATAATCAGTTGGACACAGCTGATATCTTTTACTATGAATCACTTGTCTGTAGCACCCTCTTTCTTACCAAAGTATGTGAAAAATCACTTAGATACAGCTGAAATATTTCACTATGTTTCACTCGTCTATCTGAAAACTTCAATCAAGAAAAAAACCCGAAACAAGTAACACATTGCAACATTTATGTACTTACAGATTTGACGTAAACAGTCAGCTAGTTGCTGTGACCTACTTCCAGATAACGGAAGTAACGCGAATAAAGGTTATATCAATGAATTATATACTATTTGGAAGGTCACAAAAATGTGCAAAAGAAATAACAAACATGTTTGATTACAACAAATGGCATGCAGGATGTGTTAACGTAATAATACATTGTAAGACTTCTCGTGAAAGGTCTTGCCACAGAAAAATATGACAAGGTTTTTCACGAGAAGATGAATTGCAGTAACTACATTTTCTAAATTTATCTTAATATTATTTTAAATCAGTGAATATGTTATGGTTGATCTGAATTTGCAGGCAGGTTATAGAAAGAAAAATGTAATATAATTGGGAAACTTATATTATCCAAGAAATTGTCATCAAACATGTTGTTCCAAAATCAATTTTTTCTATCATGTCTGAATCTTAATGGGTAATATAAATGCCTTCGCCCGAAGTCACTTTACCCGTCTTTCAGTACATCATTTCGTCTAATTTAAATGCTTACCTCAACGCCCTGTTAAATTTCTCAATCAATTTAACTTCAAAGGAAACAATTGCTTCTTAATGTAACCTAAACTTTTACATGGAGATGTATTAAGTGTAAATGCAGTTTTACAGATGCAACAGATGGGATTCAAAAGCATAAAAACAGACGTTATTTTTTAGACAGAGAGTAATTTTAGAGAAAAAGAAAAACACGTTTAAAACGATCTGTTTCAAGTTCATTTTTGGAATAAGAATAATAATAACAATAAAACAAGAAAAAGACAATCTTGACAGAATAATCACAAAGAAAAAGTCCAAGAAGCTAGATGTATGCAATTTAAAAAAAAAATATTTGGTCGCGAGCAAAACACTTTCGTAAAAACAAAATTAGAAACAGATGGCCATGAAAAGAAAATAATCTATTTTTCTCTGCTTGCTTTTCAAGACAAAATTTTCATTAACAAAAAAAATGATATATGGGCCCAAAATGTCCATCCTTTTATCAGACAAAGGTTACATTTGGCTACATCCTAATATACATGTAGTTTAACATTAACAGATCGAGCTAAACAAAATTTACCCACCAGTTGAACCAATTTCTTCTGCAGTGTATCTGTGTAGTAAAAGCTACAAAATTGTCAGAGACCACATACTTAGAAGGGTCAAAGTAAGTGTTAGTTAACCTAAAGATCGACTGTTCGAAACCAACGTGTACGGTCATTCATATTATTTTTATATGTACAAAGTGTAAGTTATATAAAACTTTCATACATATAGCGTCAGTATTCACTGCATAAAGCGTAGGAAATATATTTATGATAAAATGTTAAAGAACAAACTTCGAACAAATTATACTTAGGTAAAACCTCCCCTTTCGTGTTGGTATCAGTATAATAGTTTTCTCTGTTCCTTTCTTTCAATCTGCAACAAGTAAGTCGCCTTGATAAGATTTATCAGCAGCAGACTACTGCCAACTGAAATCAATTTAGATATTTTCAGCAGATGATTTACTTTGTATTGATGACGTGTGTGTGTGTGTGTGTGTGTGTGTGTGTGTGTGTGTGGAGATAGTAAATACTGCAGATATTAACAGTATCAACAAGATAGTAACAGTTTTTTTCTTTTGTTAATTACAGCTTATGTTGTGAATGTCATATTTTCTACGATGTCATTGTAAATTATTGTTGATAAAATGAGGATGGTATAAGCGGTTGACTTCTTTTTTTTTCCTTTTTTCTGAAAAGAAATTGTGTTGCCGTGGTTCTGATAAAGTATGTCTTTTAAAATGTGACCAATGATAAAATCATTTGTGAACAAGTCAATCACTCAATGTTTATAAAAAAAGTCGATGTAAAAATTAGTTTGAAGATTAACTGAATGTTTTGCACATCTATTTTGCAAATATTCGTATTTAATTTAGTAGAATTGTACGCCTTTTACTTTAAAATATACATCTCTTCGTGCATAACTTTGGTGCAAATGTTTTATCATGTACGATATTTTTTGTAGTGTTTCGTCTTACCTAATTACTCAAACACAGTTCCATTATGTTTCCTATCTACTGTTCTATTATATAAATGTTATAGCATAGAAACAAACATTCATACACTTTCGTTGTAAGAAATCTGCAAACATTTTTACCTTTGAGCGCATCTTTAATGAAATATTGATAACGGAGATGTGTGCTTTTAATCTTAAATCAGCAACACTATAAAAAGCCTTGTTTCTATGAATGCATAAATGGTAAAAGTATCAATTTATTAATATAAAACAAGTTTATTCCCACCTGTATATCAATTATATTAAGATTTAAGATTTCTTCTTAGGCAAAATCTACATTTATCTAGGTACTACTATTTTTTATTCTAGGAAAATCAGGAAAAGGAGCTAAGTTGTTAATTTCCAGAGAAAGAGAAGACTCGGTTAAATGTTTATAAAATTGGAACTTATTGTTGCCTCCAAAAAAAGCAAACAGTATGCCGGATAGGCTTATATGCGAACATCCTAAATAAATCTACTATATAAAAAACTTCATTTGAGTAAGAAATACATGGAGTATTACTATTGAAACAAACGTTACAGTACAAAAGAATTAAATCTTTCATTATTTTTTACTTCATGTAAGATATGGGTGTTATTTTCTCAAGATTTCAAATAACCGTTGAAATAAATGAGATAAAAAGGTAATATTTGTCGTAAATTATTCTCTCACTAATTATACCATAGGCAAGCAATTCGCAAATGTCTGAAAACTGAAAGTCTTCTCAATTGGTTTGGCACATCAGAACATGAATCATTATCCCTTTGAATAAGGCGTTCGATGCCGTATTCTATAGCTATTGAAAGCAACTCAGAGGGAATACACTATAGCTCCAAATTTTCAATATCTTGACTTCTTCGTGCTTTGTTCTTCTTGACACTCCAATTACGTGATATAGATGATATAATGCAATTGAGAGAATATGTCAATAATCCTTATTCTTCATGCGGAATGTGGCAATTGTCCGTCAGGATATATTATGTACTATATATTCCGTCATATTTTGTTAAATGTTAAGTTCACTATAGTAGGCCAGCTTATTCCTAGGGTCAAGTTCTTTATATTTGTTGTAGAAATTTGTGATGTATCTAATTATTTTAAAAGTACTTAACTAGACATTTCTGTAAATTCCGAAATATATTGGACAGTATTATAATGTTGAAAAGAACTTCAAAAATATTCAATACATTTAAACCACTACGGCGTCATAATATTGTCACACAAATAAACAAAAATCAAATTTGACGTGAAACAAATAACAAGAAATTGAATCAGCAACCTATTTTACTTTTTCTTCGGCGACATCATACAGTTTATGTCAAAATACATTTCCAATTCTGTTTAATCTATCAACAAGAGCCATGTAGACATGGCCATCCCTGAATGTTTTTGCCTGTTGGAAAAGGTATGTGTTGGAGAAGAGAATAATTCATTTTTAAAAGGTTTTTTGGTAACAAAGACTGATGGTTGAAGTGATTTAAGTATGATACCCGTGTGAAGACCTACTTTTCTGAATCCAAACAAACATTGAGCATCAAAAATAACAAAAGGCAATAACTAAAACAATATGAAATGTAGAGTAATCATTATTGTGCTTTGCATTTCTCCATAATGAGATATATACACCTTTGAAGTTTCAAGTTGATATTTCAAATACTTTTTTAGTTATGGTCGAGACAAAAGTGTGGGCCGGAAGGTGGGATGGACAGACGGAGACTATTACCATTTTCCCCGCCCCCTTTTCGGCGGGGGATGGACAGACGGAGACTATTACCATTTTCCCCGCCCCCTTTTCGGCGGGGGATAAAAAGCTTAAGGCAATGAAATCAATCATAGAATACACATTTTTTTATTATTATTTTTAAAAAAGTTAAAAAATAAGTTAGGTTTCAGAACAAGAAAAACTAATTTAACGTTTTCACTTCTGTCAAATAATTACATATATAAACAGAAATGATTGGGTTTTAGTTTGAAATATTTGTTACTGAGGCACTGCGAGATAAAGAGATTCATCCTAGCAATGGTTAAATATCTGAAATCTCCGAGAAATAAGAACTTCCTTGTATTAGGAGGAATGTGAAACATCTTTTTTCCATACGTGGTAGTTATTATGTGACACAAAATGTCAAGCATCTCAACATAGACCTGTGTTTGACAGTGTTTACTTTCCTTTTATTTCTGCTCTTTTGCTTCTTGTAAGTTGCCACAAAAAATGTAAAAAAGAATACATTAAATATTTCAAATGAAACATAAACTTGACAATTTTCTTGTTCTGCACCATATCCCCTTGTAGTTATACAAATTTCTATTATAATAATGAGTGTTGTAGGACTTCCTCCGCAATGTTTGCTGATGTTTATTCTTACAGTAACGATCAAAACGAGGCACACGTGCAAAAATGAAATCCTAACAGCGCAACGTACTCGATCCGGCAAGCCAGATCAAGATTCCTGAAATATAATTTCTGATGAGTTTGCACTTTTCGTTTTTTCTGACACTTTTTAATCCGCTATTTGATGCCTACTATCTTTTCGCTTAACAGTCTGACAGTCAGAATGAATTTTGCAACCGTTCTGGTCTCCTCCTTAATTAATCAAAAGCTTAAATACTTTTTTGAAAACAATATATACCAATATTTCACTTACGTTTTGCTACTAAACAAATGAAATACTTTTTTTTGGCTTTAAATCAATAAGCATCCTTAACAATCCATTAAGAAGCAATAGTTTTCTACCTCCAGATCATGTTTTTATTCAAACTCTGATAGTGCGTTAAGGTAACAAAAAGCGATTTCAGATTTTTAATCATAAAATACAATTAAATGTGTTATTTCAAAACAATTTATGAAGTTTCTGATTATTATAAAAGACGTAATTATGACTGCCTTGAATTTTATAGTTTGTTAAGTTACGTTTAACGATATCTTTCGTTTCGAACCGTTGTTTCTGCTTTAATGTTGTAAGCATTGTCAATAAATGTTCTATTTTACAATTTTAAATTAGTGGTTTATGTATCCAATATATTTTGAAACAATCGTTCTTAACACGAGAAGTAACAACTTATACCTTTCTGTTCCTTTTTCTTAGGACATTATATGAAAATGCGTACATGTAAGAGGTGATTCAATTGATAATGCCTTAACAGAATAATAAAAGTCGTTTTTGTTTAAATATATGGCTTTTATATTGAAACTTGAAATTCAGAAAAAAGACGTAGCTTTTAAAAAGATACACGGTTGTTGTACAAAGATACATAAAAATAAAAATGTATTCACTGGCAATAATGAATACAAGCACTCTCTGATCTCTGTCTATTTGAGTTTATCTATTGTCTGTACCAGAAGCCCATATGACCGACGCAGTGCTGAAGCAGTATTTTAGTTATTTAAGGCTGTGGGGGATTGTGCAAGATACAAGAAGCATACCATTCCAGACACCCCTGGTTCTTTTCCATGCTCAATGTATAGCACTGATACATGGCACCTCGGTGTAAGGTCTCATCCAAAAGATAATTAGTAATAAAAAATGTATAAGTGGAGAAGCGTGGGATTGAATTGAAACCCTTAGATTACCACCCCAGCCCGTTAATACTGGACCACTGATCCGCTCCTACTGCAGCACCAGTTAGTTACTGGCTTTGTAATGTAATTTGGCAGGAAGGATGCGAGCGCAGAAAACGCTTCTTACATGACCGAAAGGTAACAAAACACAATGTTCTTTCCAACCTTGACTTGCTCACTGCTTTGTTCTTCTTAACACTCCAATTACATAATAGAAATGATATAATGGATTTAAAATGATGTCAATAAACATCCAGTAGAATGTGCTTATTGTCTCCGTAAAGAGTGCGAATCACACGCCATTTTCAAAATTGTGACATTTTCAGTTCAGATATTAGATAGATAGATAGATAGATAATTAGATAGATAGATAGATAATTAGATAGATAGATAGATAGATAGATAGATAGATAGATAGATAGATAGATAGATAGATAGATAGATAGATAATTAGATAGATAGATAGATAGATAGATAGATAGATAGATAGATAGATAGATAGATAGATAGATATCAAATGGATATACAAATATCAAATTGATATAGAATATCAAATTTATGTACTGATATCAAAGAATATACAGATATCAAAGAAATACAGATATCTCAAAGGTATATAGAGATAGCAAATGTGATATAGAGATACCAAAGGGATATAGTGATATCAAAGAGATACAGATATATCAACTGGAAAAAGACATCTAAGATATACTCTCTATATCAAAGAGATATAGAGATATCAAAGACATACAGATATATCAAATGGATATAGAAATAACAAATGGATAAACAGATATCAAAGAGTATAGATATATCAAATGGATATAGAGATATCAAAGGGATATTGAGATATCAAAGGGATATTGAGATATATGGTTAGAAAAAGGAGAAGGCTTTAAATTTTCGACAAAGTATAAACATGGTCATCTTGTGAGACTTGAAACTATTTATTTTTTTAAAATATAACAACCTTGTTTTTACAAATTAAAAAGAATACAAAGACTCGTATTGCGTGCATTGTAGTTAATCTTAAACTAGACCTGCACTTAATAGTATTACCTTTTTTTGTACATCATTTGGTGGATCATTTTTAAATTATGATCAGAGCTCAATCACACACCCCTGGGTCGATACGAATTTATCTGTCTAAAATGGAAGTTGAAAAAATACGTAAATTTTGTACGATTTTATGATGTACTTTTTGTCTAGTAAATAAAGTTTACCTGTTCATTTTCTTGCCATAATCTAACGACGGAATCAGTTATAGATCTTTCTCCACCAATAAGAATAATACGGACAAGACAACAAGCGTGCATGTAGAATAAAAGAACTGAGAATTTTCACAGCACGAAGTACTCTATTCAGCATGTAAAATCGTTTACTGCATTATCTCTGATTTTATACTTCTCATTCGGCTTTTCCTTCTTTTAAAAATTTGCAATTTCATGCCTATAATCATATAACGGATAATTAGTCGGTAAAATTTCAGACGCTTTCGTAAATATTATCTTCTATCACGTTTTCGTTTTCGCTCAAGCTGCATTTAGTTTAGTTCAAATTTTACATCGATTGGGAAGCAAGTTCTTGCAGCTTAAATTAATTCCTCTTGATGACTGCTTCCTAGTGTTCAAACCAGTGCTCGCGACGAAAGTGAGGAAAGCGGAAAGTCACTGTAGGCCGCTGCGCTTGTACTGTCAACAAACATCAAATACACTTCATGTTTTGATCAATAACAATGCTTTACAACCCATTAGAGAGAAATATTATTCTATCTTTCAATTGTGTTCTCATTCAAAATAATATCATGATCGAGCTTTTGGGTTGCAGATTTCAAAACAATAACAGGCTCTTTAATATGTTATTTCGACACGATTTTTGAAGTTTCTTATTATTATAAAAGACGTTATTATGTCCGCCTGGGACTTTACTTCATTTTATGCTATGATTAGTGAAACGATGCTATAATAATTTGCATGTTGGCTTTATAGAGCGGGATTATTTATATTAATAGATGTTTTCTTTTTTTCTGCGCATCTTTTACGTGCGTGGTTTCAAACAAAACATAAGAGAATATAAAAAGCGATACAAAATGGACAGAGACAAAAGTTACACTTCCATATCAAATCAGAAATACTATGTACAATATGTTCTTCTTTTTTCTTTTTTTTAAATTTGCGTTTTCAAAATATGTAATAAATAGAATTGCTCTGAAAAAAATGCATCTAAAGATTTCTGATCAAATAAGCAAATTGATTTTACAGGAAAGTAAAATCGTGTTAAAACAAAAATGAATATTTTCAGTATGGCATTTGTATATTCTTACATATTATGAAATGATTCAGGACGTAGGGTATGATTCAACTGTGTGTTTATATTCCTTTCTGCTTTCGTCTGTGTATATCTTCCTGTCTGTTATTCGTTTCGTTTGTTCGTTTGTTCCACCGTACGTTTGTGTGTCTGTTAAAGAAGGCACGTCCTGATTTTAAACTTTAAAACAAGCAACTCAAAGGCTTCTCAGATCGTCTTCTGCGCAATATTACAGTTACATATTACAGCTGTGTATCGGGCGTTGTATACCGTATTATGTACTAATAGTAGCAAAGAACTATCGTTCAAGTTGACTTGTTTGTACTTCTTAAGAAGTCTTGTCAGTTATCTGATATAGACTATTATAATGTACCTTGTCAAATATTTGCAAAATACATAATTTAGCAAAGCTGTTAAAGTCAGTAAGGTATTTGTCCTTTAGGAGTATGACCAAGCTTTTGTATTCAATCAATATATACCTCTCAGTTATGTATTAAGTGATATAAACTCTTCGTTTATTGCAAACGAAACACTTAACAAACATAACAGATAACTCAGACAGATAGGCAACACACATATTTACACAGCTCAACACATGGAAGGTGATATTTATATGCATATCTTCAGCTGTTCTCTCTCATTTTCTTCACTGAGACTTTGACTTAATATATAAACAAGATTACTTCATTAATACTGTTGTAATTTCCACTTCAATCTTTAATACTGATTTTTTCCATTTACCGATATATCTATTAACTCAATACATGTATTACACTGTTAATTTCAACAAAATGTAAAGAATATATACATATATGTTCATTGATCTAACTAACACAAGGATACTGTGATATTGCGATATCTTGTTTGCTACATATCTACAAATTCTAATTGCAAGTTGATCGATCAAGGATTTATTTGTCTGATCAAATGAGCACCAATCTTTTAAACATGCATAAAGTGAACATTTTTGCATGCGGTTTTAATCCTGTCTCTTGCAGACATGCGTAGCTGATTTAGACATATTGATAAATATTGGTCAACTATTTTGTTTATATCAAGCGGTGATGGATATTGCCTGAATTAAAGCTAACGAAGTCTAAATGTTTGTTTATTTCAGTTCCATTTGTGTGGTGCACAGGAGATCTTTTACTTGTGATTTTCGTATTGTCAATAAAAGGTGTTTAAGTTTAAAAAATTGAGAGTCCTTCAGTTTTTTTATAAAGTTTCTTCCAACTATCAGAAATATATTCTAAGTCAAAGATATCCAAGTTTTACCATGTTGGGTTATTGCAATTACAACCTTGTTGAGCCAAATAAATTGGATATGGCATATCAATGTTTCAATGCATCCTGTTAATAAGCCTATATGGAATCCATCCTCTGAAAGAAGAGCAAGAAACATTCATTTCTGGTACCCAGTCTCTGCTGGGTGAACCGAGGTATGTATGGCATCTGTGTCTTTGGCTAAGAACACACCTCGTACTCCGGCTAGGATTCAAACTCTGAACCCTGCAAACTTTGTTTTTATTTTTCTTTATTTTACAGTAAAATATTTCGAAAAAAAATGACTTTGGTGTGCTTTTTATTCAGTCTAACTTTCAATTTTACAAAATGATAAAAAGAATCATTATGCTTCAGACAAATGATTGCATTCAAATTCTGTTACAACATTAATGTAACAGAAAAGCTTTTTTTATTGTGAATCAATAAAAGGCTCTTTAATGTGTTATTTCAAGATACTTTATGAAGTTTCTGATTACTATAAAAGATCTGATTAAGACCGCGTGGGACTCCATTCTATTTTATGTTATGATTTATATGTTTTGAGCTCTGAAATAATGCTGTTGTAATTTGCATTTTGGACTCACCATTGAATTTTTTTAAGTCTGATTGATGTGTTGTTTTTCATTTTCGTCTTATGTTTTACAAGTCTAAAATTATCTTGGCGTTGGGTATGAAATTAACGAAAACAAAAGTCGAACAAATTTATCTCTGAGATAAAATTGTTTTCTGCAGATGCTGAAGTTATACGTATTTTTTCAGCTTTAACATTTGCATACGACAGTTAAAGTAATACCTTAAATCAAAAGGAAAAAATACGACGCAATTCATTGCTTTTGTTAAAAGTTTTATTTAAGTTTTATTGGAGATTTACCTGCAGTTTCGAAGCTTAAGAGCTTAAGTGAAAAAATAAAACAAACCAGTCTTCTCTAATGCACATTTTCTACAGAAGTCTTGTCAATCGTTCCAGAAAATGTTAAGAAAACTACTGTAAAAGTTATGGCTACACTCTGTTTAATATATAGATGTCTCTATTTCAACCAGGCAGACGTTCAATCCTCGTGTTTTCTTGCATACACCAGATGTAAACTGCAGTCAAGTAACATTCATTCTGAACGAGAACAATATAAATGTTTATACAACTAGATCCAACATGATGAAAGATCTTTTCCTTTGCTCGATACATTGAGAGCTTAATTACATCACAGGAACACCCAGCAGATATTCACAAAATTGAGTACCTGTTTTAACTCTTTATTATATTTATCCATAACGCCAAGAATCGTTTGGTTCGTTCGTTCGATTTGTCTTGGTCCTTAATCGGCTAGTCAATCGATCGGTCATTATTTCGGTCGTTTTGTCACTTACTTATTTGTTCACTTGCATATTCATTCATTCACTGACACATTCATTCGCAAATTCATTCATTTATTCATATATTTCCTTACATAAAGTTTAGGTGCATTTCTTCTTCCACTCTTTTCTTCATAAGTATGTCAGAATGAAAGGGATAATCGGTAAGACTTTGTCTTCAGTCGAGTAAATGATAATGCTGCTATACGCTGTTTGTTGATACTATCCTCTACACACTGTTACAGTAATGCGACATAACATCAAGCGACGAATACCAGTCTATAACACAATGTTTCAGTAAATCAGACATACAGAGAAAAAACGAATACTGGCACCATAAACAATGTTTCTTTATACCAGGCATGCAATATTAACAACGAATAATGGCTTCTAACACAGAATTTCAGTATATCAGGCATTCAAATTAAACAACAAATACCGGCATGTAACGCACTGTTTGAATATATAAAACATTCACATTAAACTAGAAATACCTGGCCCTTTATACAGTGTAAAAGTACATAGACATACACATTAAGCTATAAATAACCGTCCTTTATAAAGGCATACACATTAACCTACGAATACTGGTCCTATAAACAGTGTTTCAGTGTATCACACATAACGCATTTAGCATCTGCTACCGGCCTCTTAGACTGTATTTCTGCACCTTGCATCAAACCCGAAACTACGAACACTGGCACCCTTTTAAGAGTGTTTCAGTACATCAGACCCACGGATGTAGTAACTAATACCGGCCTCCTACAAAATATTTCAGTATAAACACATTGAACTTCGAAAACCCGTCCACTGTGCCACGACAAATGCAGATGCAAAGTTTGATAAATTGATTTAACATGTTAGCTGATGGCCTAGATTTGCTATAATGAAATTAGTTTTTAATCAGATTAACTAATGTATTTAAGCAAAGAGTTTCTGTTGAGGATTGAACTCATTATACCTGGCTCAGTGAAATCTATTTGCGGGGCAAGTCTGTGACACGTGTTCATCCCGGCGAAGCCCAAGCTCATCAAAGATCCTTTTTTCATTTATACAATTATTATTGTTACTAGTATTATATTCATCTAAACCATGTGGAGTGGACTTAATGATAAATCTTTCATTTTCTATAAATAGCTCACCGCAGCTGCCCCAGTAAAAGATAGTGTTACTATAAAAGATAGAGTCTTGATTGGAGATGTCACAAAAGCGATCTATCATCAGACACAGTCAGCTGACCTGAGATGTCTGTGACTGAGATATCACTCAGGGCATCACCGAACACGTACTGAGGTGTTGATCCAAGTTTATTTAGAGAAGTGATCCATTGATTTTGTTTTTTATTCTTCTACAACATCTTAACACTGATGACGCATACATGATTTAAAATTTCTGTTGCTTACAAAATAGATTTCATGTATTACTAACAGTCCAATTCTGCTACACATTTAGAGTAAAAATCAGGTTTGCAGAGTCACATGTACTTCAACATATATTGAGTTAAATGAAATTTTGCAAAAGCATATATACTGCTACGTATTTTGAGTTTAACTTTGAGTTTAAAAGAGGTTTGCAAAGTTGTATGTACTTCTAAAAAATGAGTTAAAAGGAAGTTTACAAAAACACATATTTTTCTGTTAATTCATATGTACTTCAACATATTTTGAGTTAAAAGAAGGTCTGCGAAAGCACATATACTGTTACATATTCTGATTAAAACAGGTTTGCGAAAGCACGTGGACTGTTACATATTTTGAGTAAAAAAAGGTCTGCCAAGGCATATACTGCTACATATTTTGAGCTAAAATGTTTGCGAAAGCACATGTACTGCTACATATTTTGAGTTAAACATTTCGCAAAAGAACAAGTACTTCTACATGTTTTGAGTTGAAAGAATTTCTGCGAAAGCACATGTATTGCTACATATTTTGAGTTAAACATTTCGCAAAAGAACAAGTACTTCTACATGTTTTGAGTTGAAAGAATTTCTGCGAAAGCACATGTACTGCTACATATTTTGAGTTTTGGAGGTTTGCAAAGTCATCTCTATCTCTGTATATTCTGAGTTTAAATAGGTTTGCAAAGGCACACGAACTTTTACATAGTTTGAGTTAAAAGCAGGTTTGTAAAAGCACACGCTCTACTATATATTCTGAGTTCAAAGCAGGTCTGCAAAAGTAAAGGTAATTAGACATTCTAAAGCAGGTCATTCAAAATGGCAGTTGAAAACCTATTACCGCCAATTTTCAGCTGCAACAATTTGATGTACACAAGCCAATTCGTAGCTTAATCATTTATTTAACTTATCAAAAGAAAACAGTTATGATCATAACTATAAAGCAAAAATTATTTAACAACAATACTCTTTGTTTTAAATGTCCAAACACTTCCAAAACCACGGATTACTTGACAAAAGTTTTAAACAGTGAAACAAAATGTTTTAATCAGGGGAACAAAGATAGAAACTGCCAAACTATGCTGCTTAGTTAAAGAAATTAATATGATACTTAAAGAAGTATATCCTAAAAGTTTAGTGTTCAGTGTGGTTAAAAATCATGTAAATGATATTTAAATATTACAAAATGTCAGGACGCCAGTCAAAACGTCTAAGTACAATATGTAAATTAAAGTCATTAATATAAGTCTCTTATACAAACTTGAACAGAACAGAACAGCAATTTTATTGATATAACTTTAATATAAGCAGTTTATTGTTACAACAAAATACATACAACATACGTACAAATGCAGTGATTTGCGCCTTTTTAGTGGACAGCCTTTCATTTAAAAAAATTCTTAGTTCTAAATTCTAAATGCCAAAAAGAAAACGTTTTGAACATTAATTTTGTTCTTCTTTATATTATCAAATGTTTTCATTTTATATCGAAAAAGCAAGTAAAAAAGAAACTCAGTATAGCATCGTTACCGTTGTCTTTCAAGAGTGGTGTAATATTCTGTTAAGATTTAGAAAACGACATGGATTTGCTATTCCAGAACACAAAGCTCTGTTTTATAATTGATAAAGTTTGCAAATCTTTTTGATGTAATGTGTCTTAGACCATCATTTCAAGAGATAAAACGCGACAATCTGTTTTCTAGGAAGAGAACTTCCTTTGGGTATTGGAAGTTGTTGCTATGTATGGTTTGCAGTAGTACTTTCTGTCTTGTCAGAGGATGTGAATAATCACTTTGATACAACTATAAATCACTTGTCTATAGTAATCTCATAGTTATCAATGAATTGGAATAATCAGTTGGACACAGCTGATATCTTTTACTATGAATCACTTGTCTGTAGCACCCTCTTTCTTACCAAAGTATGTGAAAAATCACTTAGATACAGCTGAAATATTTCACTCTGTTTCAATCAAGAAAGAAACCCGAAACAAGTTACACATTGCAACATTTATGTAGTTACAGATTTGACGTAAAACAGTCAGCTAGATGCTGTGACCTACTTCTAGATAATGGAAGTAACGCGAATAAAGGTTATAACAATAAATTATATACTATCTGGAAGGTCAAAAAAACGTGCAAAAGAAATAACAAACATGTTTGATTACAACAAATGGCATGCAGGATGTGTTAACGTAATAATACATTGTAAGACTTCTCGTGCAAGTTCTTGCCACAGAAAAAATATGACAAGGTTTTTAACGAGAGGATGAAATGCGGTAACTACATTTTCTAAATTAATCTTAATATTATTTTAAAGTCAGTGAATACGTTATGGTTGATCTGAATTTGCAGGCAGGTTATAGAAAGAAAAATGTAATATAATTGGGAAACTTATATTATCCAAGAAATTGTCATCAAACATGATGTTCCAAAATCAATTTTATCTATCATGTCTGAATCTTAATGGCTAATATAAATACCTTCGCACGAAGTCACTTTACCCGTCTTTCTGTACATTATTTCGTCTAATTTAAATGCTTACCTCAACGCCCTGTTAAATTTCTCAATCAATTTAACTTCAAAGGAAAAAAATGCTTCTTAATGTAACCTAAACTTTTACATGGAGGTGTATTAGGTGTAAATGCAGTTTAACAGATGGGCTTCAAAAGCATAAAAACAGACGTTATTTTTTTAGACAGAGAGTAATTTTAGAGAAAAAGAAAAACACGTTTAAAACGATCTGTTTCAAGTTCATTTTTGGAATAACAATAATAATAATAACAATAAAACAAGAAAAAGACAATCTTGACAGAATAATCACAAAGAAAAAGTCCAAGAAGCTAGATGTATGCAATTTAAAAAAAAAATATTTGGTCGTGAGAAAAACACTTTCGTAAACACAAAATTAGAAACAGATGGCCATGAAAAGAAAATAATCTATTTTTCTCTGCGTGCTTTTCAGGACAAAATTTTCATTAACAAAAAAAAAATGATATATGGGCCCAAAATGTCCATCCTTTTATCAGACAAAGGTGACATTTGGCTACATCCTAATATACATGTAGTTTAACATTAACAGATCGAGCTAAACAAAATTTGCCCCCCAGTTGAACCAATTTCTTCTGCAGTGTATCTGTGTAGTAAAAGCTACAAAATTGTCAGAGACCACAAACTTAGAAGGGTCAAGTAAGTGTTAGTTAACCTAAAGATCGACTGTTCGAAACCAACGTGTACGGTCATTCATATCATTTTTATATGTACAAAGTGTAAGTTATATAAAAATTTCATACATATAGCGTCAGTATTCACTGCATAAAGTGTAGGAAATATATTTATGATAAAATGTTATAGAACAAACTTCGAACAAATTATACTTAGGTAAAACCTCCCCTTTCGTGTTGGTATCAGTGTAACAGTTTTCTCTGTTCCTTTCTTTCAATCTGCAACAAGTAAGTCGCCTTGATAAGATTTATCAGCAGCAGACTACTGCCAACTGAAATCAATTTAGATATTTTCAGCAGATGATTTACTTTGTATTGATGACGTGTGTGTGTGTGTGTGGAGATAGTAAATACTGCAGATATTAACAGTATCAACAAGATAGTAACAGTTTTTTTCTTTTGTTAATTACAGCTTATGTTGTGAATGTCATATTTTCTACGATGTCATTGTAAATTATTGTTGATAAAATGAGGATGGTATAAGCGGTTGACTTCTTTTTTTTTTCCTTTTTTCTGAAAAGAAATTGTGTTGCCGTGGTTCTGATAAAGTATGTCTTTTAAAATGTGACCAATGATAAAATCATTTGTGAACAAGTCAATCACTCAATGTTTATAAAAAAAGTCGATGCAAAAATTAGTTTGAAGATTAACTGAATGTTTTGCACATCTATTTTGCAAATATTCGTATTTAATTTAGTAGAATTGTACGCCTTTTACTTTAAAATATACATCTCTTCGTGCATAACTTTGGTGCAAATGTTTTATCATGTACGATATTTTTTGTAGTGTTTCGTCTTACCTAATTACTAAAACACAGTTCCATTATGTTTCCTATCTACTGTTCTATTATATAAATGTTATAGCATAGAAACAAACATTCATACACTTTCGTTGTAAGAAATCTGCAAACATTTTTACCTTTGAGCGAATCATTAATGAAATATTGATAACGGAGATGTGTGCTTTTAATCTTAAATCAGCAACACTATAAAAAGCCTTGTTTCTATGACTGCATAAATGGTAAAAGTATCAATTTATTAATATAAAACAAGTTTATTCCCACCTGTATATCAATTATATTAAGATTTAAGATTTCTTCTTAGGCAAAATCTACATTTATCTAGGTACAACTATTTTTTATTCTAGGAAAATCAGGAAAAGGAGCTTAGTTGTTAATTTCCAGAGAAAGAGAAGACTCGGTTAAATGTTTATAAAATTGGAACTTATTGTTGCCTCCAAAAAAAGCAACTACAGTATGCCGGATAGGCTTATATGCGAACATCCTCAATAAATCTACTCTATAAAAAAACTTCATTTGAGTAAGAAATACATGGAGTATTACTATTGAAACAAACGTTACAGTACAAAAGAATTAAATCTTTCATTATTTTTTACTTCATGTAAGATATGGGTGTTATTTTCTCAAGATTTCAAATAACCGTTGAAATAAATGAGATAAAAAGGTAATATTTGTCGTAAATTATTCTCTCACTAATTATACCATAGGCAAGCAATTCGCAAATGTCTGAAAACTGAAAGTCTTCTCAATTGGTTTGGCACATCAGAACATGAATCATTATCCCTTTGAATAAGGCGTTCGATGCCGTATTCTATAGCTATTGAAAGCAACTCAGAGGGAATACACTATAGCTCCAAATTTTCAATATCTTGACTTGTTCTGTGCTTTGTTCTTCTTGACACTCCAATTACGTGATATAGATGATATAATGCAATTGAGAGAATATGTCAATAATCCTTATTCTTCATGCGGAATGTGGCAATTGTCCGTCAGGATATATTATGTACTATATATTCCGTCATATTTTGTTAAATGTTAAGTTCACTATAGTAGGCCAGCTTATTTCTAGGGTCAAGTTCTTTATATTTGTTGTAGAAATTTATGATGTATCTAATTATTTTAAAAGTACTTAACTAGACATTTCTGTAAATTCCGAAATATATTGGACAGTATTATAATGTTGAAAAGAACTTCAAAAATATTCAATACATTTGAACCACTACGGCGTCATAATATTGTCACACAAATAAACAAAAATCAAATTTGACGTGAAACAAATAACAAGAAATTGAATCAGCAACCTATTTGACTTTTTCTTCGGCGACATCATACAGTTTATGTCAAAATACATTTCCAATTCTGTTTAATCTATCAACAAGAGCCATGTAGACATGGCCATCCCCGAATGTTTTTGCCTGTTGGAAAAGGCATGTGTTGGAGGAGAGAATAATTCATTTTTAAAAGTTTTTTTGGTAACAAAGACTGATGGTTGAAGTGATTTAAGTATGATACCCGTGTGAAGACCTACTTTTCTGAATCCGAACAAACATTGAGCATCAAAAATAACAAAAGGCAATAACTAAAACAATATGAAATGTAGAGTAATCATTATTGTGCTTTGCATTTCTCCATAATGAGATATATACACCTTTGAAGTTTCAAGTTGATATTTCAAATACTTTTTTAGTTATGGTCGAGACAAAAGTGTGGGCCGGAAGGTGGGATGGACAGACGGAGACTATTACCATTTTCCCCGCCCCCTTTTCGGCGGGGGATGGACAGACGGAGACTATTACCATTTTCCCCGCCCCCTTTTCGGCGGGGGATAAAAAGCTTAAGGCAATGAAATCAATCATAGAATACACATTTTTTTATTATTATTTTTAAAAAAGTTAAAAAATAAGTTAGGTTTCAGAACAAGAAAAACTAATTTAACGTTTTCACTTCTGTCAAATAATTACATATATAAACAGAAATGATTGGGTTTTAGTTTGAAATATTTGTTACAGAGGCACTGCGAGATAAAGAGATGCATCCTAGCAATGGTTAAATATCTGAAATCTCCGAGAAATAAGAACTTCCTTGTATTAGGAGGAATGTGAAACATCTTTTTTCCATACGTGGTAGTTATTATGGTACATAAAATGTCAAGCATCTCAACATAGACCTGTGTTTGACAGTGTTTACTTTCCTTTTATTTCTGCTCTTTTGCTTCTTGTAAGTTGCCACAAAAAATGTAAAAAAGAATACATTAAATATTTCAAATGAAACACAAACTTGACAATTTTCTTGTTCTGCACCATATCCCCTTGTAGTTATACAAATTTCCATTATAATAATGAGTTTTGTAGGACTTCCTCCGCAATGTTTGCTGATGTTTATTCTTACAGTAACGATCAAAACGAGGCACACGTGCAAAAATGAAATCCTAACAGCGCAACGTACTCGATCCGGCAAGCCTGATCAAGATTCCTGAAATATAATTTCTGATGAGTTTGCACTTTTCGTTTTTTCTGACACTTTTTATCCGCTATTTGATGCCTACTATCTTTTCGCTTAACAGTCTGACAGTCAGAATGAATTTTGCAACCGTTCTGGTCTCCTCCTTAATTAATCAAAAGCTTAAATACTTTTTTGAAAACAATATATACCAATATTTCACTTACGTTTTGCTACTAAACAAATGAAATACTTTTTTTTGGCTTTAAATCAAAAAGCATCCTTAACAATCCATTAAGAAGCAATAGTTTTCTACCTCCAGATCATGTTTTTATTCAAACTCTGATAGTGCGTTTAGGTAAAAAAAGCGATTTCAGATTTTTAATCATAAAATACAATTAAATGTGTTATTTCAAAACAATTTATGAAGTTTCTGATTATTATAAAAGACGTAATTATGCCTTGAATTTTATAGTACGTTTAACGATATCTTTTGTTTCGAACCGTTGTTTCTGCTTTAATGTTGTAAGCATTGTCAATAAATGTTCTATTTTACAATTTTAAATTAGTGGTTTATGTATCCAATATATTTTGAAACAATCGTTCTTAACACGAGAAGTAACAACTTATACCTTTCTGTTCCTTTTTCTTAGGACAGCATATGATAATGCGTACATGTAAGGGGTGATTCAATTGATAATGCCTTAACAGAATAATAAAAGTCGTTTTTGTTTAAATATATGGCTTTTATATTGAAACTTGAAATTCAGAAAAAAGACGTAGCTTTTAAAAAGACACACGGTTGTTGTACAAAGATACATGAAAATAAAAATGTATTCACTGGCAATAATGAATACAAGCACTCTCTGATCTCTGTCTATTTGAGTTTATCTATTGTCTGTACCAGAAGCCCATATGACCGACGCAGTGCTGAAGCAGTATTTTAGTTATTTAAGGCTGTGGGGGATTGTGCAAGATACAAGAAGCATACCATTCCAGACACCCCTGGTTCTTTTCCATACTCAATGTATAGCACTGATACATGGCACCTCGGCGTAAGGTCTCATCCAAAAGATAATTAGTAATAAAAAATGTATAAGTGGAGAAGCGTGGGATTGAATTGAAACCCTTAGATTACCACCCCAGCCCGTTAATACTGGACCACTGATCCGCTCCTACTGCAGCACCAGTTAAGTTACTGGCTTTGTAATGTAATTTGGCAGGAAGGATGCGAGCGCAGAAAACGCTTCTTACATGACCAAAAGGTAACAAAACACAATGTTCTTTCCAACCTTGACTTGCTCACTGCTTTGTTCTTCTTAACACTCCAATTACATAATAGAAATGATATAATGGATTTAAAATGATGTCAATAAACATCCAGTAGAATGTGCTTATTGTCTCCGTAAAGAGTGCGAATCACACTTCATTTTCAAAATTGTGACATTTTCAGTTCATAGATAGATAGATAGAAAGAAAGAAAGAAAGATAGATAGATAGATAGATAGATAGATAGATAGATAGATAGATAGATAGATAGATAGATAGATAGATAGAGGAGAGGAGAGGAGAGGAGAGGAGAGGAGAGGAGAGGAGAGGAGAGGAGAAGATAAGATAAGATAAGATAAGATAAGATAAGATATCTTAAGATAAGATAAGATAATAAGATAAGATAAGATATCAAATGGATATACAGATATCAAATTGATATAGAATATCAAATTTATGTACTGATATCAAAGAATATACAGATATCAAAGAAATACAGATATATCAAAGGTATATAGAGATAGCAAATGTGATATAGAGATACCAAAGGGATATAGTGATATCAAAGAGATACAGATATATCAACTGGAAAAAGACATCTAAGATATACTCTCTATATCAAAGAGATATAGAGATATCAAAGACATACAGATATATCAAATGGATATAGAAATAACAAATGGATAAACAGATATCAAAGAGTATAGATATATCAAATGGATATAGAGATATCAAAGGGATATTGAGATATCAAAGGGATATTGAGATATATGGTTAGAGAAAGGAGAAGGCTTTAAATTTTCGACAAGTATAAACATTCGACAAGTATAAACATGGTCATCTTGTGAGACTTGAAACTATTTATTTTTTTAAAATATAACTACCTTGTTTTTACAAATTAAAAAGAATACAAAGACTCGTATTGCGTGCATTGTAGTTAATCTTAAACTAGACCTGCACTTAATAGTATTACCTTTTTTGTACATCATTTGGTGGATCATTTTTAAATTATGATCAGAGCTCAATCACACACCCCTGGGTCGATACGAATTTATCTGTCTAAAATGGAAGTTGAAAAAATTCGTAAATTTTGTACGATTTTATGATGTACTTTTTTGTCTAGTAAATAAAGTTTAACTGTTCATTTTCTTGCCATAATCTAACGACGGAATCAGTTATAGACCTTTCTCCACCAATAAGAATAATACGGACAAGACAACAAGCGTGCATCTAGAATAAAAGAACTGAGAATTTTCACAGCACGAAGTACTCTATTCAGCAAGTAAAATCGTTTACTGCATTATCTCTGATTTTATACTTCTCATTCGGTTTTTTTCTTCTTTTAAAAATTTGCAATTTCATGCCTATAATCATATAACGGATAATTAGTCGGTAAAATTTCAGACGCTTTCGTAAATATTATCTTCTATCACGTTTTCGTTTTCGCTCAAGCTGCATTTAGTTAAGTTCAAATTTTACATCGATTGGGAAGCAAGTTCTTGCAACTTTAATTAATCTCTCTTGATGACTGCTTCCTAGGTTCAAACCAGTGCTCGCGACGAAAGTGAGTAAAGCGGAAAGTCACTGTAGGCCGCTGCGCTTGTACTGTCAACAAACATCAAATACACTTCATGTTTTGATCAATAACAATGCTTTACAACCCATTAGAGAGAAATATTATTCTATCTTTCAATTGTGTTCTCATTCAAAATAATATTATGATCGAGCTTTTGGGTAGCAAAAACAATTACAGATTTCAAAACAATAACAGGCTCTTTAATATGTTATTTCGACACGATTTCTGAAGTTTCTTATTTTCATAAAAGACGTTATTATGTCCGCCTGGGACTGTACGTCATTTTATGCTATGATTAGTGTTATTTTGAGGTTTGAAACGATGCTTTAATAATTTGCATGTTGGCTTTATAGAGCGGGATTATTTATATATATGGATGTTTTCTTTTTTCCTGCGCATCTTTTACTTCCGTGGTTTCAAACAAAACATAAGAGAATATAAAAAGCGATACAAAATGAACAGAGACAAAAGTTCCAGTTCCATATCAAATCAGAAATATTATGTACAATATTTTCTTCTGTTTCCTTTTTAAAATTTGCGTTTTCAAAATATGTAATAAATTGAATTGCTTTGAAAAAAATGCATCTAAAGATTTCTGATCAAATAAGCAAATTGATTTTACAGGAAAGTAAAATCGTGTTAAAACAAAATTGAATATTTTCAGTATGGCATTTGTATATTCTTACATATTATGAAATGATTCAGGACGTAGGGTAAGATTCAACTGTGTGTTTATATTCCTTTCTGCTTTCGTCTGTGTATATCTGCCTGTCTGTTATTCGTTTCGTTTGTTCGTTTGTTCCACCGTACGTTTGCGTGTCTGTTAAAGAAGGCACGTCCTGATTTTAATGAATAAACTTTAAAAAAAAGGAACTCAAAGGCTTCTCAGATGTTCTTCTGCGCAATATTACAGTTACATATTACAGCTGTGTATCGGGCGTTGTATACCGTATTATGTACTAATAGTAGCAAAGAACTATCGTTCAAGTTGACTTGTTTGTACTTCTTTAGAAGTCTTGTCAGTTATCTGATATGGACTATTATAATGTACCTTGTCAAATATTTGCCAAATACATAATTTAGCAAAGCTGTTAAAGTCAGTAAGGTATTTGTCCTTTAGGAGTATGACCAAGCTTTTGTATTCAAACAATATATACCTCTCAGTTATGTATTAAGTAATATAAACTATTCGTTTATTGCAAACGAAACACTTAACAAACATAACAGACAACTCAGACAGATAGGCAACACACATATTTACACAGCTCAACACATGGAAGGTGATATTTATATGCATATCTTCAGCTGTTCTCTCTCATTTTCTTCACTGAGACTTTGACTTAATATATAAACAAGATTACTTCATTACCACCGTTGTAATTTCCACTTCAATCTTTAATACTGAATTTTTCCATTTACCGATATATCAATTAACTCAGTACATGAATTACACTGTTACTTTCAACAAAATGAAAAGAATATATACAATGTTCATTGACCTAACTAACGCAACAATACTGTCTGCGATATTTTGTTTGCTACATATCTACAAATTTTAAATACAAGTTGATCGATCAAGGATTTATTTGCCTGATTAAAAAAGCACCAATCTTTTAAACATGCATAAAATGAACATTTTTGCATGCGGTTTTAATCCTGTCTCTTGCAGACATGCGTAGCTGATTTAGACATATCAATGAATATTGGTCAACTATTTTGTTTATATCCAGCGGTGATGGATATTGCCTGAATTAAAGCTAACGAAGTCTAAATGTTTGCTTATTTTAGTTCCATTTGTGTGGTGCTCGGGATCTCTTTTTCTTGTGCTTTTCGTCTTGTCAGTAAATGCTGTTTTAAGTTTTAAAACCTGAAGTCATTCAGTTCGTTTGTAGAGTTTCCAACGGTCAGAAATATATTCTAAGTCAAAGATATCAAAGTTTTACCATGTTGGATTATTGCAATTACAACCTTGTTGAGCACAATAAATTGGACATGGCATATGAATGTTTCAATACATCTTGCTAATAAGCCTAGATGGAATCCATCATCTGGAAGAAGAGCAAGAAAAATTCATTTCTGGTACCGGTTTCTGCTGGGTGAACACACCTCGCACTCCGGCTAGGATTCAAACTCTGGAGCAAACAAACCTTGTTTTTTTTTTTTAGTACATTAATTATTTTACAGTACAATATCTCGAAAAATGACTTTGGTGTGCTTTTTATTCAGACAGCCTAACTTTCAATTTTACAAATTGATAAACAGAATCATTATGCTTCAGACAAATGTTTGCATTGAAGAGCTGTTACAACTTTAATGTAACAAAAACTTTATAGTTGTGAATCAATAACAGGCTCTTTAATGTGTTATTTCAAGATATTTTATGAAGTTTCAGATTACTATAAAAGACGTGATTAAGACCGCCTGGGACTCCATTCTATTTTATGTTATGATTTATATCTTTTGAGCTCTGAAATAATGCTTTTGTAATTTGCATTTTGGACTCACCATTGAATTTTTTTAAGTCTGATTGATGTGTTGTTTTTCATTTTCGTCTTATGTTTTACAAGTCTAAAATTATCTTGGCGTTGGGTATGAAATTAACGAAAACAAAAGTCGAACAAATCAATCTCTGAGACAGAACTGTTTCCTGCAGATACTGAAGTTGTACATATACTTTTCAGCTTTACCAATTTGCATACAACAGTTAAAGTAATACCTTAAATCACAAGGAAAAAATACGACGCATTTCATTGCTTTTATTAAAAGTTTTATATTTGAACTTAATGGAGATTTACCTGCAGTTTCGAAGCTTAAGAGTTTAAGATAAAAATTAGAACAAACCAGTATACTGTATTGCACATTTTCTACAGAAGTCTTGTCAATCGTTCCAGAAAATGTTAAGAAAACTGCTGTAAAATAATTATGGTTACACTCTGTTTATATAGCTGAATTCTCGCGTTTTCTTGCATACACCGGATGTAAACTGCAGTCAAGTAACATTCATTGTGAACGAGAACAATATAAATGTTTATACAACTAGATCTAACATGATGAAAGATCTTTTCCTTTGCTAAATACATTGAGAGCTTAATTACATCACAGGAACACCCAGCAGATATTCACAAAATTGAATCTTCCTGTTTTAATTTTTTTATAATATTTATCCATAGACCCAAGAATCGTTTGGTTCATTCTTTCGTTCGTTCGGTTTGTCGGTCGCTTGGTCATTTGATCGGCCGGTCAATCGATCGGTCATAAGTTCGGTCGCTTTGTCACTTAATTATTCACTTGCATATTCATTTATTCACTGAAACACTAATACATAAGATCATTCATTCTTTCATTCATTCATTCATTCATTCATTTTATTCATTTATTAATATTGTTTTCTTTCTTTCTTTATATTTGTACTTCGTTTAATGCTCTTCCTTTTTGCCTTTATGGTTATTTCGAATAGCATTCATTCATTCATTTATTCACTTCCGTATTTTGAGTTTAGGTGCATTTCTTCTTCCGTTCTTTTCTTCATAAGTGTCTTGTGGAAAGGGAGATTCGGTAAAACTTTGTCTTCGATGTAATTGTTTAGTCTATACGCTGTTTGTTGATACCGACCTCCTTCACAGGTTACAGTAATACAGTCAAGCGACGAATACCATTGTATAAGACAATGTTTCAGTAAATCAGACATAAAGATTAAACAAAGAATATCAGCCCTTTAAACAATATTTCTGTATACCAGGCATGCAAAGTTAACAAGGAATAATAGCTTCTTACACAGGATTTCAGTATAGCAGGCATTCACATTAAGCAACAAATACCGGCATGTAACGCACTGTTTGAAGATATATAAGACATTCACATTAAACTACTAATACCTGGCCCTTTATATAATGTTATAGTACATCAGGCATACACATTAAGCAACAGATAACCGTCATTTATAAAGTGTTTCAGTATAAAGGCATTCACATTAAACTACGAATACTGGTCCCATATACAGTGTTTCAGTATATCAGACATAACGTATTCTGCAACTAATGCCGGCTCCTTACTCTGTGCTTCTGCATCTCGAGTCAAAACCGAAACTACGAAACCTGGCACCCTTTATACAGTGGTTCAGTACATCAGATATACGCATTTAGCTACTAATACCGGCCTCTTACACTGTGTTTCAGCATCTTGGGTCAGACCCGAAACTACAAATACTGGCACGAATTATACAATGTTTCAGTACATCAGACCCACGCATTTAGAAACTAACACCGGCCCCCTATAAAGTGTTTCAGTATAAAGGCATACACATTAAACTACGAATACCTGTCCCCCTTATACAGTGTTTCCGTACATCAGACACATGCTTTTGGCATCTTATACCGGCTCCTTATTGTTTCAGTATAAAGGCATAGACATTAAACTACGAATATCCCCCTCCCACTCCTCTTATATAGTGTTTCAGTGCATCAGACACACGCATTAACCAACTAATACCGGCCCCCTATAAAGTGTTTCAGTATAAAGAAATACACATTAAACTACGGAAACCCGCCCCCTGTATAGCAGACATACACATTTACCAACCAGTACCTGTATCTTACATTGTGTTCCTGCATCTTTTGTTTGTAAACAAAAATTATTTACAAGTTTGTTTTGTTGTTTGAAATGGTCAATGTCAGTGAAAGGTACTTGTAAGCTCGGCATTTGAATTCGCAATAAAACAATTTAGATCCGTGGTGAATGAAACAGTTGTTCTAAATTGATTTTTTTAAAAGTTATTGAAAAAGTGTTAAGCCCTTTTAATCAGGAGAGACTGAATTAATTTTGTTAATG
Organism: Cyclina sinensis; assembly: GCA_012932295.1. Lineage (NCBI taxonomy): Eukaryota > Metazoa > Mollusca > Bivalvia > Venerida > Veneridae > Cyclina > Cyclina sinensis. Next base: position 9,998,070 of record JAAONU010000002.1, on the reverse strand, counting down.
TCTTCTGTGTTTTATTTCAGTTTCTTTAATAAAGTAAAGTGTGCCAACCATCCAGTCACAAGGGATGGAGATCCTTTGAATACATTTGTTATAATTATTTTGCTATTGTTTGGAGCAGACCACTGTGCCCTGACTCATGCAGATGCAAGTTGTGATAAATTGATTTCATCTGTTATTTGCTAAAATGAGTTTAGTGTTAATTCAGGTTAACTATTGTACCTTAGGAAACTTTGAGTTACTGTTGAGGAATAAGCTCATTATACCTGGCTCAGTGAAATTGCACAGTTTAGTACTGTGTTGCGGGGCAAGTCGTGTTCACCCCCGGCAATGCCCAAGCCCCTTCAGAGATCTTTTTTTTTTCATTTAAGGATATACAATTATTGTTTAAGGATATACAATTATTGTTACTAAATCATGTGGAGTGGAGTGAATGATAAATCTTTCATTTTCTTTAAACAGCTCACCGTAACTGCCCCAGTAAAAGATATTGTGACTAGAAAAGACAGTGCCTTGATTGGAGATGTCAAAAAAGCCATCTATCATCAGTCACAGTCAGTTGACCACAGATGTCTGTGACTGAGATACCACTCAGGGCATCAACGACCAAGTACTAAGGTGCTGATACAAGCTTATTAAGAAAAATGATTCTTTGATTTGGTTTTTTTCTTCTACAATATCTTAACATTGCTAACGCCTTTATGATTAAGTTGCTGTTGTAAATATAAGATAGATATATGTATTACTAACAGTCCATTTGTATTGGCTCTCTTGTTTATCGATTCTCGTTCGGTACAAAATGTTAATTCTTTATCTGTGTAAGTTTTGAAAACTTTGTCAACAGTAAAACATATTGTCTGTTTTTTGTTGTTGTATACTTTACGTACAAGAGAAGCTGAGTTACAATGCTTCTATTTCGACCAATCGCTATCGTTTATATCAATCACTGCAGGCCGCTAATGCAGTACAGGAGCAATCGTTATCGAAACTGATTATTCAATGCATCTCATGCCAGCCCGCTGTGTTTTTAAATATTTACTCAATTGATACACCGGAAAAGGTAAACTGTGATTGAATTAGACAACATTTCAGAAAATCTAATCAGAGTGGAACTAATATAATATTTCTTAAAACTAGATCAGTTTTAAAGCGGTACTCTAATAAACATGGGTTTTCAGCATAAAACAGTTACAGCTTTTTCGAAATGTCTACATGCTAGTACATTGTTATCACTTCAAAATAAGCTAACTGTATTACACAATGACATGATGTGCAGTTTTTTTTTCTTTCATTTGAAAACAACGACGTCATTATTCCGTTACTGAATTCATGACGTCAATTAAGTGGTTACTTAGGGAATGTATTTGAATAGAAGTTTGTTAACTTGTTAATACATTGTTTAGCAAAAAAATGAAAAAAAAATTGATTTTATTGTTAATGCATTTCGTATAGTTAGTTTGTTATATAGAAGGCAATGTTTCGATATATATTAATGTTCGAAAATATAGCTCAACTTACCCTCTTGCTATGGAGCAGCTGACTTCTTGTCTTATCTTTCGTTGTACTTTATATTCGTAAATCCTAATTTATTCACACATGAAAGATTACATATCAAAACTGACACCGTGGAATCAAAAGGTAACATTACCACTTAATTCGGACATTTTACCGTTAACCGAGGTTGACGCACATACCTTTACTGAAATCCTTACTGAATACAGATCAATAAATTCCGTTCACTGCACTGTCCGTGAAACAAACAATTCCAAAGGCAATCCCTATGAACCCGAATCGTAAACTGTACTAGAGATATCCGTTTTCCATTCACTGAATTGAAAACTGTTTTATGTTTTTATTTTTCATAATACTGATCACACGTAACAATTGAACTGTTTGTCTTCTGAGGTTTGAAAGTGGACAGACTTAAGTGTGTTTAAATTGAACAAACGCAGACTTGAGCCATTTTTTCAAGGGCAATGGTCATTTCACAAAGGCTTTTAAATGATGAGTTGCTTATGAAATATTGTTATTATTTTCCTTCGTTATAATCAACATGTTGTTGTTGTTTTGATAGTGGTGGCGTAAATTACTGGTTGTTTACATGTCTTAAAAAAAAAGAGCTTAACTTTTTAAAATCCCTTTGCCGCATATCTTCCATGCCAATATTTTCTTAGTAGTCACAACTTTCAATTTTGCTTCATAACACTATTTTCCTGTTTAATTAAAACATATTTTGCACATAAGAAAGGTGAATTGACGCGAACTTCTTACAGTTTTATGCTTACATTGTCACCTTATCGAATGCTTTTATAAACTTATTGAAATAATACTATAATTGGAAATAGCACCATTATCATTTATTAGAACCACAAATTGAAAAACAAAGTTGACAAAGCCTGTTCTGTTTAAAACAACAACAGCACCGGATCTTAATTTGAGCACATATTTGTTTCACCACATTATTGGCCAAATTCCTGTAAGCTATTAAAATCCATAGAAGTTCGATCTAATTCTAACGAACAAACAATAAAACTTTGCCAAGCCACAATATTGGCAAAGCAACGCCCTGTAGTGCAGAATTCACTTAAACCATTAAAATATTGGATTAGGTCTAAATGGCTTTTGTAAATGACGTACGCTATACTCCGGTATAATCTTTGAGGTTTTGCGCAAAATCGATACTTTAAAAGGAATATATATATATTTGCAAGTCACTTAAATGAAATTAAACTGCCACTATTCCCGTGTTTATTTTTGTTTCAGAAAGGGGAAGAAATTGTTTTGCAGGAAATAAAACTGCTGGCTTTGCATGTTGATAGATTCTTTGTTTAAAACGTGGCTTTAAAGTACATTGAACCGCATGCAAAGACGAGCGACGGTATGTCTGAGCTTAAAACCCCTAAAACGAAAAAAAAAACTTTTTACTAATTTATGTACAAGGTGTATTCCATGCAGGACCATCGATTTTTCAAAGTACCACAATCTATGTAAATGCAGTAACAATATTGACAATGGTGTCATTTTCACAATACTTGTCTTTTTAATATTCATCTTCAAGATACTTTGAAAATAAGTCCAATTTCTTATGAGCAATAACATAATTTATAAAATATCTATTCGAGAACATCACTGAGATGATTAAGTGTCTTTGTAGAATTCCATTCACTGTCTGAATAGTAATTTCCGTTAATATTTAATGTAAATAATAGACCATAATTTTACTAACTTAAATTCTTTTACTTATGTTGTTTGTTTGTGCTTCAGTGTTGAAATCTTTTATTTTTAGGTAATCTTGCTTTCATTTCACCATGTTTGTTTTGAGTCGTTCAAGTGACGTCAGGAAAGTCAATTTTCTTTCAAGGTTTTTCCTTGGCTATTGGAACACACATCCAGGAAATAATCTAATGAGAACAGTCATAACAAAAATCATTCGGGATATTTCAAAAGCCATTCGGCCATTCTCCAAAAGTACGGCAAGAAAACACAACAAAGCTTATCGGAAGAAAACGTTGTGATATATGTACTAAAACTGTCTATATCAGTGCTTTAGCTTGATCATTAAGTTGGTTGATCTTATATGTACTTACTATTTTTTAACAAAAATAAATGCAAAAAATGGAAAGCAAGTCCCCTCAGTGATGTTCCAGGTTGTTCCGTATGAAATATACAATGTAGTTATGTAAGTAAAAAGTTTTTTTCTGGGGCTTGTATGCTCAGTGATACTGTCACCTGTGGCAAAGACATGTTCCATTTATGTAAACCAGTGGTTTGTTTCTAAACGATATTTTTTATCATGAACTAAACTTCATTAAGTAAACATAGTACCAATCTGACTGAAGTTCACGTTCTCTCTACGGTTAGATTTTATCTTCTCGATAACCTGGAATTTCCACTATTGTTATTTATATCCCAGCCAATGACACTGCAGCTTATGACGCGACTCGATAGCTTACCTGTACACAAAACGCGTTCAAACAGCGTGTAAACTTATCTAGCATAACAATGTTTGTTATCGGAAACGGTAAATGCTTAGATATTTTGAAAAAGCAATATTCTGCACAAACATTAATCTCATTACTTTGGAAGATCTTGTCAAATAAATTTAACTCAGAGTTCAGTAACAGTTTATATATGGCAGATAGTTGTTTGGGATCCCAGTTATATAAATAGATTTTCGCACGTTGAACGTACGCTACCTTGATTTCCATGAGGGATGGAAGCGTTGCTCTGATTGGCTGATGGATAGGTCACAAGACGTTGACCTTCTGTTGGTCGTCCTCAGATCCTAATAGCGTGGCGATTTTTAGGAGATGATTTTCATCAAATTGACATAGTACTTTCTTCATCGTTTCGGCATTGGCTCCTCTAATCGTTAGCAAAACTAAAAAAAAATATTACATTATAAATAGGTTTGCAATTCCACAAAATTATCCATTAAAGACATAACTAATCCAGAGAAAATTTTAATTTCTGCAAATTATAGTTAGATATATAGTCATTTGTCACATTTCTGTTTGAATTGTTCCTAATTCATGACTTGTAGAATGCGACTTTTTTGCAAGTCGAACTGCATGCAAGAAAAGCATGGAAATATTGCTGTCTTAAAATAACAGAACCTATTTTCGTAAATGAAAGTAAATATTACGAACTTTGTTTCTTTTTTGTACCTTTCGGTAGCTGCATCTCAGAACATCGGCCCTGTTTTCTATTCTCTTCCAAAAAGAGGTGAATCGGTTTTTGAGGTCATGATGGTTTTGGTATGTTTCGTAGAACAATGTTGTGTGACAGTAAATTAATAGAGCTTACACTATTTTAGTAAGATATGGCACATAACCAGACTTTACATTTAAAGCTTATCATATCATTTTGATCTCTGATCCATCTTAGGGATGGGGGAGTTGATTATCCCGTCCTCATATAATTTTGAAATGAACACCTACCTTTCAGGAAGCGATCAATGTCAGCTGAAAACATAGCTTTTTCTTCCTGGAAGCATTTTTCGCCAAAAGACATTCTTAATATAACTACCATATAACTAGAAGTAATTACATTTCTTGGTAAATTGGCTTGGCTTTGATGCTTTTATAGGAAAGCTCCTAATCAGAAACAAATACAACGCCCGTAAAATCTCGTGAAATCTCGAGGATTACGTGTATAATTATAGACTGTTACATTTTTCTTATGGCTTGAATCACGCCCAAAGAAGTAATCAAATGGCAGAATGATGGGCGTAATAAAAACCACTACCGTACTGTTTTTTTAATGAAAAACTCAATTTAACGGTGTTTTCCGGTGGTAAAATGAACACAAGCATGATAGTTTGTTTTAAAAGATGCATTCCATTACTGAAATGTATTTTTACGCTATCTGAGGGGATGACTTGCCCATTTTGTTACAAATGAATGGTATTTTCTTTTTTAAGCATCTTAGTTATCTAAATTCATTGTTATAGCTAAATATGTTGTTTCGTACAGAAAAACAACTTTGATATGCGAAGAAAATATTATCCGCAAGATGGTATAATAAGAAAATAATGCTTTGAAATCTTTAATCATACTTAAAAGTTAATCGTAAGCAAAACGTAATGTCGTGTTCTGCACACTCCTATTGTTTACACACACAGCTATTGCAAGGTATGTGTCCATGCATCATGTATTTCTCAAAAGTTTGTTCATACATTTATTACACTTAATACAACGCAATAACTACGAATATTCTGAAAAATACTAATGGATGTTACATGTTGTTGCTGCTGCTGCTTGCTTCTGCTGATAATGTTGTTGTTGTAGGGATTATTTGTTATGAATGTTGAGATCTACTTCTTACATTAAGAAATACATATATACAGATAACCCTTAAATTACCCTTACTCAAATTATTGAATTGCTTCCCTTTATGTTTTGCTTTTGTCGGAGTATTTAAAAAATTCAGAATAATAGAGAAAAACAAAACAAGGACGAGTCAATGTACAACTGTTGTTTACATTAAAACATAGTTAATTCTAGAATCTAATTGTCTTCCTGCATCTGTCAAAACTGTTTTCTTCACAAATATTCACAGGAGTTTATGTTTCATTTGTAACCATATGTTGATATTCGAAACATATTATCTGTAGTCTTTCTAAATATTTATATCATGCTTTTCAACAGAGAGCTGAAGATTTAGAATTGTTGAATATACAATAGTAAAATGTATTGGTACTCATATTAAACCATAAATGAAGACACCAGCAAATTAATGTATTATATGTGAAAATTTATATTGATATGGGCCGGTGGCCGTTATCAATAAAAGTTGTTGTTGTTGTTGTTGTTGTTGTTGTTGTTGTTGATTTCTTAGAATTTATATCAAAATGATCTATATTTGTAATAAATTTAGTAAGTTTTCGGTTTAATCTCACATCTTATTATGATTTCTGTATACTGTTAACTGTCTTAGAAAAAGAAAATGCAGATGCTGTAATTTTGTTTATCAATAAGTTATTTTCTATTTGGCGTCTTTCCTAATAGCAAGCCTGAATAGAGGTATGAATTATAACGATATATAATCAATATTCATCACATTCTTTCTTACTTTATTATACACCAAAGTTAAGGAACCTCTTTTATGACTGAATTATTATATGTAATGTCATACATAACCATAGCATACTCTTTGTTATTATGTAACAAATTTCACAAATTTCGTTTTCTGAATTTTTACATCGCGGCGTTTTACGTACTGCATGGATAAAAAAGAAAATAAACAAATATCAACGAAATCAATGTTTGTATCTAAGGGTCGGATCAGTGGCCCGGTGGTAATGCACTGGAAGGGTAATCCACGGACTGTGTGTTCGATCCGTGCTCCTCAGCTAACACTTCTACATGTAATTGTCTTTCAGATAGATATTAAACCAATGTCCAATGTATCGGTACTAACGTTTATTAAAAGAACCAGGAGTGTCTAGAATGGGATGCTTTCTGTATAGGGCACTATCTTCCACAACCTAAAATAATTAAACTAGTCAAGGGAAAGGGCGTCGGTGATATGGGAAACCGGTACTACGATAAAAATACTCAAACGCAAACATCATCAATGATTGTATATATTTGCGCAATGCTTTTGAATTTATTTTTATTTACGTTATGCATTATTTAACCGCTGTTTCTATTACTTTCTGTGGTCACGGCAGTCAGTCTTTCAAAGATTCGATCCTTTATTTAACAGTCACTGATTTTGGGGTTAAACATTTTAGAACGAGTTTCATTGGGTATACTGTGATTACGTCATCGTCTCGAAAACCAGCTATGTCGGTAAGTAAGAAAATATAGCTGCTTTGATTCTGTCTTGTAAACGTTTGCTTTGCATTAAGCAGAGAGATTTCCTAACTCTGTACCTTACCTCTTTGGTTCAGTTTTTGGTCTACTTCTTTGGCTGTAGCCATGCAGTATCAAGACCGCAATTTGGTTCACATATCACTGCCATGTTTGCAGACTTTTACTATAAAGCCTATCAGTGCCTCTGTCTCGCTTTTTGAGGAACGCCACCTTGGTAAATCAGTTCGGAACTGTTGTAAGCGCCATGTGGAACGTCTCATTTTTGCATCAATAAGCACGAAGTATGCATTCTTTTGAGAACTTTTCATTTTTGTTGAAAATGTCTAAATGTTTTAAGGACGGCTTCTTTGTTGCCGATTAAATAAAAACTTTTTTTCCTATCACTGTCGTGATGTTTATTAATGAATATCGTTCATAGGATAGGGGGATTGTTGTTTTTATAACAATAACTTACATGTTTTTGTCCGAGACATAAGCTTTAAAACTAAGGGAATTTACCCTAGAAATCAACAACCTTACAGAGTTACGCAACAATAGGAGTTAAAAAACCTGTTGAGAAATGGCAGTATGTCATGTTGGCTTTGTCCGAATATATTGATTAGAATCTGAATCTGACTGAAAAAAAGGCAAAAATCTATTGGGCACCAATATTTCTACGTATACAATATACGAAACTTCACAGGATTGTATTTTACGAGGTTAGCATATGTTAGAAGTTTTCATTTTGCCCTAATGCTACTTTTCGAAAAATAACCTGTTTACAATCTATTTTGCTATAACTTATGACATTCCCATACGTGTTGACAGTCAGCCAACCAACTAACGGCGGTATATTTTTCTCAGAACTTCAGCTCTCTACGCATATCGTTTGCGTTGAAACCATAATCAATTCTGTCATTAATACTTACTTCAATGATTATGTCACTTGCATAATAGGTTATTAGTTGTCTAGACAGAGGGATTATTATTAATGTCATATCTTAAGAAACGAGGAAATATGCATTAGATCGAAGACATTTTTTTCCGATTTCTTAGAATACTGACATTGATGTTTGATAGTATGACAGAACAAACGCGATCATCGAGTAATCAATATGTCTGGAACATGTTCTCCCCATTGGACCTGTACGGGAAATACCCAAGTGCATAGACCGAACTTTCGAGTTTGAAATAGGATCTGTTATGAATTTGTCATTATTTGTTAACTTCTTGAAGACTAAGGAACTCAACAACATCAGTACCATTGTTTTGGAAGCATCAGTTTTGGTCTTAGAAAATTATGTGTAAATATTTTTAATCGACCATTTTAACATTAAACTATTTGTATACTGCCGACCACTGTTAACAGTTGTCCAAAAAAAAAATACGCACAAAGAGCGAATGGCTTAGAAAGTGTCCAAGTCGACTTTTGCTCTAACTTATGACGATGACGTTATATGCTGAATGTCGAATACTTACTTTTAAGGGGTAATTTGATCGAGCCCCTATTCTCAAGTGACTTTACATGGGAGAGATGTCTTTTGCACATCTATTCATAATTTAATGTATACCACTGTATTTTTACCTATATCT